>JAWPEG010064502.1:3290249-3308911 GCA_035771395.1 Myotis vivesi | reverse complement strand
GAGGCAGCGCATCAGCTATCCTCACCCTCCATGTTCTTCAGCACCGCGCTGGCGGGGAAAAGCAGTTTGACTTACCAGTATCCTTGACGCAGCAGGAAAAATCATTAGTTTCTTAAACGTTGACCCTTGGGCACACATCTCCTAACCATCTGGGGTGACCAACTAGAGAGCTTCTGATACACACAGACGCACGCTGGAGTTGCAAGTTGAATTAGCTAATTTTTTTAAGGAACCCATTTTTTTTTACTGGAAAGAACAACGAAGTCACTTATGTTTATTCATACTTAGACTTTTGGCAAGAATTTTCTAGAAAATAAATGGAAGTGAGCCTGTCCCTTCATGGCAAACAACTGAAAGTATTTGTTGCCAGTAATAAACGTCAAACTTTCCAGGGAAAATCTGAATTTGGGGAAATTTGTATTCATGATTACATATTTCCAAAGCTTGAAGACTGTGTAAGAGCTGGGAGGTGGTATTAGTGACTGTGATGGTCACTTATTGTATAATGATGACATGCATGGCCACCTGGGAGAGTGCAGGATTCAGGCAATCTATTTTCCAGGTGACAGATGCATGTTGCAATGGCATGGGTGAGAAAAAGATCTATTCCAAACGCACGATACACCAACGGGTTTGAATGCAGCGAAGTCCAAACACTTCATGGATATGGTTTCGGATTCCACATTGAAACTGAAAAACAAAGCAGAAAGACTTGTCGAGTGTTTGTGTACTATCAAAGCATATCAGAAACATTCACAGTTATCTGGAAAGACAATGAAAACACTCTTCCCTTTTGCAGTTATACAGGGTGAGACGAAAGTAGGTTTACAGTCATGGGTCTGAGAAGCAGAGTTTATTCCTGTATTATTCTTTATGAATGATTGCTTTATGTTCCATACCAACAACTATAAACCTACTTCTGCCCCCTCCACCCCTTCTAGTTGGACCAAGCTTCATGTTCTTCCATCAAAGCAACACGTCACACAGACCGAATGCAGAAGCAGAGGCGAGAATCGTCTTTCACGAGGACAGAATGAAAGAGATTTGCAGAAGTGCGAAACAAGGCCACTCTTCTTCCGAGACTCTTTTGTTTTAAAAATCAGTTATTTTTTACATAAAAATGTTACATTAACATGTAATGGGTTTACATTTACTTTTAAATGAATTAATAAATATAGTTTAAATTTCTCACTTTTACTTTCGAATATGGCAAATATCTATAGTTATGTTACTCATAACCAGAAGCTCTTTGGAGTCCTCAATAACTTTCAAGAGTGTAGAGTCCTAGCTGGTTTCGCTCAGTGGATAGAGCGTCGGCCTGTGGACTGAAGGTCCTGGGTTTGATTCCTGTCAAGGGCACATGCCTGAGTTGCAGGCTCGGTCCCCAGCGCATGGCATGCAGGAAGCAGCTGATCAATGATTCTCTCTCATCATTGATGTTTCTCTCTCTCCCTCTCCCTTCCTCTCTGAAATCAATAAAAATATATTTAATTTTTTTTTTTAAAAAAAGAGTGTAGACACGTCCTGAGACGGAAATGTCGGAGGACCATTGAGTTGCAGCCTGCCCAGCTGGGCAGCCCCCGGACACTGTCCAGCACCCCCTGGTCCTCTGTGCCCCGAGGAAAAGGTCAGCAAGACAGAGCTGGTCTTCTCCCACCGCCTCCCCCTCGGGTCCTGTGGTCTCTGTGTCCTTGCCACACCCAGATGTGGGCACAGCCTCCAGGCCCCAGAGAGCACATCACTCCACCTTGCGCCCAATTCCTGGAAAGACTTTGGCTGAACATATCGGGGATCTCAGCCTCAGTTCCCCCACTTTGGAGTGAGGCTTTTGGCCGGGCCAGTCCCAGGGGCCTGTCGCAGGCTGAATAATGGCCCCTGAGATTGCCAGATCCTCATCCTTAGAGCGTGAGTGGTCGCTCATAAGCAAAGGGCCCCTGCAGCCCTGAGTCCACTGGGCTGAGCCAGGACGGTGCCGGGTCTCCGCGGGCCCCTGGCTGTGCCAACGGCGAGGCCGGGCGGTGACGGCAGTGGATGTGGAGCTGTGGGCTTCGAAGGTGGAGGGTGGAGAGTCCTTGCAAGAGCCCCTGGGAGCTGAAAAAGACCAGGGTCCGGCCCTAGCCGGTTTGGCTCAGTGGATAGAGCGCCGGCCTGCAAGTCAAAGGGTCCCGGGTTCGATTCTCATCAAGGGCACGTACCTCGGTGGCAGGCTCCTCCGTGGCCTGGGCCCTGGTCCGGGCGTGTGCAGGAGGCAACCCATTGCTGAGTTTCTCTCACATCGATGTTTCTCTCTGTCTTCCCCTCTCTCAAAAATCAATGGGAAAACACTCTCAGGTGAGGATTAACAAAAAGGAAAGACGAGGGTCGGACTCCCCTCTAGGATCTCCTAGAGAGCCCACCTGGTGCCACTCATGGCAGACCCCCCTCCAGAGGGGGTGGGACAATCTACCCCGCGTCTAAGCCGGCTGTGGTGTTGTGACTGGCCCAGCACACTGACACAGCCGTGCACCCTGTACCATGTCCCGGAAGCACATTGCACAAGGAGAAATAACAGGGAGACCAACTGTGATAGCAGTGTCGCCGGTGCGATCCAGGATAGTGTTGCTCCAACATGGTCTCCATGTCCAGCTCCCGAGGCGGGTCTCACATCTTGTCCACGTGTCTTCCAACTCGCGTGGGAGTGTGACGCCCCAGCACGCCCCCAGGGGCCCAGGCCAGTCTCAAAGGTGCTGCCCAGGTCACAAGGCAGGGGCTGCTGCCTGGCCAGGCAGGTCAGGGGCTGTGGATTCCTCCCCGGATTGTTCTGCCGTATCGCCGGGTTGCATCGGGGGCCTGAGAGCGGTCTGCGCCCTCTCCCACCAGCGCTGTGGCTCAGCGTCCAGTGTCCGCCGGCCTGGCCGCTCCTCTCCGGCCGGAGCCCCGTCCCTCAGTCTCTGCTCGACAGGCCTCGCCCTGTCCGTCTCGGCCTCCCTGTCAGTGAGCAGCCCCAATGCGGATTTATATTGCATGCGGGTTTACCTGCGTCTAACTACACCCAGATGCTCCCGGTGACGGTGAAGACGCCCCTGCTATTAATCTGACCACAGGCAGAGCCTTTCGCTTCGCGTCAGTCCCTGAGGGTGGTGCTGACGGATGAGGCTGAGCCCGGCCAGGAAGCAGGCTTCCCCTCTCTCTGGACGTGTCGGAGGGAAAAATCATCTGCCCTTGAACGAGGGTGACTGGCAGCCTGGCATGGAAGTCCCGCCTCCTGGCATGCTGCTCAGTCCCAGGCAGGCGGGGCAGGGGTCACGCACTTGTCCCCCACCAGGGGATGTGCCCCAGAGCAGTGCAGCTTCAGTGAAGGAGCAGGGGTCCGAGGGCTCTGTGTACAGACTCAGAATTGGAGGGGACAATGCAGAGGGCCAGCCCTTCCATTTGGCAAATGGGGAAACTGAGGCCCGCAGAGGGGGCAGAACTTGCTGGGGTTCCTTCCCACTCCCTCCCTGCCCCCAGATGCCGCGGCCGTCTGCTGAAATGGGGGAGGGGTCGTGAACCAACAGGCCGAGAGCTGCGGTCCTCGGGTGGAGAGCAGGCTGGTGGAGGCGTGAGCAAAGGCGCCTGGGATGTGTGAGGAAGGGGACACAGACGTGGCCCCAAGTCCCAGGGCACCCAGCCAAGTGAGCCCTGCCCAGAGGGACACCGGGGGTGAGGGGAAGCCTGCTGTCCCCCCACTGGCCCAGCAGAGCTCTGAGGTCACCCAGGAGGGCTCGCCACCCTGCACCGAGGCAGGTGGGCCGTGTCCTCAGGCCCGCACAGCTGGGACCCGGTGGCATGCACCCTGCCTGCAGCCGAGTACCCACACTGGGAGGTACAGGGCCCCCCAGGAGTCTGTGCTCTGCGGGCTGAGGCCAGGAGTGGGCTGTGCCTCATTTTTTTACCAAAAACAAGAAGATCAACACTCGAACTGGGTTTTTATCCCCTTTTCTCCTAAGGCGGAAACTATTAAATCTGCAATTCCGACAGCTCAGACCCTCAGCCACCACCCAGACCCACAGCCACAGCTCAGGGAGAGCGGCCCTGTGCCAGGGCATGCCTGGGGCTCAGGGCTCAAAATTCCCGGGGACTCTGCCTGCCAAGCAGTGACCAGCGTCTCTGGATTCAGCTGAGGCAGCTTCTCCCTGAAGCTCTCCTGACCCCTGACCTGCTCCCTGCTTCCCTCCTCCCCCAACTCTTCGAATTCTAGAAAGGGCCCCCTCTAGAACTGGGCGGTTTGTCCCTTCTCTGGTTCCCCACCGGCCTCCCTGGCCAGCCTGTCTCTAATCGCACCCACACACTTCCCTCACCCTCAGCCCCCTCCGGGCCCTGTTTTCCTTGCAGCGTTTATCACTTCGTGATGTGCTCTTACAGTCACCATCACGCACAGCGGCCCCCGTGCTCACTTTATAACACGCACCCTGGGCGTGCATCTACTTGCTTCTCCTGTGGCTTCGCCTGCTCTTGTCTGAGTTACTCAGGCTGCGTCTCTGCTGCCTGGAACCGTCCTTGGCACATGGAAGGGGCTCGCCAACCTCTGTCACATGAATGGAGGTTTGGAAGTGTGTGTGGGGCCCGGGACCCTCGGGCCCACCCATCCTCTGTGATGACTCGGATAAGCCCGGGACGTGGACACGGCGTCTTCCCCTCGGGGACCTCGACTCCTCTCCCAGCCGCCTCCACAGCCCCCACCCCAGGTTGCAGCCAATGGGTCCGCACAGAGTAGACGGGCCATCAGCATTTACCCACCGAGAGGAGGAGACCAGACTGGGCTAACTCTTCGGGGGCAGCTGTCTCGGGGCGGGAGGCACCTTGCCTGCGTCATAAAGCCAACCCCAGTGGGAGGAGCTCCCAGGAAACCCAGGCCATTCAATGAGCCCGTCTCTCGAGGGACTCAGCCTGCTCCCTAGGGAGTCTGTCACCCAGAGGGGCATGTGCCTGGGTGCAGGGTGTCCTTGGGTTGCAGCCATCACAGCTGATGGCTTGTTTGTAACAGAGAGGAGGCTCCCAGCCTGGGCTACCTCCCACCCAAGAGGGCCAGGACGATAGAAGCATGTGTGTGGGTCGGGGGTGAACATGGGGGCCCCACCTCATCTAAACACAAAGTCCAGCAGAAATCGGACACCCACCCAAGAAGAGGAGGCACAGCTTCCGCACAGCCCCAGGCTTGTTCGTTTTGTCTGAAATTTCATGTGCTCCACTAGGAGACAGAGAGGTTGACCAGAAAGCCGGTGACTGTCCCGTGAATCCTGCCTTCCTCACAGGCCTGGCCCAGCAAATTCAACTCTGTCCAACGAGGAATCCAGTGAAGGGAACGTCTCCGTGTTGGTGTATAAGGATGTCCCGGCGGCCACGCCCCTGCCAGTGTGGGCCGGGGCACAGGAAGAGAGATGCTCAAATGGAGCTGAAGTGACAGCGATGCAGTAGGAGCGTCTCCGCCCGTTTTTCCGGAACCACTGCTCTGCCCGCACTCGGGACAAGCCTGCTCTTCTTACTCCACCTGCACACGGGGATGGAGGCTGGGGGAAGCTGCTCCCGGGGCCCCGAGGCCCGGCCCTGGCATGTTCGCCCAGCTGGGGGCTCCATGCAGAAGCAGGGCCTGACCCCGAGGGAACGGGATGGGGTCCAGTGGAGCCAGTGCGTTGTGGACCTGAGGGAGGCCCGCCTGGCAGGATCCCAAAGGCTGTCTTCGCTGCCCCGATCCTTGGGGAGAACGTGGCCCACCTCCGCCCAGCTGCTCCCCGCCGGGACCCTGAGGAACCGTGTCCTCTTCCTGTGAGGTCCCAGCGCCTGGGTTTAATGCTAAAGGAGCCACGTTAGGAAACTGGATTCGATGGGGTTTGGCACCAGCACTGCCCTGTGTCCTCACGTTCTCGTGTCCTCGGAGCCTCAGGCCCTGGTCGGGCCCTCCGTGCAGACGCCCCTGGCCCTGATTTAGTATTTAATGGGCATGGGCCATGGACCGAGGCCTCGTTTTCATTCTGGGAGTTTCTGGAAGCAAGGAAGCAGCCTGGCAGAGTGCAGAGAGCCCCACTGGCTCGGAGGCTGAACCACTGAGGCTGTGCACTGAGGGCGAGCCCCGTCCCCACCCCAGGCTCGCCACCCAGACAGCAGGGTCTGGGCTACGAGACGGTTGTTGGGACATTTTTTAAAAAGTTCAACCGCCGAAACCGGTTTGGCTCAGTGGATGGAGCATCGGCCTGTGGACTGAAGGGTCCCAGGTTCGATTCCGGTCAAGGGCATGTACCTTGGTTGCGGGCACATCCCTAGGGGGTGTGCAGGAGGCAGCTGATCGATGTTTCTCTCTCATCGATGTTTCTAACTCTCTATCTCTCTCCCTTCCTCTCTGTAAGAAATCAATAAAATATATACCAAAAAAAAAAAGTTCAATCACCCTTTTTCTTGATGGATTACGTTGGGCTGAGCCTGTCAGTGCTCACTGCCCCAGGGAAGGAAGACAGCAAAGAGCTGAAGAGCCGAGAAGAAAGCCTGCTGGGCGTGTGGTTTTCCAAAGAAACGGGAGCTTTCCTGAAACGGGGTCAAGAGGGCTGCGCCAGAGGCGTGGCCCTCACCTCGCACCTGGACCAGCCCCGGGCCCCATCCCCGAGCGCCAGTGGGACTCCAGCGGTGTGGCCTGGGCATGCCTGTCCCCTCACGGCCCTGTGCCTTCGTCCTGAGTGATGAGACGGAGAGTGGCCATGTGTCCGGCCCCAGGGGGCGGGCGTGAGGACCAGACGGTGAATCTGAGGTGCACACGCCGGGCGCACGGGACCGGGGACGGGGCCGCAGTCACAGCGAGTGTCAGCCTCAGCGTATCACTTCAGTCGGTGGTTTTTCTAAGGGCAGGACCTTTTCTTCAAGCAAAATTGGATGCAGACAGGCAGGGCATGAGGCTGAAATAAGGCAGAGCTGCCTGGATGGGGGAAGGGGAGGGGAGCCCTGTCGGACCATTCGGAATTGAACCCCTCCAGCCCCCCAGGATCACTCCCGAGGGGGCGTCAGGGAAAACGGTTGAAAACCTCTTCAGTGGAATCAAATCCAAGGAACGCCGGAGGATTTAATAAAGTCCCGCATCCCTGCTCCAGCCCCATCTCCTCCGTCTGCCCGCCGAGAGGGGCCATGGCTGACTGCTCCGGGGACACACACTCTGGGATGGAGTTGATGTGGGAAGGCGGGGGGGCGGGGGGGGGGCGGGCAGCGGCAGGGCTGGGAGGGACGCTGAGCTGGGAGGCCATCCCAGGAGAGGCCTCGCCACCCCTAGTCCGCCCCCCGCCATGGCCCACCCAGTCTGTCCCAAGTGGGTGAGAGGCCCTCACCTTTTCCTGGGCTGTTCCGCCATCAGATGCAGACCATCCTGGAAGGTGGGGAGCCCCCTAGGGGAGGGCCCCCAGCCCCAGGGAACGAGCCCTTCATTCCTCAGGGGCTCTGGGCAGCTCCCCAACAGCCTGGCTGAGCCCTGGTGAAGAGCTGTGGACCACACTCAGTCCTGGCTCTCACGGAGCTGATCATCGGCTGGGGATGGGTGTCCAACGCCAAGTAAACGAACTCCCATGTATCGATCAGAGGCTGATCTCTGCAGGACGAGAGGACGCTAGGAGGGGCTGGGAGGAAGGCCGGGGGGGGGGGGGCGGGTGGGCCTTCACACGGAGACCTGCAGCTCCCGCAGCAGCCCATGGGCTGGGGCCGGGACAGGGGTGCTCCTTGGGCTGAGGGGAGCAGGGGGGGTGGGGGGATTCTAGTCAGCGGCAGGGACCAGGCGCCCTGAGGACCTCGGCAGCTGTGGGGGACAAGGACGGGCCCTCCCTTCCATGCTCCCAGGGCCGTTAGAGGGAACCAGACGCAGAGCCGCCTGGCGATTCCATAGGCATCGCTCGCTTCCCCCAAGTGCTTCGAATGCGCCGCCACCGTGCGGGGTGCCTAATGCAGGGCGCGCTGTGTCCTCCCAGAGCACCTTGCGGGAGGAGAGTGTTCCTGAAGTTTCTCAGTTCCAACATGTCACCGGGGGGGGGGGGGGGGGGGGGGGGGGGGGGGGGGGGGGGGGGGGGGGGGGGGGGGGGGGGGGGGGGNAATGCGCCGCCACCGTGCGGGGTGCCTAATGCAGGGCGCGCTGTGTCCTCCCAGAGCACCTTGCGGGAGGAGAGTGTTCCTGAAGTTTCTCAGTTCCAACATGTCACCGCCCGCCCCCCACCCCCACCCCCCGCCCCGGAGGAGCCAGCCATGCCACAGTGGGGTTTCAGGGAGGGAAGAAATGTGGCCCGAGTTTCCCCAAACCACGCAGGGATCGGCCTGGAGGGAACTGTGCCCGCTTTGCAGATGGAACAGTGAGGGTCACAGATGCTCAGCCACTCCACGTCTCCCAGCCAAGGAGCAGCCAGGCCATTGGGACCGGGGCTGGCTGGCAGCTGGCCCTGGGCTCCAGCTCTTACCCCTTAGCCCCCGACACCAGGTCGGGCTGAGGGAGAAGCATGGCCAGCCCATGAGACCTGGGGTGGGCACCCTGGAGGCACAGGGCAGTTGGATAAACGTTGGCCGAGCAACAGGTGGGCCGGGCCTGGGGACAGAAGAGCGGGGCCGAGGGGGGTGTGCTGGGCAGGTGTGGGGTGGGCGGTATCCAGGGCGGAGTGTTCCGGAAGGAATGAGGGTAACATGGAAGCAGGAGTGGAATGGGACACACGCCACGTGGGGTGCAATCCCACCCCCAGAAGAGCGCCGGACGGGCTCCCCCAGCCTCACCCACCGACTCCCTGTGCTGTCTGGACGTGGTGCCCCCTCCGGGCTGGTCTCTTCTGCGGCCTGGATGGTCTTCCGGGCCTGGATCCTCGCCGGGTCTCACATGGGGGTGACGGCTGGGCTCCCTTCACCCCTCTGCTCCTGCTGGGACCATCACTCACACTTCTTTACCCTCAAGTGGTCGAGTCTGGACCACACACCCTGTGGTAAAGCCGCGTGCCTCACAGGTTCCAGCCTCCCCACCGGGACCCGGCAGGCAGGTGCAAGCTGACCTATCAGGAAGGCCCGATGTGCTTCCTGCTCCCACCAACACGTGTGCACAGACACACACACACACTCACACATGCCAGACGCACACACTCATACATTTACATACTCACACACAGCGGACACACATTCACATGTACCAGACACACACAACACACCACAAACACACACACCACAAACACTCATACACACACACCACACCACAAACACACATACTACAAACACTCATAACACACACCTCACCACACTCACACACACACCTCACCACAGACACACACACTCACACACTCACATACTCACACACCCACATACACACACATACCACAGGCACACTCTCACACATACCAGACAGACACACACTGCATAGACATATACATTTACACATACCAAATAGACACACACATATTCAGATACTCACATACATACATACCCACAATTACATATATATACTCTCATACATACACACAGGTACACATGCTACACAGACGCACACATCACACATGTACTTGTACAGACAGACACACATGGACACACACCACACAAACCCATTCTCTCACGTGTACACACACACACACACACACTCAAACGTGCAGACACACACACAACCAAACTTCGCCAACCCAAGAGGCAAGTGAACCCCACCTTCCCCGGTGGAGGTCCCCACCCCCGGCTGGTACCCGTTGGGAGCTCCCAGGACAGAGCTCCTTTTCAAGGCCAGATACCCTTTTAAAGACCAGTGAGCTTTTAAGTCTTAGATCCCATAAGACGCTTCCCTTCGCTGTTTAAAAAGTCTCCTTTATACAAGAAAGGCCTCTCGTATAAAATGTGAACCCCGAGTGGGACATCCGAGAAGGTCCCCATGGCTGCGTCGCCCCGGGCCTTCCCCTTGTCTGCGCTCACCACTGGCCTGTAATGTGGGGAAGCAGAGCGGCCAAGGGGAACCAAGCAAAGGCAGGCGCCTCGGGGCGGGCTGGGCTCCGTCTGCTGGGGCGGGGGTGGGAGGAAGGTCAGATGCAGCCTGGTGGCCAAGACAAGCCCCTGGGCCACCGGTGACCGGAGCCAGCGCCCAGGCCTCGGGGGCCCGCCCTGGCCCAGCCGGTTCGCCCGCCCCAAGTGGCCACAGGAGGCTGCCTGGGCCGCAGGCCTGGCCTGGCCCCCGCCCTCTCCTGGGCTCCCCGAGTCAGTCCGCGCCGTCAGCGTAGTAGCAGCTTGATTAAAGTTCAGGGGTTTAATAGATCATTTAAAAAACCCAAATTACTCCCACCCCCGGCCAGCCACCTGGCCCGCTGCCCCCGTGCCTGGCAGCCCCAGGCCAGCACTGCCGAGGCCGGGCGGGCCAAGGTTCCTGCCTATTCCCGGAGGAAGGCCGCGCCGAGCTAGCCGACATTCTCAGCTGCATTTAATCTGCCCTGAGACAGGCTGGCGATGAGAAAATGCGCGGGGCAGGGCACGGAGCCGCCGAGAGCGCGGACACTTGGCCGGCTTTGTTCCCGGGAAGCTGGCGCGGGGCCAGCCGTGGAGGAGCTCCCTTGGCAGCAGAAGTCTGTTCCAATTAATCGTGTTTAACCATTCTAATCACACGTTAGCACATTAATCCTATTTTCAATCCAAAACACATCTGAGGCAGCGGCATGTGGGCCTTTTTATGGGAACCGCAAATCAGATGGAACGGAGAGGCACGGGACCCTCGCTCGCTCTGCACTTTCACTGAACTTAAACTTAATAAAATTCGGGCCTGGCTTGTGGTTGGATTTACTGCGCGATGCCGATGCGTTCACATATAAATAGATCCCTTAAGTGACTTAAAAACCTGTCAGAGAGGGCAGTGAAAATTTGATTATAAGGCAACCAGCGCTGCGCCCCCCCACCCCTCCTCCTCCCAAGGACCCGGCGGGGTGGGTCTGATGGTTGGGTGGTGGCTGGGTGGCTGGGTGGGCGGGTGGCTGGGTGGGTGGGTGGGTGGAGGGCGGCCTGACTCCCGGAACCTCTGGGGCGCCTGCCAGAGGGGGCGGCCAGGCCCCGGGAGGCTCCAGGGGCTGGGGCTGAGCGGCCTTGTAAAGGGGTTTATGGAGGTGTCATCCCGAAAACTTGACAAACCTCAAGCACCTCATCTCCAACGTTTCTGTCAAGTTTCTCAGGCGCTTGGACGTGAAGGGCTCCTCCCCAGCACGGGCAGGGGGTGTGCAGACAGCCGGGAGGAGGGGAGAGAAGGGCTCCCCAGCCGCCAACAGACAGCGACACCATGTTTGATCGGAGCGAGAGGTTCCCGAGAGGGGGTGTTGCTTGCCCTTGGTCAGAGCTGGGGGTGGGGACAGTACCAGGGTTAGGCCAGGCCCCTGCAGGGTGGGCTCCTCCAGCCTGGCCCGCGCCCCTGCTCCTCCGCTGAGGGGCGTGGCTGAGTCTGTGCCACCTGTGGCCCTATCCTCGTCCCAGCGACGCCGGCCTAGCAGCCGTTTCGTTGGGTAATAACATTTCCTTCGCTTTTATCCCAAGTCCACTTAGGACCGTGTGAGCAGCTGGATCTGAAGAAATCGTTTGCATCTGAATAAAAACAGAGAGGCATTGCTTTTAAAAAATATATTATTTTATTGATTTCAGAGAGGAAGGGAGAGGGAAAGAGAGATAGAAACATCAATGATGAGAGAGAATCATTGATTGGCTGCCTCCTGCATGTCTCCTACTGGGGATGGAGCCTGAAACCCGGGCATGTGCCCCGACCGGAATCGAACCCATGATCCTTCAGTCTGCAGGCTGACGCTCTGCCGGCTGAGCCACACCGGCTAGGACAGGCATTGCTGTTCTTGCATTGAGTCCCGTTGGGTGCGATGCCCGGGGAGGAGGGACTCCTGGGTTCCTTCCCGCCTCTGCCACGTCCCAGCTGGGTGTCCGTTCGTGAATTACTTAACTTCCAGGCCTCAGGCTCTGCATCCACAAGACACGGTGCCCAGGACATGCACTCAGTGAATTCCCTGTGACTGCGAGGATTAAGCCATATGATCGGCACACCGCCGGGCACGCGTTGCACGCTGAGAAACGTCGGCCTCCACTCCCCGACCCAAAACCAAGGACAGGAGTGTGCAGGGTCCCTAGAAAGTCAGTCAGCATGGGTTCCTGGCACAGGGGGCAGGCAAGCACAGTAAGTCAGGTGACAGCTGACCAAGGACGTGGAGGCTGGCTCACGAGGTGACAGCATCTCCGGGACTTGATGTTAAGATGGCGAAACTGTTTGAATGCGATGCTAACATTTTACATAGAAAGAGAAGAGGCGATCGGATCGAATCCCGGGGCCGACACAGTTCACTGTATTTTAGCATATGCCGTGGCCCTGGGTTTCTGGCAAGAGGCACAGGGGGAAGTGAGATGCCGCAAGCCATTCTCACTTTCACGCGCTCAGTTCATCCATCCAGCGAGCACTGGCCGCGGCGTGCGGAGCACCAGGCTGCTCTTGGCAAGGACACAGGGAGGGGTGCTGGGTTTCCCCAGGAGCCAGCGCGACGCCCATTTCTCTTGTGATGCTTGGAGAGCCTCCCTCCTCCAAGTGCAGTACGGGTGCAGCCCCACTTCCACACCAGCTTCCTCAACGGGCCCTTACAATCCCGAGAGCTCCAATCGGGAGGCACTCCGGGCCTTTTGAACTGGCTTTGCTTTAAAAATCGATTTCCAGCCCTGGCTGGTGTGGGTCAGTGGATAGAGTGTCGGCCTGCGGACTGAAGGGTCCCAGGTTCGATTCCGATCAAAGGCACATGCCTGGGTTGTGGGCTCTATCCCCAGTGTGGGGCGTGCAGGAGGCAGTCGATCCATGATTCTCTCTCATCATTGATGTTTCTATCACTCTCTCCCTCTCCCTTCCTCCCTGTAACCAATAAGAATATTTTTTAAAAAATTGATTTCCAGCCTTAACTGGTTTGGCTCAGTGGATAGAGCATTGGCCTGCGGACTGAAGGGTCCCGGGTTCAATTTCAGTCAAGGGCATGTCCCTTGGTTGCGGGCACATCCCCAGTAGGGGGTGTGCAGGAGGCAGCTGATCAATGTTTCTCATCGATGTTTCTAACTCTCCCTTCCTCTCTGTAAAAAATCAATAAAATATATTAAAAAATATTTTTTAAAAATCGATTTCCAGCTGTTGGTTGGAGCATCGTCCTGTGCACTGAAAGATTGTGGGTTCAATTCTCGGTCAGGGCACCTACCTAGGTTGTGGTTTTGATCCATGGTCAGAGAGCATACAGGAGGCAACCACTCTATGTTTCTCTCTCTTCTTTCTCTCTCCCTCTCTCCCCAAAAAAGAAAAAAATCAATAAAAACATATCCTCAGGTGAGGATTAAAAATATCAATTTCCAAACCTGCCACTTCTGCCTTGTTGCTGTCTGACGCTGCGTAGTTGGAAAGAAGCGAACTTGGAGAAGCTGCGTGCCCGCGTCTTCCTTCGGATGTGATGTGGGATTATTGATTCCTGCTCAGTGAACACGCACCGGCTCACAATGCAGTAGGAAGTGCATGTGTGTGTGTGTGGGGGGTGGGGGGCGGGGGGAGAAACAGACGTCACAAAGCTCTTGGATAGGAACCAGGATTAGGGTCTGATGTTTGGCTTTCTAAGTAAACACATCTAGCTTTTTCTTTTGCAAACAGCAATCTGGAAAGATGCATTAGGGGATCTAAATGCAGAATAGAAATGAGTTTATCCAGGTAAGTAAGTTTTTATTAAACAATTTAATTCGTTCCAGTTCCTTTGGAAGAAGCTGTGGGTCATGGTTAATGTTCTGGGCCAGACAGAAAGCGCATTCCCGCCACCACCTGCGTCTAATGCGCAGCTGTCGGGCGCTCCCAGCCCCTCCCGGAGAGGCACACACCGCAGCCCAGGGCACGCGGCGACAGAAATGGCCGGTGGGTGTTCGAGGCCAGGAGCACCGCGGCCTGGGAGCAGCCGAGAGCGTGGGCAGCACTGGGGAGCCCAGAGGACCCTCATGCTCTAGCCGCTCTCAATGTGCTGTGCAGGGAAGAGGTTTAGCAGATGTGATTTGGGGGAAAGGAAAACAAACAAAAAAAACCAACAGGGATGAAAACATGGTCCCACAGATGCCGTTAAACAAATAAACCCACGCATGGACTACGCCTGCAGCAGCCATGCTCACACCAGGACTCTCTGGGAGCAAGCGCGGTCCCCGAGTGAGACATAAACAGTCCTCTGCCCCGAGCGCTCTTACGGGGATGCTCCCGGTCTGCGCGGGCGACTTGCTCGGTGTGGTCTCCCTGGCAGTGGTGGTGGTTTCAGAATAGGTATTCCCAAGTCCTTGAGGAAAAGAGAAGTCGTGGTTCTTTATATCCAGGGGTTTGCCAGGCATCTGGTAAGAAGTAATAAAACAATCCACGATTGCACGTACCCTCGAGGCAGCCGTGGGGCGAGCTCTCCACGCCGGGCTGGGCTCCACTCCGAGATGCTCTCGATGGCCTCCCCTGTGTTTTCCGAAAGTCCCCAGAGTTGCCCTTCAGCCCCATCTTTCCTGTTTGTAAACCTCACCTTCCATCTGGGCCTCTCAGTGAGAGCAGGCTGTGGGTGCCCAGGGGCTGGTGGAGCGGGTCGAATGCAGCCCGCAGGGATGCAAAGTGGCCACCACAGCCTGAGGTGCTTGTGGGACCTGCTAGGCCCCGGAGCTACTGCGGGACCCAGCAGCCCCACCCCTGGTTCTCCCAGGAAGGGAGGCACAGGAAGGGAGGCACCACAGATGCCGTTAAACTGGAGCGGATATTCGTACGCGCAGGTTCACAGCAGCTCGGTTCACGGTCGCCAGAAGGTGGGCCAGCCCACTTGTCCATTGGGGGTGGACGGACAGCACCGTGTGGTACCTGTGCCTTGAAAAGGAAGCACGTTCTGCAGGACCTATGCTGCATCATGGACAAAGCTGGAGGCCATCCTGCTACGTGAGATGAGCTAGTCACACAGGACAGATGCTGGATGATTCCACGCGTGCGAGGGCCACGCAGGAAGTGGGGAGGTGTTAGCCAGGGGCCGGGAGGAGGGGGGTGGAGAGTTTGTGTCTAAAGGGCACAGAGTTTCAGTCTCCCACGATGAAGGCTCCTGGGGATGATGGTGTGATGGCTGCACAACAGTGTGAATGTATTTCATGCCGCTGAGCTGTGCACTTAAAGTGGTTAAAATGGTAACATGTATATTGTATGTTTGATCACACACAGAAGTGATTCTGAGGCCATGAACAGCTTCGCATCGGTCTTCACAGGAGTCCCGTCGAGGGGGCAGAAGTCAGGCCAGGAGTGAAGCGGGGCCGCTGCGAGCCTGGAGGCCGGGCTTCAGAGCCCAGGCGGGTGCCCAGGACCCAGCGCTGTGCTGGAAGGTGAGCCGGCTCTGGGGAAGCCATCACAGCAGCTGACATTTGTCTGTCACTGGACAGGGCACAAAGCAATGTCATGTCTATTATTTCGTTATTGCCTTGGGACTATCCTGCGAGACTGGTCGTATTATTACCAGCTTGTGTGCTGGGACGGAGCCCCCTGAGAAGGAGAGAAGAATGAAACGGCATCAGAGACCCCACTGAGGGGTGCTCCTCCTTATGCTTCTGTGTCTCCAGGAAGAGAACTGAAGAACCCCCACAACACCTCACAATGTTCTCCTCCTCCGGGAAGCCCCCCAGGAGTGCACGTGCATCCCTAGGAGGGCGGGGGCGTCTGTCCCAGTCCACAGGGCTTCGGTGCCCACAAAGAGCAGCAGAGCGTGCTGCACAGGAGAATCTGCAGGAACCAGGCTCTTCCGCTGTCTGCTGCGCTCGTCCCGGCACTGGGAACACAGGGAGGGCTCACACACGCGTGGAAATTGGGGACGGACTGCTGGGGTGGCCCTGGAGGAGATGCAAGGAGAACCCCTCTAACCGGGGTGCAGGTGGAAGCTGTGATCTGCTCCGGAGGGACTGGCGTGGAAGGAGCTCTGGCAAGTGGCCACGCAACCCCTGCCCCCCGAGGGGCTGCAGGTACAGACAAGGCTTGTGTTGTTTTGACTGAAAAAAGAAACCCCTGTGCCAGGCCCTTTCGCACGTACCGCTGTGCAGACCTCACAGCCCTGTGCTGGGACCTGCTTCCCATTGTGCAAAGGAGCATGGGGAGGTCAAGGTCAAGGCCCAGCCAAGTGCAGCTGGGGCTGGAGGCCGGCCTGCCTGCTTGGCGGCTCTTCCTGCCAGACGCCACTGCTGTGCTGCCAGAGCACGCGTGGGGCAGGAGGTCAGAGCTGGCCGCCGAGTCGGGCTGCAGCAGCAGGCAGGAGGGGTTGATGGGACCCCTACGGGACCCCCCACCCCGGGCCCAGTGGGGGTGATGGGCAGGTCCTGCAGGAGCCTCGAAAGACAACCAGAGAACTGGGCAGAGGCAGAGATGTGTTCCAGCCTCAGAGTCCCAGTTAGCCAAGCGACTTTGGGTTCAATGTCACCGTGCCTCAATCTCCTCGTTTATAAAAAGGGACTTAATTACAACTACCCTCCTCCTCGGGAAGAACGAAAAAGAAGTCACGTATGGAAATGCCGAGTGGGCATTACGATGCCACGCCTGTCACAGGGCTCGGCGCACAGCCGGTGCCCAGCAGGTGTTTGCTGAATAGCTACCACTTGACAGGCAGCTGTGTGAAATAGCGCATGGGGCCCGGATATATGGGACCCTCACGCCACAATCCCCCCTTGCGTGAACATGGGCCTTAGAAACCCCTCACCGGCCGGTTTGCTGCACAGGAGCTGCCGGTGAGGGGAGGCAGCTTCCCACTTGCAAGGGAGGAAACTGAGGCCGAGAAGGGCTGGCATCTGGGCCTGGGGACAGGGCACTCTGCACCCTTTTCTGGTTACAGAGAGAGCCCTCCCTCCCCCTGACACCTTCTCCTGCAAGGTCGTAGGCAGAGCGGTCACACTCCGTATGAAGAGGAAGAGGAATCTGTGCTACCTCTCACTCCAGCAGACATGCTCACGCCTGCTCTGTGCTGCCTGGTGGTGGTGGTGGTGGGGGGGGGGGGACACTGTCGTCACCTCCCTGCTTACCGAGGCCCCTGAGTCCTCAAAGACNGGGGGGGGGCGGCCCCCCCCCCCCACACTGTCGTCACCTCCCTGCTTACCGAGGCCCCTGAGTCCTCAAAGACAGGGCTTTGGCGCTCATCCTGTCTGGACCCAGAATGTCCAGCCCAGTGCCTGGCACACAGGGGCTCAGTGCCTGCGAATGAATGAATGAATGAATGAATGAATGAATGAATGAATGATGGTCCCACATCTGAGGTGCTTTTTTTCTGGAGAGGGAGGCGTAGACACACTGTGCTCAGTCTCCTGCTTCGTGCTGGGGAGCTTTGGGTTGGAGGTTTCCGGGGGCTGGGGAGGTCTGGCTGGCCCGCGCGGAGCTGCAGAGACGGTGGGCTGCCGAGGAGAGATAGGTGAACCCGCCTGAGAGAGCAGAGGTCTGCGGTGGGGGCCCGGCTGGGTCCCGCCTTTGATTGGAGAGCAGAGCCAGTTCAAGGGGGCGACCCGGTGGTTGGGGGCTCTGTGGCCGCCAGCTGGGAATTCTGATTTTTTGAATACGGCCCCGTGTTTTCCTTTGTACCCGGTCCTGGAAGCACGGAGCTGCTACTGGATGCGGGATGGCCCATCCTCCGCTTCCCCGGCGCCTGGAGGGGGGCAGAGAGCCGGCCTCTCCCAGTGGACGTCACTCTTCTCCGAAGGAAGGTCATGTCCAAGTTTCCCAGAAGCCCCTGGGGCAGGGCCAGGATGAAGGTGAGGTGAGTGTGGCCCTGTCTCGGGCACAAAAATGAAGAGACCACTAAAAAGTTCAGGAATCAACATAAATAACGCCTCAATATAGTATCTTTAAATCCAAATTAATGCTAAAACTCCATGATGAACAAAATAGCAAAATGTTGTATTTACAGGGTCAGTAGCACAGCTGTGGGAGCAATACTGAGTCCCAGGCAAAAGGAAAAATGTGTGCCTCAAGTTACATGTTCACATATTGTGTGATGGTTAATTTCCACCCCCCCGCCCCCAAACAGTAAAGCATTGGGAAAAATTACTGAAAAGTAGAAAAGTAGGTGTATTAAAAGTCACAAATTATCTTAAGTTTCAATATTTTATGTTATCAACATCTTAAACAGAATTTATTATCATTTTACTTTCCGGCCTTTAGTGGAAACAAACTCATCTATTATATATATATATATATATTTTAAATCTGCTTCTCTGTTGATTTTGTTTTCAGTGGAGAGAATTGACAAGTTTGACAATTTCTCTTAACCAAGTGACAATTTTAAAGATTTTTATTTTAAAAAAATATATATATTTTATTGATATTTTACAGAGAGGAAGTGAGAGGGATAGAGAGTTAGAAACATCCATGAGAGAGAAACATCGATCAGCTGCCTCCTGCACACCTCCTACTGGGGATGTGCCTGCAACCAAGGTACATGCCCTTGACCGGAATCGAACCTGGGACCCTTCAGCCCAGGGGAGGGCAAACTTTTTGACTCCAGGGCCACAATGGGTTCTTAAACTGGACCAGAGGCTGGAACAAAAGCATGGATGGAGTGTTTGTGTGAACTAATATAAATTCAAAGTAAACATCATTACATAAAAGGGTACGGTCTTTTTTTTTTTTTTTAGTTTTATTCATTTCAAACGGGCCGGATCCG
>JAWPEG010064502.1:3253625-3282633 GCA_035771395.1 Myotis vivesi | reverse complement strand
CCCCCCCCCCCCCGGCCCCGGGCCTTTCAAACAGTCCCCGAGTGAGATGACGCAATTCGCCCGAGGCTGGGCCTGCCCACAGCTGCCAGCCGCTCCTTGCTGTCGGGGCAGCAGAGAGGGGCCGGTCAGCTTTCCAGGGACACAGAGGCCACTCAGGAGCCGAGGGCGGGGGACAGGGGCAGGGGCCAAGCTGCCTCCGGCTCCACAGTGTCCCCCCGGGGCAGGGAGCGGCCAGTGACCGGAGGCTCAGGCCGCATTGTAGGGAGGCCGAGGTGCCGTCAGGTCTGCCTTCACCAGAGCTGTCCATCTGTCCTTCCTCTGAAGGGCGGGCAGCCGGCAGCAGGCAGCGCCAGGGGGCAGCGCCAGGGGGCAGCATCGGGTGCTGGGGCCATGGGGTTCTGCTACCCGAGTGAGGGCTCAGCAGGGCTGCCTCGGAACCCCGAGAACACGTGCATCAAGTATCGATGCCTCCAACCGCCCCCACCCGCCTCCTTGGGTCAAAGGGCCCCTCCTGATCTCTCGCTCTCGTTTGCCCCCGCCCCCCAGGCCTGCCTAATGCATTTCCCCTCCTCTCATCCTCCCCGCAGTCCTCCCCGGTTCCAAAAGGCTTTCATTTAGGAGATGTGATGGGGTGTGGGGTGAAGAGGCATCAGGAAATGATGCCCGCGGCAGCTTTTATGTGTGTGAAGGAGGCATAGATCACCCGCAGCAGCCGCTCCTTCTTCTTTCTTCCTTTTCGTAAAATTTATTACCTTTTTAGTCCTCGAGAAATACAGTACATGAGTAGATTTTTCCGTGTAAAAAGTTCAAGTTTACCGCTCACGCCGTCGTCCTCTGTGACCCTCCCCATCGCTCTCCTCTTTGGGAGTCACCAAGGCCACAGGTTGGATGAGCCTGGCCCTCCCGACCTTTCTCCGCGGGCCGCGTGTTCACTGGGAACGCGGGGCCGCGTCTGTGGCTGTGTGAGTGTGTGTGACGTTCTGCTGGGTGTTTGTGAACTGGCTGCACTCGGAGCTACTCCTTACTTGCCTTTCACTCAGCATTTCCACACCAGCTCCTGGAGACGCGCCTCGTCTTTTTCACGGTTCCTGGGCATGGCGTGGTTTCACGTGTACACACTGCTGCTGCCCATTCCTTATTTCCTTCATTAACGGAGCCCGAAGACAAGGGTGGCTCAGCTCAGGCTGTCCTAACAGAATGCCACAGGCTGGGGCTTAAGCAACAGAAACGTGTTCTCTCTTGGTTCTGGAGGCTGAAGTCCAAGATCGAGGAGCTGGCATGTTTGGTTTCTGGTGTGGGCTCTCCTCCTGGTTTGCAGGTGGCTGCCTTCTCTGTGTCCACGGGAACCTCTTATCTGTAAGCCAAGGGGGAGGTGTGAGGGGGGAGATGAGATGAGGTGGGATGGAGGAGAGAGAGATGGGGAGGGGGATAGAGAGAAAGGGAAAGAGATCTCCCCTCCTCTTCTAAGGCCACCGATCTAATTGGATTAGGGCCCCACCCTTCTGACCTCATTTAACCTTAATCGCCTCCGAAAACTCTATCCCCAGTGCAGTCACATTGGAGGTTAGGGCTCCAACCTATGAATTTGGCTGTGAGACACATTCAGTCTGTAGCCGTTGGGGTGGCAAGCGAATGCCCTGGCAGGCACCCTCCTCTGCATCTCATGCCCAGCCCGTAACGAGCTCAGTAACAGCGGTGAGGGACCACTGATGAGTAAGGTGACCTTGGACACATGTTCTGTCCAGTGAAGACAAAACCAGCTTGAGTGTGTTGGGCACTCATGGCATGTGAGTATGGTGCCAGACCTTTCTGTGCATCGCCTCACATCCTCCTCCGACCCGTTGTGACCCCACTTTCTAGGTCAGGAAGCTGATGCACGAGAGGGGAAGCAGGTCACCTCGGTCATGCAGCCGGAGAGCAGTAGAGGCTCTGAGTCCCGGCTCTCCCTGGGCTGTTGCACGCTCACTGCCAACAAGCTGTCGCCATGGCTACTGCCTCGTGACCACCCTCATCGCAGGCCCACCGGAGCCTTCACTCGGCACAGGCGGGGGGTCCCTGAAGGCAGGTGGCCTCTTCCTCCTTGTCATCTGCTAGTTGGGTGCCCTTGAATCTCTCTGTGCCAGAGCTTTCTCTTCTTTCAAATAAAAACAATGACGCCTAACTCATAGGATGACGTGGGAGATGAATTAAAATAAAACAAAATACACGGTGATTTAAAAATAGTTTCCCATTGCAAAACACGTAGAAGAGTTTGGGTGGCAAGAAATGAGACTCGTCCTTGCCTGGTCAGATTTTCATACCCAGCCCTAATGGCGACATCCCTGTGCCAGGCACCGTGCAGGCGACTTGACGCACCCCATGTTGAGTGGATCTTGACAGTGGCCCCTCGGGGGTTCCCTCTATGTAGGGGAGGAACCTGAAGCATCGAGAGGGAAATGAATGAACTGCCTCGGTCCCATGTAGGAAAGCTACGAGCCAGGCCTCAAACCCCGGCCCATCTGGCTGCAACACTCCCGTGTTTCATCTTGAAAGAGAGTCGGCGTGGACCTGCTGCTTCTCTCCCGTGACCCTCTCAGGAGCGCCCGCAAGCAGGGCCCGTGGTTCCTGCTCCTTTCAGACCCCAGAGGAAGGAGCTGGTGATCCAGCTGCCGCCCATATGACCGTCTCCGCAGAAGCTGGATGGGGTGTTTGCACGTACGTGTGCTGCCTGCATGCTGCTGAGAGGACATGTGGGGTGTCCAAGAGCAGAGAGCGTGCAGGGAAGCAGAGAGGGCCGCCCGCACCCCACCCCTCCCCCTGCAGGGCCCTGACGTCTCCCTCGCCTCCCAGGACCCCCAAGTTTGAAACCTCAAGAAGATAAAGCATCAGCAGGCCTGTGTGATGGCCGCCCCCAGGAATCACACGGCTATTCTCGTCGACCCCTCTGTCTTCTCGAAACCACTCTGGCCAAGGCCGTGTGTCGGGTTGGGCGCCTTTGTCTGTCCCTGAGCTGGTTCGGGTTGAACTCCGTAGGGCTGTCCCCAAAGAAAAGCCCACGCTGAGCCATCTGGGGAGCTTCGGTCCGAGTCTGGCCTCACACTTGCTCCTCGTGGGTGACCTCAGCAAGTCGTTTGTCTCCATAAGCCTGGGTGTCCCCATCCGGAGGGCGCGGTGGTTGCTCAGATTTGAGGAGAGGGGCGAGGCTGGTGTCTGGTGTCCGGGCCGAGCTCAGCACAGAGCCGGGCTCTCCGTAAATGACCCCTCTCTGCTTCCATTTGCTCTTCGGTGTCCTTTTTAAAAAAATACATTTTTATAATTTCAGAGAGAAAGGGAGGAGAAAGAGATAGAAACATCAATGATGAGAGACAATCATTGGTGGGCTGCCTCCTTCACTGCCCCCACCCCCACTGCAAACGACCTCATTCATAGGGGCTCTCCAGTCTTTTCAGACCTCGCAATGCCACACTCACTGGCCCCAGGCCCTGCTGCCCAGGCCCCTTCTCCTGACTGGGGCTCCGGGAGGGCCTAGGAGGGTCCTGGCTTCGGAGGTGCATTAGCACCCGCAGGGCCAAGGGGGAGGGCCTGCAGCAGAGGAAAGGGAGGTTGGCGTCAGGCTCAGCTCAGCATATCTTGCTCTCAGTCCCGGTTTCCTACAACGCTGGAGAGACTGTGTGGCTTGGAGAGACTGCGTGGCTTGGAGAGACTGTCACACTCTGAGGCTTCAGAACACAGAAACTGGGTCCAAGGAAAGAGATGCCTCCAAACCAGCGCTGTACACCAGGCTCTCCCTCCCCAGATCCCCCACAAAATCTCACGTCAACTAGGATCACACATGGGAGGATTGTCATTCATTCTTTCTGAATATATTCAGAATCCAGCCCTTTCTTCCCACCTTCACGGCTCCCACCTCGGCCGGGTCCCCATGATCTCTTACCTGGATTGCCTCTGTCGCCCTCACTGGCCCCTCTGCACTCAGGAACCAGGTCAAGTCCTTCCGCTGCTCTAAAACCTTCAATGGCTCCCCATGTCCTAGTTCCTACTTCAGAACAACCCCCTTCCAGCACCCCAGCCTCGCTTCCCTCTCCTCTTTTGTTCTTTTTCTCGTGGCTCTCGCAACTTCTGATATGTGGCTGTGCTGCTGTGTTTATTCTGTCTCCTTCGCTGGTGTGCTCCCCGCAGGGCCGTCTTCGGGGGAGGCTGACGTGCAGAAAGAAAACAGCAGTGCCGCGTGGTAAGGCCTGGGAGAGGCGGAGACGCTGAGTGGTGGGGCCCAGAGGAGGGGTGAAGGGCCTCCCTTGGGGTGAAAGGGTGGATGCTTTGCCTAGAGCAAACCTGATGCTCCGACAATTTTCCAATCCCACCTGGAAAGCATGACGCACTTATGTTCAATATAGTTATGCCACCGGTTTTTTAAAAAAAAACAAACCAGTGCTTCATGTTTATAATGTCAGGGCTACATAAATGTTGTTCACTGCTAAGCCATAGGGTTCATGAATTTTCTTCCCTCTATTAATAACTGCTTATCAAGTAGCTAACTGTTGCCTTGTTTATTTATTATTATTATTATTATTATTTTTAATCCTCACCCAAGGATATTTTTTTATTGATTTTTTAGAGAAAGTGGAAGAGAGAGGGAAAGACAGAGAGAAATATTGATATGAGAGAGACACATCGATTGGTTGCCTCCTGCACACACCCGGACCAGGGCCTGGTCCAGGGAGGACCCTGCAACTGAGGCACAAGCCCTTGACCAGAATCGAACCTGGGGCCCTTCGGTCCGCAGGCCGACGCTCTATCCCCTGAGCCAAACCGGCTAGGGCGCCTTGTTCTGTAAATTGTCTTTTTCTATGTATCCCAAGTATTTTTGCCAGAAGTGTGTGTTTCCTCCTGATACATGCAAACACTTTGGTTCATTGATAGTTCCCTTAGCTTCTGCTCTTGGCTGGGTGTCCCCTAGATCGGGTGCCCGGCTGTCACCCTGGAAATCTCCTTGGTCCTGTGTTACGTGACTAATCCGTGGGTTCCGTGTTGCTGTGGACTGAGTTGTTTCCCTCCGAATTCGCACGTTGAAGCCCTAACCCTTCACGTGGCTGCATTTGGAGGGAGGGCTCTGAGGAGCTCACTCAGTGAAATGAAGTCAGAAGGGTGAGGCCCTCGCTCAGTGGGGTTGGCGGCCTTCTGAGGAAGGGAGGAGAGGGTCTTTCTCCAGTGCACGCACCAAGGAAAGGCCACTGCAGGCACAGCGGGAAGGCAGCCGCACGCAAGCTGGGAAGGGAGCTCTCACCGAACCCAAAGTGGCCGACACCCTGAACTGTCCTATATAATGAAAGCCTAATATGCTAAGTGTCCGACTGTTTGACCAGTTGCTATGACATGCACTGACCACCAGGGGGAAGATGCTCTGACCTGTAGGTTAGCTTGCTGCTGGGGTCTGGCCGATTGGGACGGGGCGAGACAGGCCGGACACACCCTGGAGCCCTCCTGTGTCCCTCCCTGGCCCTGATCATGCACCAGTGGGGTCCCTCAGCCTGGCCTGCACCTTCTCTCAATCCAGGGCCCCTCGGAGGATGCTGGAGAGCCGGTGTCAGACTGATACCCATGGGCCAGGCCAAGGGGCCCACCGGTGCATGAATCTGTGCACTGGGCCTCTAGTAAGAAAATAAACTTGGGTTGCTGAAGCCACCATGTCTGTGGTATCTTCTGGTGGTGGCCCAAGCAGATGAAGGACACATGCCTTCCTCTTTCATGGTTTACACCCTAATCCTGGAGGAGGGCAATATCTTGTAGCTTCCTCAGACATGGTTAATGGAAGTGCATTTTTTTTTTGACACCTTCCACATCTAAAACTGTATTTAGTCTGTCCTCATACTCAACTGCTGCTTTGTCTGGGTATATAATTTTTGGTTGGCAATCATTTTCCTTGGAATGCTGAAGGCATTGTTCCATCACTTTTTACCTTCAAAAAAATATTAAGAAATTCAGCCCATTATGATTCATGATTTTCATGATTCTTTGTATACGACCTGTCCCCACCTCCTGGAAGCATTGAAGAGCCCTTCCTCTCTGTTTTGTTCTGTTTTTTAATCTCTTGATGATGTGCCTTGGTGAAGACCTTTTATTCTTACTGTGAGCTAGGTGTTCAGTGAGCCATTCCAATCTGGAAACTCATTTGATTACATTCTGCCAAATTTAATTGTATTATTTGATATATTTTTCTTATTTCTCTTTTTGCAATTCTCTCATTTTCTAGAAATCCTAATCTATATTATAAAAATCCAGTGGCCCTAATGTTGTAATGACCAAAGACCAGCATGGGTGGGCGGGGCTACGAGCGTGGCGAGGCGCATGCGGGTGGGCGGGGCTGCATGATTTTGCGCGCTGGGCTTCTAGTAATTTAATATTTTATCTCCTGAGTCGACCCCCTCATTTCTTTGGTTTTTCTACTTTCCCGCCCTTTGTCTTCCTGCTCTATGTTCTAAAAGGTTACCTCGATGACAGCGTTCAGCCCTCCCCTGGATTATTCCTTGACAGAGGTTTTACTTTCTAAGAGCTCTGTAAGTGACACCCCGTTGTGGAGGGCAGGCTGCTTTTATCTCTCTGAGGACATTAATGAGTGCTTTTGAAGTCTCTGCTTCCTACACGGGCCTTTGTTCTGTTCATGCTCTCAGTGCTTTCCTTGGCCTGCTGATGCCTGGCCGCCGGTTCACATTTAAGAACAAAGCACTAAAAGCCAACTGGAAGCTTCGGGTGCAGGGTGGGCCTCGCTGACGGGGAGCCTCCTTACAGGGACCTCATGTGTGAGTAGCTACAGTTATCTTTGTCTCAGGGAGTCCATTTCCCAGGGATGCCCGCCCCACACGCATCCCGTGGAAGATGCTGCCTGCATCCTGGGAACCAGAGGGGGAGTGTCGGGGTCCCACCACTTAGGATGCCGACTCTTCCCTAACCTCTCAGCTGGGCCTGGTTACCTTGGGTTCCCATCCTCCCAGTTTAGTGTCTTCAGAGATCAGCCTTTACCTGCTGTGAGCATGTGGGATGGGTACCACATGGTGGAGCATGCTGGGGAAGGAATGCGGGGCCTGCCAACAGAGACCATGTATGTGCCCATGCAAATGAGTGAATATTGGAATCGGCAGCCATTAGCATCCCGGTGTCCGTGTCGTGTGCGAAAGCATTTGTAACAGGTGCATTTAGAGGCATGCTTTGATTCATAATAATAATAATAATTCATAATAATAATCCTATATAATAAAAGGCTAATATGCAAATCAACTGAACAGTGGAACGACCGGTCGCTATGACACGCACTGACCACTGGGGGCAGACGCTCAATGCAGGAGCTTCCTCCTGGTGGTCAGTGCCCTCCCACAGGGTGAGCGCTGCTCAGCCAGAAGCCAGGCTCACAGCTGGTGAGCTCAGCGGCGGTGGCGGTAGCCTCTCCCACCCACATGGCAGTGCTAAGGATTTCCGACCGAAGGATCCCAGACTTCTAAAGGGCACAGGCCAGGCGGAGGGATCCCCCCCACCCAGTGCATGAATTTTGTGCACCGAGCCTCTAGTAGAGTAATAATAACTGCAGTGCATAATAACTACCATGACAACATCACTGCATTTGACTGTGAATGCAGTGTCTTTCTGGGCTGGTGCTTACAGTAGCTGGTGGCATCTGTCTGAGGTGTGGGAGGAGCCTTTGGAGCTGCCAGGGGTTGGGGATGGCCTTCCGCCTTGGCCACAGTGAATGGGGTATCATGATGGTTGCCCCAATCCTGCCGAGCTGCCCTCTCCTTGGGAGGTGAGGTCCACCGGCTTTCTGTGTTAGTCTGATGTTCCAGGTCCCTGCTCCAGTTCCATGTGTGTCCATGTGTGTACGTGTGTGTGCGTGTGTGTGTGTGTGTGTGTGTGTGTGTGAGTGTGAGTGTGTGAGTGTGGTGGGGGGGGAGAATCTGATTCTCCCCTGAGTCCTGAAGCTTCTGTCCCCAGGGCAGGACCCTCCTCCTGGTGCCCCTGCTCTCCCCTTGGCACTTCATCTCCCTGACGCGGGCACCGCCAAGATGCAAACATCCCCCTACTTCTCCGGAAGCAGGGCCCAAGCCCATGTGAGGAAAGGGCTGCTGTGAGCTGCTGCTTCGTGAGTTGCAGAGAGGACAAGAGTGTGTGTGTGGGGGGGGGGGAGGGGCCTTGCCCCACTCCATGTTCAGACTGGATAAATGACTGGAAGTTGTCAGCGCTGGAGTAACCTTTATAAAGTGCCTACTATGCTGAGCACATAGTAGGCACTTTAAGCCTCCCCCAACACTAAGGGTAGAGACTCTTACCATGTTCACTTCACTGACCAGCCTCGCAGAGGTGGGAGACTCATTCAGATCTCCACATGGGGGAGCCTGGACTCAAACCCAGGAGAGGAAAGTGGGGCGAGGCCCTGACACATGGGGGGGCTGCTGATGAGGGAAGGAAGGAGAGGCGTACCCTGAGAAATGAACCCAAGTATGCGCTTTGGGGAGACTGGAGACAGTCCTGGCGGAGCCCAAGCCAGGCATGCAGGGATGCTGTCTTGTCTCTCAGGCAAGTAACCACAGCACCTCCTGCTTGGCTTTGGAGAAAACCCCAAGAGTCAGGCATGGAGTTGGGGGCTCTGCCCACTCCACCTGGTGATGGTCCAGACCCCTGCCCACTGGAGGAGGATAGAGGATGAAGGATGCCCATGCCCGAGACAGGCCCGCCTTGACCGGGGATGAAGGCGGGGGACCGCTGGCAGAACCCAATTTCCACGCAGGAGAGCAGGCGCCCTGACATCTGGGCTGCTTTTCGGCTTAAGGATCGTGAAGGGTAGGAGGCTGCACAGTCATGGCTGACTTGCCTCCCTCGGCATATCTGATAGGGTTTGCCTATCGCTCCTGCTCAGCCTCCAATTGTGACAAAAGGAAAGTATTTATTACCAGCAGACAGAGCCCCCGGGCCAGTGCCGTCAGCTCCAATTGGCCTGTCAGCCCAGACTGTGGAACTAAAGGCTGTTTTGTTTTTATCTATTTGCATGGAAGCTTTCCAGAGAAAACAGCACGTTTCGTGACCTGCGCACTCTGTATCATGTTAATTAGGTTTGAAAACTCATATATTGTTTTCATAAGGGCTATTACATTTTCTCTAATCAAATTAAGGGAAAAATAAGGATGCATGGCAATAATATTTATTATTAATACCAGGCTCCAGAGGCGCCCAGAAAGTTACCTCGGAGAGGGGAGAACTTGGAAGACGGCCTGGACTTCAGAGCGACGTGGGCACTGCGGGCTATCGGTGAGACTCCTCTGGATGCTTTGGAGAAGGAGAGGGTGAAAATAGACCCATTTGTGGGAGAACAGGGTGCCGGTCCCTGGTCACACGGAGAGTTCTGGGGCGTTTACCTCTTTTTCCCTCAGCGCTTTTCTCCAAATTGCAGCCACTTGGCTCCAGGGCGAACGTTTGACTTGGGTTTCATGTGGCTTCTAATGTTGTAGCTGGGCCGGCCGGCGTGACACCGTGGTGGAGTGTCAAACTATGAGCCAGGAGGTCAGGGTTCAATTCCCGGTCAGGGCACGCGCCCGGGTTGCGGGCTCGATCCCCAGCAGGGGGCGTGCAGGAGGCAGCTGATCCATGAGTCTCTCTCATCATTGATGTTTCTCTCTCTCTCCCTCTCCCTTCCTCTCTGAAATCCATAAAAATATATCAAAAACAAAACAAAAACAAAGGTTGCAGCAGCTGCCATCTTAGTTTAACCAAGAAATGGTTTTCCATCCCCCATGTCCTGGTGTGAGGAACCCACGCCTGGCAGGCAGAGCGAAGGCGTGGCCCCTGGGAGAAAAAAGGTCACGTGGAGAGAGAAGGTGGTGACAGGGGTGTCCCATATGGCACACATGATAGGAGCACATGTATCCCTCAGGCAGCCCCTTCTGGAAACTGGGGTGAGTCGGGCTGGATTCTCACTGGGGAGAGGGAGAGGGAGAGGAGGCCCAGGGCCGGGGGCATAGCCTGAGGTGTAGAACTCGCTCCCTGAGCTCACGGCTGCATGTGCATTGGAATTTGGGGGCACACCTCACCACCATTTCCCCTTCCTACCGGGACCCCGATTTCCCTGGGGGGGGCACCTCCTCGGGGTGCAGTCTTGGTGGCCAATGGGATCCTGGTACTTGCCCTCCCGCTATGGGAGCAGGCGACTCCTGGAGGGCCCCTCCTCTCCGCCCGCCCTGAGAGCCAGGCTCTGTCTCCTGGCCCCAGGCCTCAGGTGGGCGCCGGGTGGAAGCCCTGCTCAGAAGACACACATTCACAGGGTCTGCCTGACCATCGGGCCAGCCCGCTCCCAGCTGGCCCCGGCTCCCGGGGGGTCTCGAGGTCCCGTGTCCTTCCCAGCACGTCCCTCTCTCTCTGGTCAGCCAGATTGTGCTTCTGCTGCGTGTGCCCAAGGGGCTTTGGCATGGGAGCTGGGGCGTGTGTGGGGCAGAGAGGCCGGCAGAGCTGGCGCTGACTGAGGACGAGCACTGGGCTAGGAGTCAGGCTCCCCCACTCTGTCCCCCGGGGAGACCTTGACCAGCGCTTTTCCTCCCGCTTCATCTGCATGGGGGTGCGGGGGGGGGGGGGGGGGCGGGGACGGTTTGGTGTGTCACCATAGTAACAACTATAATTTTTTAAAATAAATTTTTATTGATTTCAGAGAGGAAGGAAGAGGGAGGGATAGAAACATCAAAAATGAGAGAGGGTCTTTGACCAACTGCCTCTTGCACTCCCCACACTGGGGGTCAAGCCCACAACCCAGGCACGTGCCCTTCACCAGTATTGAACCTGGGACTCTTCAGTCCGCAGGCCGACGCTCTACCCACTGAGGCACAACTGTAATTTGTTTTTTACTTTTTTAAAAATATATTTTTACTGATTTCTGAGAGGAAGGGAGAGGGAGAGAGGGATAGAAACATGAATGATGAGAGAGAATCACTGATGGGCTGCCTCCTGCACGCCCCACACTGGGGATCGAACCCACAACCCAGGCACGTGCCCTGACCGGGAATCAAACCCGTGACCTCCTGGTTCATAGGTGGACGCTCAACCCCTGAGCCACGCCGGCCGGGCATAACAACTGTAAGTTGTCGTCTGCGCTGCAGGGGCGGGTCCTGCGCTGCGTCCACCTGGACACGCATCACACGCCACCTGGGAACCAGGCTCCGCCAGTCTCCGCTTTCGAGGGGAGCAAACCCACATTTAGGGGGCAGAGCGCCTCCCCTGAGGTCACATCTCGGAGAGGTGGGCATACAGGTGCACCTGCGTCTCTAATCCCCTAATGGTCTCCGAAGACGCCCCGGCGAATGTTGCTGCTCAGGACTGAGAGGGTCCCAGGACGTGGGCTCTCAGGGCTGAAGCCAGGAGAGTCCCGGGCACCCGGGGCGGTTGGTGGCCCTCCCTAGCTCCGTCCCACCTGGTGCTCCGTGGCGCTGGGATGGCGGGGGATCTGCTTGTGCCGGAGAGCATTGGAAACAGATGAGGACGGGTTTACAGTTTTCAAACCTCAGAGTAAAGGCAAAACCCAAGTGGGGTTTCGGATGCCACTTTCAATCACAGCGTTCTGTGTAGCCTGCCTCCCTCCGCGGGCGAAGGAAACCCCAGCTCTTCCAACAAACTCCTGGTCGAATCAGCCCACCCCTCAATCACTGCCCGAGGGCCCATCATCCTAATCCTCTGCCCCAGGCCACACTGAAACCCGCCGTCACCATCATCCCCTCGACCTCACACCAGCATTTCCAGCGGTGGGACACTCCGTGGCTGGGAGTGCTCCGTGTCAACTGGATGTTGAAGGAGTTGGGCTCAGTTTTCCAACTGGCTCCTGCCGTAAGCGTCTCCGCCGAGACCCAGCTGGCAGAGTTCGCAGGTCCTGGCTCCTTGGCCCAGCCACCCCACCATGAATTGATTCATTGACTCATCAGATGTCTATTGAGCACCTACTGTGCGCCAGTCACTGAGCTAAGAACCAGGAGACCAGAGATAAACCTGTGGAGCCACGCGCGTGAGATGCCTCAACCCAGCCATTCTCACGCAGAACAACAGGGGTGAGGCCTGCAGGGCGGAATGAAGAGCGGGAGGTGGACTGGGGAGTAGGGTTTCCCAAGGAAGCAGGTGGCTGGTTGATCTGTGCCCGGCTCTCGCATGGCCTTGCTCCTGTCGTCATTTTGCTGTTCGTGATGCCTCGTCCAGTGCTGGACGCACAGTAGGTGCATAGCTTCGGTTGACCATGTCCTGATGCAGCAGAGGAGGCTGCGAAGCAGGGGAAAAGCTTCGCGGAAGCAGACGCTTCCTTTTAAAACGTGCTGAGCCGTCCTCTCTCCACCCCTCGGGGCCCCGCTTTCTGAATCCGGACACGTGCGTTCCCGACATGGAGTTTTCTGAAATTGGCCCTGGTCAGTTCAGTCAGGTGTCGCAACCAGCCAGTCAGAGGGAGCCGCCGGCATAGCCTCTTTTTGGAGCCGGGGAGTAAGGACAGAGTAAGAGATGTCAGCAAAGATTAGAAGAGTATCACCATTCCAATGCCCGGTGGCCGTTTTCGTAAAAATATGCAAGAACAGGCCTCAGGGGGTGGAGAGATGCCGGCGGGGGTGGGGGGTGGGGGGGAAGGCCTGGGTTCCAGGGAAAGTAAACAAACGAACCAACTTGGAACGGGCCACTTTGGGTTTCCACACCAGAGTAAATAGCCAAGATGACGCTGCCGGGTGTTCCCAATCCTCTCTGGGACCAAGTCCCTGAAAGTCAACGTGGGTTGTCAAAGGCCTTCTTCTGAGTGAGGCCTCACACCCACCGCCTGTCGCCCGCCGCCCGTCAATCAGCCAGAACTAATCTTACAGCCGCACAGGCTGAAAAGCCACAGGCCGCTCGGGGCGGGGGGTGGGGGGGGGGGTCTGCGTTTTAATTAAAAGCCTTTGACGGATTCTCAAACACTAACGAGGACTGGTCACCCGACATGGTTCATATTTGCCATCGGGTGGCCCTGGTCTGGTTTGCTCCCAGCTCCTTAAGGTAGCGCTATTGCAGGTAAGGCTTGGTAGCACCCCCCCCCCCGACTCCCCCTGACTTCAGGCACCTTCTCAGGCGGTATTCACTCGGGGACCCCTCCCTGCTGTGAGTGGTGCTGTCCGTCTGCGACACAGTGGGCATTTCTAAGACAGCTGGGCTCTTCCAGATTCATTGCAGCAGTTCAGCGCCCACGCCAGCCCCCAGTGTAAGCCACGGCTGGTGACCGGTCTGTACCAGTGCCCACACCATTGTGGCTGGAGAACGTTTGGAACTTGACTTCTGCTGTCGGCTGCTCCAACCTCATCCTGTCTCTGCCCCTGCCCCATCCTGTCTTCTCCGGGGACCGCTGGGCAGGAGGGGACAGAGAAGGGTATTCCTAGCTGACCGCCCTGGCCCAGATGTGCAACTTCATGCAGCAGAATTAAGTCCAAAGTCCTTGGCCACCTGATCTTGACCACTCGCTCCAGCTCTTCCTCCGCTTCACTCCATCTGTCCTCTCTTTCCAACCCCCTCCCCGGGGGCCGCGGGGGCTCCACACACATGGCCTCCCAGCCCTTCCGCTGCACCCTGGGTCCCATTGCCTCATGCCCCACCGCCTTCCTGCTCCGCCCCCCCCCCCACAACTTCCACTCTACTTTCTGCCTCTACCAACTTGCCTCGTCTATGCGCCTCATCTGAATGGAGCCAAGCAGTACCTGTCCTTTCGTGTCGGCTGGGATATATAACATTTGAAAATGCACATGTATCTTTTGGTCCAAAACTCACAGCTCTGGGAATCTGCGTTACAGGAAAAATAGAAGCAGCAGAGCTGACGGACAGGTGTCTCGTAGATGTTCATCGTAGCCATTTGTGTCAAGGTGAGAAACCTGGAAACCACCTCCAGCGAAAGAGAGTCCTGGTGAAGAGCTAATTCCACACCACGTTCTGGGTGTTACAGAGCTAGCGAACAGAATGGGGCGCTTCCTATGTGTCAGTCTGGGCAGTGGCCAAAGTGTGCAAAGTTTAAGCAAAAAAAAAGCAAGTCTCAAGGAGTGTTCCAGAAGGGATTCGCTGATGCCCGGCGTGTAGCAAGCACACACCGTCCCTGTGCGCAGCTGCGGTCTGCAGGCCACGCCCGGCGCTGTGCCCACTGCGCAGGCCTTGAACATCCAGGCCTCGTATCAGCACATCTTGCTGCTGCTCCGGTGGCTGCCCCCTCCCCCAGGCCCCAGAGACCAGTAGAATGATCTCATTTTTGTTTAAAAAAATATTTTTATTTTTATTTATCTTTATTGTTGGAAATATTACAGATGCCCCCCTTTTTCCCATTGATCCCCTTCACCCTGAACCCGTCCAACACCTCCCCTCCCTCCGCCCCCGCCCCTGGCCTTCACCACACTATTGCCTGTGTCCATGGGTTACGCATATATGCATTTAAGTTCTTGGTTAATCTCTCCCCACCCACCCACCCCTTAAAATATTTTTTTAAATAAAAGAAAAAAATGCAGAATACTATGTGTGTGTGGTGTATGTGTACCTGTATGTCGTATGAGCAAGAAGAGGAGTGTGTTGGAATATATACCTTGGGAGGATGAGTCCAGAGGAGTTGGGACTTCCCTTTTTCTCTGTTTAACTTTTACATCAAGGTCTATCACTGCTGAAGTTAAAATAATAATGATCAATAATTCTACTCCTGGTTATATACGCAAGTGAAGTGAGTATTTATAGCCATCAAAAGACAGTTGTAAGAACGCTCAAAGAAACATTATGCACATTAACTCTAAAAAAAAAAATGGGAACTACCCAATGTCCATCAATAGTAGAATGGATGAGTTATCGGTGGAATAGTATACAGCAAGGAAAAAGAACATGCTACTGATGCATGCACCAGTGAAGCGCAAGACCCAGGGAGACTCACCGGTGGTGTCAAAGGTCAGGACAGACCTCACAGAGTTTGTGGGGGAGGGGAGGGGCGGGGAGGGGAGGGGAGGGGAAGGAGGAGGGGAGTGAGTGGTGATTCTCTCTGCACAAAACCATCACAAGCTGTAGATGTGTGCATTTAGTGAGATATGTCAGCTCTCGGTGAATAAGAAAAATTAATGATCAAGAGAGTGAAAATGCAGGGAGGAAAGGAAGGGAGGGAGGATCAAACGGGAAAAAGTGACTGAGCTGCCCATTCGCAGGGCTCTCCTAAGGAGGGAAGCAGAGATGGAAGCGTGAAGGGAACGGGAAGCATGGACCTCATTGGCTGAGGACTGCATCCCTCCACTCCAGTTTCTCTGCATTTGAGCAGGGAGCCCGCTCAGAGGACAGCACCGTGCAGGGAGGGGGTGCGTGGGCTTTGGGTCACACAGAACCCGGCTCTGCTGTCCCCTGGCGGGTGCCCAGGGCAAGGCTCGGGGCCTCTGTGGGCAGCCCTGTGCCCTGGCCAGCCCTCCTGGAGGCGGCGCGAGATGCCAGCGGCCTGCGTCTGTCTGTGCCCGGCTCTCGGCCCTCGGACATGGCCTCCTTCCCTCCGCTTTGCAGAGCCAGCGGGGAGCTGCTCTGCGAAGCTTCTGGACAGAGGGCTTTTGACAGGTGAAAGCACTTGAGAAAGAAAATCCCCCTTCTAATCGCACGGATGGTCGGAGATTTCTTTAAAAAACTCCAGCTTTCAACTCAAGCGAGTGCTGGGTGAAATTTAAGCATTTCACTGATTATGTATCTAATATTGCCCAGAAAGGGGAGGGGTGGGAGCAGATAAAAGACTCTTCTTACCCCAAACGCGCCCTTTCCTCTTTCCATATGCTGTGTTTGTGATTATGGGTTTTAGAGCATTTTTCTTCTTGTATTTCATCAAATACCGCCTCTATCCACATAATTCCCCTTTCCCTGAGAGTTTGCCACAGAGGAGATGGGGCGGGCGGGGGGGGGGGGGTTGGCAGGATCCTCCGGGGCCCGGTCCACCATCTCCCTGCCTGTGAAATCTCACCCTGTGGTGTGAAAAAAAGATGCCAAAAGAGGAGGCACAGGCCTGTGTGTTGTGGGGACTGGATGAGCAAGAAAGCTGGAAGGCAGAGGAGAGGCGAGGCTTGGGGATCAGGAGGGGGTGCCCACTCTAGGATGCCTTCCTTTGGGGTCTGTAGGCGGAGGGTTCTGCTGGGGGGTCTTTGGGGTTAGCCAAAGCCTCTGTGCTTGGCAGCCGGCAGAGGGAGGCAGCCTGGAGGCTGGGCAGAGCAGCGTGGGCGTCACTGGGGAGTGAGTCTCCCGCAGCGGCTCAGGCCGGGGCCTCCTGGGAGGAACCCGCGGGCAGTCGGGCTGCTGGTGAGTGAGGCCGGGGTGGCGTGGGGAAGACCCCCCATCTATTCAGAGCAGGAACTTAGGCAGAGACTCCAAAACACAGGCCGCAGAGAGAACGCCTCCTAGTCACTCGTTGGGCAGGCGGAGGGGTTCCTTGCGATCGTGGCATCCAAACCCCCTTTGCGGGCTCCCAGGGCCTTGGGTCGCCACCTGCACTCTCGTGAATCGCTGACGTGTCTCTCTCCTCAGGATGGTGAGCCCTTGAGAGCCAGGAGTGGGCCTCTGCCTCTGTCCCTGGGACCGGGCACCAGACGGGGCGCAGGTAGGTGTGCAGTGATAGCCGCCCATGAACAGAAGAGTCAGTGATGCGATCGGCCAGACGAGGTCCCCGCGGTGCCCACAGTCACACGGCTCCACCGAGGACGCCAGGACAGCGGGGGAGCTAGCGGCAGGCCATCCTCTCTCCCCGGGTCTGCCTCTCCTCTCACTCAGTCCTCCCAGCCAGGGGGCCCATTACCCAGCACACAGATGAGAAAACCGAGGCCCCGAGAGGCTGGGGTCTGGCCCAGGGGCATAGCGATGAGTGAGGCGTGTGTGCAGCTGGATATGACCTGTGCCAAGTCCCCCCTTACCCCTGCAGAGCACAGCCACGTCCCAGGGCGGAAGGAGGCTGACCCCACAACCGGGGTCGTGTCCTCACCTCACCCTGTGGCTGGCCTGGAAGCCATGGCTGGAGTGTGCTTCCCAGAGAAATTCCATCCTGAGGGTGCTCTTGCCATACACTCTACCGTGACTAAAGCCCGAGACCAACCTGTTGGCAGAAAGCTCCGCCCCCCACCCACCCACCCTGCAGACTCACTCAACTGACTTGCGAGCTTGTGCAGGGAGGCCCCGCGTCCGCAGGACACAGGCTGGCCACTTACACACAGACAGGTTCTTAGAACTCGGCCATCCACCCAATACCCTCCCTGGGAGAGGAGAACCCAGAGGCCCAGACAGGGTAACATGGCTGAGGTCAAAGGGCAGCGGTCCAGGGGGGGGGGAGGGGGGAGGAGGTCTGTCACTCCCACTTCTGACACATCCCCTCACAGGTGCAGCAGGAACACTTATCACACAGCAGGGGGTTCGTCCCCACAGGACGACCTCACCTCCTATTGTGATGCCAATGCCGCTGCTGACCGCCTCCTGGTGCTGTGTGTGTGTGTGTGCGTGTGTGCATGTGTGTGTGTGCGCGTGCATGTGCATGTTTGTGTGCGCACGTGACCTCCACAGGCCCTTTGGGAGTGGGTGGCATTAGCCCAGGGCTTTCTCCTGGGAAAACAGAAGAGCAGAGGGCAAGCCTCCCCAGGTCACCGGGCAGGGCCTCCAGGCGCCCCAGGCTCGCATTTAGCTCCTCGGGAGGATCTAGTGTAAGAAGCGCAGGTCTCCTTGGCTGGGACCCTGTGGGCAGGTGATACCGGGCCGGCCACTTCTCACCAGGTCCGAAGGGGATTGAAAGGGGGCGATGTCTCCGTCAGAGTAAAGCAGCTAGGCTCCCTGCACTTCGTGGTGAAACCCTTGGCAGGACATTCGCTGGCCTCACCGCACAGGAGCAGGAGTCCCGCTCACTGGGTTCCAGCGGGGGCTGCCACGTGCCCAGCCCCGCACACACCTGAGGCCCGGCCGCCCCTGAGGCAGGTGGTTTCCAGCCTTACAGGTGAGGGGACAGTGGCCAGAGACGCCGAGTGATCCAGCCAGGTCTGGGCAGAGCCATCGGGGCCCAGCTCTGACCACCAGCTTTCTCGGTCACACACTGGTCTCGGACAGACCAGTTCCTGAGATCGTGACAGACAAGTCAGCGGGAGACATTCTGTCCTGTTGCTAGACAGGACACAGCAGCAGGACTGTCTCCCATGGTCCCTCTGAGCTGGTCACAACGCAAAAAGGGGGAGGCCTGGGAATTCCTGGGGTCAGAGCAGGCGGGCAGCCAGAGGGGCCCCCATCAGGCAGGTGAGAGCTGAGGGGCCACTGTGTCTTCACATGCAAATACCACAGCTCCCAGGGCCACCCTGAGGCCTGGGGCACCCCGCGGGAATGGGTGGTGGAGAGGTGTGAGAGCGGGCAGGTCTCTTTCTGTGGAGTTAAACTTAAAAGAGTTTGTCAGTTGCCCAGACCAGGGCGTGGCCCGTGGGGATGACCCACCGCCTGCATGTCTTCCCCTCGGCCAGCCCCCAGCAGGAAGGGGACCCGGGATCCGGTCACGTGGGGTGTGATCTGGGAGGTGGCGGCCCAGTGTGGTGCTTGCCCTGTCAGCCAGCTGTGCCAGATGCTTTGTGTGCCCCTCAGGCCTGAGCTGTGCTAAGTCCTGTGCCGAGAGAGGCATTGTGTGGGGAAGCCCGGCAGGAGCTGCTAATGCACAGGGGAGGGGGCCACCCCGTTCAGCGGGCGGGCAAGGCCCTCTGACGGAACGGAGGGGGGGGGAGGGGGGGGTGTTCAGGGCTCTTCAGTCTGTTGGTGGTCTGCAGAGAACAGAGCAGCACCTTCTGCTAATTACCTACCTTCCAGGGGCTCTCCCCTCCGATGGGGGTTGGGCTGGGGGGAGGGGACAGTCCATGCTGCTGACCAATTGGTGTCTTCCCAGTAACCCTGCGATTAAGTCATTAAGTCGGGATTACAGTGAGGAGGCGAGGAGGTAACGCCCCAAAATAAACAGGAGGACCTTCCTAAGGGCATTCCTCCAGCCAGTGAACCACCGCGAGCCCAGCCTGCTCCTAAAGAGGGAGACAGTCACTCGGGGAGGGGCGGGCGTGACGCTGGTAGATTTCTACCGGTTCTGACTTCTCCTGATGTCTCTTAAAGTCTCCGTCGCTGCGCGGCCTGCTTCCCGTTGACGACTGTCAAATGAAGTTTAGTAAAATCTGGAGGAGACTTTGTTGGGGGGCAGGGTTGGGGGCTGGATTAGAAACATGAGTCGCCCGCCTGTCCACTCGCCCTGGCATCGCTTTAGTCCCGGGTTGCTCTGTAATCAGTCCCAGAGGCCGGGCGGGGCTGGCAGAGGCCCCTCCTTGGCCATCGCTGCAAATGCTTTATACAGCGGCCAGAGCAGCGATGGTCCTGTTGGCGCTGGGGTCTGATGGGGGTCACCTCCCCGGAGAGCAGTTCCCTGGGGGCAGGAATGTTCGGTGGCCAGGCCAGGAGTTCTGCGTGAGTCGTTCTGCTTCGAAGGAAGGAGAGGTCCTGGGAACAGCCGGGCCCCCTGGCCGCGTGCGGAGTACTTACCGTGTGCCTGGTGCTCGCCTTCTCCTGGAACCCGGGTGACACACAGCCCCGAGGAGGACCGGTCACTGTCCCCACGTCCCACAGGAGACCGCCAGGCCTCGCGGACATCAAGGGCTGGCCCAGGCGCAGGTGGCAGGGCGGCTGCGGCCGAGGTGGGCGGCTGGCGGTGGGCATCCTCTCCCGGTTGGCACACCGTGTCCCGGCCTTGGGGTCACTGGGCCACGCTCCGGAGAAAACGTGGACTGGAAGTTTCCTGAGGCACAGAGGCTCCAGATGACGGAAGCGGGACCTGCTCGCCAAGCGGTCAGTTTGTCCCCACTTGTCCTCCAGCCACAAGCCTCTCATCCCCCCAAAGGCAGACACGCCGCCCGAGGGCAGCTCCGGTGCAGGGACTCTCCCCTCCGACCGCTCACAGCAGGAAGCGGAGGAGGAGACGCGCCGTCCTGCGAGCCGCCCTTGCAAACCCTTTGGAAGTCGTCCCCGCAGGGTGGCCCCTCGTCACCACGGTGCCCGAGGATGACGTCACTGGTGTCACCTCTGCATGTGCTGCCTGGACCAAGGGGCTGACCACTGAACCTCCGCCCCCTGGACCAGTACCTTCCGGCTCTGGAACTCCGTCAAATGGCATCAGCACCTCCTCTCCAGGGGCCACGTGAAGGTCAGATGCAAGAAGTCACGAGGGCCGGTCGGCGTGGCCCAGTGGTTGAACGTCGACCTATGAACCAGGAGGTCACAGTCCGATTCCCGGTCAGGGCACAGATCCCCAGTGTGGGGTGTGCAGCCGTAGCTCCATGATCTTAGCCAAGTCACTTCCGAGACTTCAGGTTCCTCGTCCTTATAACGAGTAAATGGTGTCACCTGGAAGCATGAGGTGAGCCAGGGTCCAGCACACAGTAGGTGCCTGACAGGCCGCTGCTGGCTGTCCCCTCCCCCTCCCTCTTCCTTACCCCTCATTTAAAGATGAAAGCATTGCAGCTGCTGACATCAAATCCAACTGATTGTGTTGTTAATCCTCACCCAAGGATGTTTTCCCATTGACTTTTTTTTAGAGAGAGTGGAAGGGAGGGGGAGAGACACAGAGAGAAACATCGATGTGAGAGAGACACACCAATGGGTTGACCCCCGCACACGCCCCGACCCGGGCCAGGGATTAAGCCTGCAACCGAGATACATGCCCTTGACTGGAATCAAATCTGAGACCCTTCAGTCCTCGGGCGGACGCTCTATCCACTGAGCAACACCGGCTAGGGCTCCACTGATTTTTTTTAAATCAGCATTTAGCAAAGGGGTGAGAAGCGGCGTCACAGAAACACCATCATCAGAGCATCGTGGCTCTTGTCCACTTGCGGCCGCCTACGTGCCATTCCGCTCTGCGTGGAAATCACTGTTTTCCAAGCGGTTTTCTCCCCAGGTACCTGAGGCTGAGGGCAATCACGCAACTTCCCCACCGAGATGTTGTTGTAGTAGGGGGTGGGGGGTAAGGGGGGGTGGGGGGTAGGGGCCCCCCCCCCCCCCCCGGGAGTGTCTGTTTCACTCGGGCTCGTTGAAACCCAATCTGCAGGAAAGGAGCCATAGCAGAACTGGAGGTTGGATTTCATTTGCTGATTTAATAAAAGCTAACAGGACGGATTTGGGGATATTTCATTAATCTTGCTTTCCTTTCGGTGCAAAGGAAATGAGGTTCACGCTAGTTCAAGCTTTGTCTCGCTCTTTACAATAGACTGCCAATGTCCACGTTCTCCCTGGCAAGTTAAGCCCAATTAGTCACAGGAATTCTTCCCTGACCTCGTCCCCGTGGGCAGGAGCGCGGCCAGCGGCCAGCGGCCAGCGTGGCATGCAGGAGCGCATGCGCCCACACGCCCGCCCACCCACCCCCGGCGTCCTCTGCCGGGGCTGGTTCTAACTGTCCATGGCTTTTAAACCCGGTGGGATGGCATTCCTAAGGGTGTACTGCCCGGACACGGGGGTTGCAGATGCTCCTCGCCAGGGCTTCATCACGCGCCCACGGGACGGTCCCGAGGGCCCCCGACCCCTTGCAGAATCGGCCGGGACCCTTTGAAATGGAAAAAGAACATATTTTTGGTCATAGGCACCCTATCCGGCATCAACTCTGTAATTTTACTTTGCTGAGTAAGTAGCCGGGCAGAGATGTAAGGCAGGGAAGGTGGAAGAGAGCCCAGGTTGGGGCCTGGTTCTGTCGATGACTAGCTGTGTGACTTTGGGTGAGCAGCTTACCCTCTCTGAGCCTGGGTTTTCTAAGAAGTGGGAGTAAATGATCCCTGGTCTCCCTGCCTCTGAGAGAAACGTGGGGATCAAACAAGGCCCTTTGGGTTCAGCCTGGTGGCCACACCTCACAGTGGTCAACCCCGAACCCTTTTCTCTCTCTCTCTCTCTCTCTGTTTTAAAATATACTTTTATTGAATTCAGAGAGGAAGGGAGAGGGAGAGATAGAAACATCAATGATGAGAGAGATCAGCTGCCTCCTGCACGCCCCACACCGGGGATCGAGCCTGTAACCCAGGCATGTGCCCTAGCTGGGAATCGAACCCTGACCTCCTTCTAGGGGCCTGAGGTTCAGCGTGAGGCCCTGGGTGAGGGCAGGGGCGGCGAGTGAGTAAGTGACCAATCGCACAGCGTGGTGAGGAGACTTGTTCCTAGGCCCTTAGGATAGGCCAGGCCGCACTGGGCTGTGTCCTTCGTGCAGCCCGTCCTGGGCTGTGTCCTTCGTGCAGCCCGTCCTCAGAGGAGGAAGGTTCCAGTGTGAGCACGCCCATTGCACAGAGCGGGAAGCTGAGGCTCGGAGGGCCCCTGGGCTTGGAGGCAGCACAGCCAGGGCTTGGAGTCCGGTGTCTGAGACCGGGCTGGGCTGTGCGGGTCAGCAGCTGCAGGGCTGTGATGCCAAGAGTGGAGGCAAGAAAGAGCTGAGCGACGGTGCTTCGAACTTGGTCTTGAAAGGAGGGGGGAGTTGACGGCAGGAGGAAGACGGGGAGGCTCTCCCGGGGTCGGGCAGGGGGGGGGGGCGTCCAAAGGCCTTACGGAGACACACAGGGTGGTGGACGGGAGCCGCCGGGCCACTTGATCAGGGATGTCGGTCGCCTGTGTCCGCAGAGGGACACGCCGCAGGGGAGTATTAGCGGCCCAGCCACTCTCCGGGTTTGATTACAGCCGATAGCCATCACCCGGCACGCCGTGCCAACCACAGCAACGCCGGGAGCCGCCTAATTCAATAGTCGGAGGCTCGGCGCTGTGCGTGCATCTCAGGTACGGCCGGGGCCCATGTGGGAGGGGGGCGCTCTGGACCCTAAGACAGACGCTGTTGTTATCAAAGAGCCGCCTGGAAGGGCCTGGGCACCTCTGGGGACAGGGCTCCCCGTCAGCACGCTCCCGGCAGGCTGCTTGGAGAGGCGGGCTTCTCCCCAGGGGCATCCACTTCCTCCTGTGTCTTGCTTTCACTTTCAGGGAGTCTCCTGCCTTCCTGCTGGTGTCCTGAACCCCCACCCGCTCCAAGGCCCCCCACAAACACCCACCGATCCACTCACACCATTGGGATCCAGCTGGCCCGGGATGCTGGTAGGCAAGTCGCTGCTTTTCCTGCCTCTCTCAGTGCTGCAGACAGGAGATCACAACCAAGGTCCCAGCGTCCGGGCCAAGGAGCCCAGAGGATGGACCCAGGGCCACTGACACAGCCTCAAGTGCGTCGTCAATTCCGTACCATGAGCCCTCGTTCACCTTCAAGGTTCACTGAACAGTGGCTCCTCTGCTAAACCTTCCCCGCTCCCCCCAGGCGGCCCTGTCCCCTCGGCCCGGCCACCCCAACCTCATCACAAATGTCTCCTGGGTGGGCTTCCACGTGGACCCCCCATCGCCAAGGGCCATGTTCCCGTGTGCTGGTTCCCAGCAGCCACAACCTGGGGAGCCAGGGTGGCCTGGGCGGCCCCTGACCAGGCCCAGAGCCAGGTGAGCCTTTGGGTTTTCCTGTGACAGCAGGCTGGGACACACGAGTGCACGCACACACACATGTGCATACTCATACACTGACGCGCACATACACATGTGCGCACACATCCATGTGTGTACATCTGCAAGAGGCAGTGGGCTGGGACACATGTGTGTGCACATACACATGCATGTACACACATGTGCAGGCATGGACACACCTCTGCAAGAGGCTTCGCCCGCTGGCTCAGCGTGGACATTCGGGCTAGAACGCCCACCCTCCCAGGTGAGGATGGGAAGCTGGAGGGCGGGCCAGGGGTGGGGACGAGAAGCGCCACCCTCTCCCCACGCGTGGCTGTTGCTCAGTGACTCCTGCGGACTTGCTCAGGCGGGACAGGCCCGGGGAAAACCTCGGCCCTTACAGGCGCCTGTGTATACTCTCCACCCTATGCACAGGCTCATGGGGGACACGCCCACGTAAGACGGACGGAGACACGGATTTGGGGAAAGTGGAAATTAGTTTGTGGGTTTTGAAGACGTAGCCTAATTTAAGGGTCAAACACACAAGCCTGCAGACACTTTCAAGGAGAATGTGGGAAATGTCAAGGTCAAACATGACCAATATGAGCGTGATTTAACCTCTTTGATCACATGTCCATCAGTTTCTGCAAAAGAAAAGGGGAACATGCCTTTTATTTTACATTCACATGCCAACGATAAGCATAGGCTGAATATAAAGCTAGAAGTTTACATGCATGAAGGCAACACAAACAGGCGTGTGTTGGTGTCTATATGTAATGTACATTAGGTAACCTTATCATAAAACCAACCACGAAACACGTCTGCCCACGTCTTTGTATGCAGTCTGTACGTGTGTGAGAGTTCTTCCGAGAGTCCGGCTCCCAGGCAGCGATTGCTAGCGCCCTGAGACTGACGAAGCTGAGATCATGGCCTGAGTCATGAAACCACAAGCTAATCGGAAAGAATATCCTAGCCCTGGCCGGTTGCTCATTGGATAGAGCATCAGCCCCCAGACTGCAGGGTCGCAGGCTCGATCCCGGTCCAGGGCACTTACCTTGGTTGCAGGCTTGATCCCCAGCTTTCGGGGCGTGTGTGGGAGGCAACCAATGGATGTGTCTCCCTCACATCAATGTTTCTCTCTCGCTCTCTCCCTCCTCCCTCACTTCCATTCTCTCTAGAAATCAATGGCAAAAAATATCCTCAGGTGAGGATTTTTACAAAAAGAAAGACTATCCTAAAAGACCAATTGGCTTAAGGAGCCTCCAGCTCTATCACCCTCGGGCCTCACTGGACACCCCTGGGGTTGGGCCCAGTGTCCCCGCCCACCAGAGCCACCATGGGGCTGGGCTACCAGCAGACCCCACGGGGCAGGGATGCCTGGCAGGGCCTGCACTTGAGCCAGCTCGGCTGCCATACTGGACACCACAGGCCGGCGGCTTACCTGCCGACATCCATCTTCTCGCTGTCCTGGAGGCTGAGGCCACTGTAGGCGTCGGGGGGCTGGCTCCCTGGGCCTCCTTCCTGGCATGTTGCTGGCCGCCTTCTCCCTGGTCCTCACGTGGTCGTCCCTCACGGTGTCCAACTCTCCTCTCCTGACAGGGACACCAGTGGTGTTAGGTCAGGGCCCACCCTACCGACCTGATTTAACTTCATCACCTCTCCAAAGCCCCCATCCCCAAATACTTCACATTCAGAGGTGCTGGGGCTAGGGCTTCAACATAAGAGTTTGGGGGACACCATTCCACCCATTCTAGCCTTGGAGGTTGTGAGAAGGGGCCTGGACTCAGGGTCCGAAGCCCTGGGTCAGGGCCCGCCATGGTCCGGTAGCCCTGCCTGAGAAAGCCGGGCCCCGCATCTGTGCCTCGATCCCCGCCCCCCCACCCCCCCCGCCCCCACGGGGCTGTGGGAGAGCCCAGAGGGTGAAAGAGAAGGGTGCTGTACAGGCGGTAAGACATGTCCCTATGTCTGCCACCCCAGTGACCCCTGTACTGGGCAGGCCCCTGTGTGCGGAGCAGGGACCCCGCCCTGGATGGGACAGTCAGGGCTGAAAGGTGGGTTGGCACGAGGCAGCCTGGGGTCCCCCGAGGGTCTGGTGCAGTGCAGATGGTGGCGTGGGAGAGGAGGTTGGGGTCAGAGGTCAGGGGCCCACCTGCCCAATGAGGCTTTGGTTGGAGGCAGGCAGGCAGCCACGTGGGAGGGGTGCAGGGCAACCCCTACATAGGGGCACGCTGAGGGGGCCACACCATGTCGGGTGCAGGGCTGCTCTGGCCCGGAGAGAGGGGCTCCTCTCTCTATGCGCGTGAAGGTTCTGGAAGGTTCTGAAGGGCTGGCGGAGGCCGCGATGGGCTGCCGAGGAAGGGGAGGCCACCCCAGCCTCCAGATCCTACCACGTCTCCCACTCACCCAGCCGGGCCTGTCTTGGTCCCGCTCCTCCGGCTATGCTGGGAATTACCTCTCCTTTGGGCCAAAGACAAAAAAGAATGCGGACTTGTTTCCAGGATTATTGAATTACACTCGCGTCTTCTTCCCGCGCCTCTTAGCGGGCTCAGAGCCGCCCGCCCAGCTCCGGTTTCCTCTAATGAGGATAATGACCCGGAGGCTTAGCGGTGATTCCGCAGCTTCCCCGCCTGCCGGCCTGTGTTGGCCAACTCGGGGCGCAGCCCCGCTCACCGCCGCCCGCCCGGGGCCAGGCTCCGCCCGTCCTGTCCGCTAAGAGCGGCCCAGGCGCTCGGGATGGGATTAAACACCAGCTTACACCCCGTGGGGGGATGGAAGTCAGAGCAAGAAATAAAACCCAAACAAAAAGTGCAGCTAATTCCATCCTGTCAGCGGTGGATATTAAAGACCGTGCGCTGGCCAGGCCGGCGATGTGTAGACACAATGGCACCACTGTTACGTTTTAATTTAATTTTCAGAGAGGAAAGCGAAGGGGCTGTGGGAGGTTCCCGCTGCAGGGGCCTGGAGTGTCCTGAGGCCTTGCCCAGGGCTTCTGGCCTCAGTGTCCGGCACAGCGACAGGGCCTCCCAAATGCCCAGCGACAGCGACAGGCCCTCCGGGAACGGCTGTCACTGAGCACGTGCTCTGCTCTGCGCCCGGACTTTCCCACGGTCCGGAGGTCACAGCAGCTCAGAGGTAGAGGCAATTACCTCCCTTTCAAGGAAGAGGACACTGAGGCTCAGAGGGGCTGTGTGATCTGGGTGAGGTTGCCCAGCAACTGGCCGTGCCCTGCCCTGTTGCCCGCCCCCCGCCCCCCATCCTCGGGACCAGTGGCCTGAGAGGTCACCCTGCCGTTGTCCTGGCAGCTCTCTGTACCAGCTGACCCCGCTTCTCCGAGGTCGAAGGAAGGACCCTTTTGCACAACTACCCGCCTACACCTTTCCCTCCCGGAGGACGCTTGTCCCCCCCCCCCGTTTCTCCCCAGTTATAGGCCCCTGCTCTTCCCAGCCCCGAGCTTCATGCTGCCCACTTCACAGCCAGCAAGTGGGAGGCCGGAGTGGAACCCAGGCCCCTGGTCCAATGGCAGCCCTTGCTGAGCTGACCCTTGTTCTGAGGTCGCCAGGCTCCTCTGGGGGAAGTGCCCTTGCTGGGAGCAGCAGGAAACACCGGGAAGGTCACGGGTGGGGAGGGGGTGGCAGACGGAGGGGTCACAGCTCACCCAGCTCCAGTGCATGCACAGCAATCTGTTCACGTTAACAAGGGTCGCCTGTGGCTACTGACCTGGAGGTGGCTGTCCTGTGAGGCCTCCTGGAAGTGACTGCCAGCGCACCCTGGGGTGGGGAGGTCACCCTGTGCGAGGAGATGCATAGCCAGGATTCTGTCACCTTTATTCTTGGATCTTTCCAAGGGACGCTGGGAATTCCCACGGCACTTCGACAGCAGGGGGTACAGACAAACCCCAGTGCCCCAGGAAACTGACTGGGTGACCCTGTGCATTTCCTGACCCTTTGGGGGCCCCAGTTTCTTTATTTCCTGCCTCCCCCCCCACACGTGTGCACACACACGTGCGCACACATGTGCACACACATGCACCCCTGTGCTGACATACGGTGTCAGGAGCTATGCTAGCAACTTCCATTTCACCCTCTTGACGAGGACAAGAGTTTGAAACCGTGGCTTGCGGGCTGTTAGTTGGATAATTTACCAAGAACTTTCTATTCATTTTAGGGAAAACAGGGTAGAGATAAAGCATGTGTCCATGTGTGTGCGCACATGTATGGTCATGTGTCGTGTGACTGTGTATGCACACATGGTCATGTGCACACGTGTGCACATGATTGTGGGTGTGTCCGTGTGTGAGGGCATGCATGTGTGCATGCATGTGTGTGTCCCCGGCCTGCACTCACTCTCCTTCATCTCCCCACACGCACTCGGGCCCGCCGGCCGGATGGAGCTGCCTCCCAGCCGCGCCCTGTGCTTCGGTGCCTTCTGAGGGGCGTCCTCGCAAGAGCACTGACTCCGGAGCTCAGCTGCCTGAGTTCAAATCCTGCAACTTCCCCTCCGAGGCCTGGGTTTCCTCGCCTGCAGGTGGTTGAATCACCCTTGTTATAAGGTTTGCACGTGCTTAGCACAGGGCCCAGTGTGTGCATGAGTGTAAATGAGTGCTCGGTGGGGCCATCGCCCTGTCCTGGAAGAGCCCCTGACACTGCACCATCGCGGGGCTGGAGCCTCAGCCCTGCACTGTGAGGGGGACCTCAGAGCACGTGGGCGGCTCCAGCCGCCGGCCAGGCCGGCCCAGGGCTCGCTGAGGCCACGTGCCGTGTCCACGTCTGTGGAGGGACACAGCCCTGCCGGTGCCGCCTGTGACGGAGACACTGCAGGCGCGACTCCCCAGGTAAGTGATTCTTCCTCAACTGAACATTGTTTCTGAGTTTATGGTAAACTTCTCGGGGCCTCCCACCCACAGCACGCAAGGCTCACCCAACAGCAGGCCCGGGGTGATAAAAGGCCCGCAGAGCTGTCCCCGTGCCCGGCCCCTGGCCAGCTGCCTGCACAGGGCCCACGTCCAGGCAGGCATGCGCCCCAACCGGGCAGCTCCACCCGATGGCTCCAAGACCTGGTGAACAGTGGCAGGAGCCCAGCCCCGCCTGCCTGAAGCCCAGTTCTGAGCGGTCTCCCGCGCTCAGGGTGCCCCAGGTAAGCCTGGCTTTGCCGGGAGGACATTCGGGCCTCCGGTGAGGCCCACGGCCAGGAACGTGCTGGCTCCGCATGCACTGGCCCGAGGGCCGACCGCTAAAATCCCAGGAATCTTACAGGCAGCTCACTAATCAGAGACATCACTGAAAGTTGAGTTAACTTACAATTAAATAAGTTATATGAAAAGCAAAGGTAATAGTGAACCTACTCTGTATGATACTATAATGGTGAAGGCATGTCATCATACGTGTGTCCCAACCCACATCACATGGTAGACAAGGCCAAGCATGTGTGAGGGGGCAGGGAGCCTAGGGGACCGCTCTAACAAAATAAAGTTTATTAACTTTTAAGAAAGCAAAGCTGCCCAGCCTGCATGGCTCCGTGGTTGAATGTCGACCAC
>JAWPEG010064502.1:3231339-3247723 GCA_035771395.1 Myotis vivesi | reverse complement strand
GTGTGTGTGTGTGCTGTGAGTAGGTGTGTGTGCACATATGTTTATAGGTGTGTGTGTGTGCTGTGAGTAGGTGTGTGTGCACATATGTTTATAGGTGTGTGTGTGTGCTGGTGAGTAGGTGTGTGTGTGCTGTGAGTAGGTGTGTGTGCACATATGCTTATAGGTGTGTGTGTGTGTGTGTGTGTGTGCGCTGGTAAGTAGGTGCGTGTGCTGGTGAGTAGGTGTGTGTGCTGTGAGTAGGTGTGTGTGCACATATGCTTATAGGTGTGTGTGTGTGTGCTGTAGGTGTGTGTGCACATATGCTTATATGTGTGTGTGTGTGTGTGTGCTGTGAGTAGATGTGTGTGCACATATGCTTATAGGTGTGTGTGTGTGTGTGCTATGAGTAGGTGTGTGTGCACATATGCTTATAGGTGTGTGTGTGTGTGTGTGTGTGTGTGTGCATACAGTGATAATGGTACTGAATTGGGTGCTTGGGTGGGGGTGGAGTGGTGGGTCTTGGCTGCAGGAGGTGGGTGGCATCTTGTTTGCACCATGGCATGGCGTCCGGCCCTGAGGACGGGCTCTGGGTCCCGGCCCCACCACACGCCTGCGTTGTGCCCTCAGGTAGGCCAGCTCAGGAATCTGGGCTCAGTGAGGAAACTGGGGGAGGTCCCATTTCTGAAGCCAGGATGCAGGGTTCAGAACTGGGACCCTGGAAAGTGGGGAACACTCCTCCCACCCCACCCCGCTTGAAGCTTCCCCCTCCCGGGGTCCTCTCCCCCCATCAGCAGGGACCCCCTCGGCCTACAGCCTGGCCCTGCAGGATGAACCCAGGATGATGGGCACAGAGTGACCAGCTCTGAGCCCAGGCAGCAGCGGGCACGGCTCCTCTCCGTGGGCATTTCCCCGGGTTGGGCTCCCCTCTAGGCTTGATGGCACTGGCCCTGCCCACGAGGCGACCCTCAGAAGGCCCCCGGTGCCCCTGGCTGCCCCAGCGGGGACTCGGTGTTCAGTGGCCGGCATTCCTTTGGGCCTCGTCTCCCTGTGCGCTAGGCTGAGCCATTCTGAAAACCAACATTCGAAACACGAGAGGCGGTTTGGGCCTCAGTTGTTGGGAGAACAAAAGTCTTTATTGGTTAAAATAAATAAATAAAGATGTAAGTGCCATAGGCTTCCTCGCCTGGGACCGAGGCAAACTCTGCCCGGATCCCTCCCAGTGCCCGGCTGGCCAGCATCAGGGGTCGGGGTCCGGCCTCAGGCACATCCTTGTCCTGTGACCTTGGCTAAAATGCTTCCCTCTCCACGTGCTAAACTGGTGGTGAGTGGTGGGTCGCTGGGGTGGACCGGATCACAGTCTCCGCCCCCCAAGCATCCTCCCTCCTCCAAGGATGTCCTGGACGGATGGGGTCCTCCACACGCCAATTCAGGTAAAACGCTCATTCAATTCAGTGACGCTCTTCGTTATTCTGTTGTCTGCTTCCAAGCAGTGCCCCAGGTGCAAGGTCACGACATTTTCAAGATTCAAGATGCAGCAGAGTAATCCCGGACGTGGGGGCGGGAGCCCCGGGAAGCTGCCCGCCCGACGCGCCAAACGAGTCCAGGCGCCGCACAGTGCGAGGCTCCGGCCGCGTGGACGGTGGGGGAGAGTAGTTAATGCCACAGAAAGACGCTATGGCACTCGAGCGAGGACATACGATAGGGTGAGATGGGGTTTATGGCATGATTCTCTTTGGGAGAAATATTTACACAATATTTACACATGTCCAGGAGAGATGGCAACAAAGGTTTAATCCCAAATACTAAACCTGATTGTTTCTGGGTGGTGGGACCTGGTGCTTCCATTCCCCCCTCTTTTTCTTTTCTGTACATTATCTTATTTTTTCACCATAAACATGTATTCCTTTTGTACTGAGCAAAACCGAGGTCTTGCCCAGGCCAGGGAGCTCAGTGGTTAGAGAGTCGTCCCGATAGGCCAAGGCTGGGGGTTCGATCCCCGGTCAGGAACCACCAATGAACGCATCAATAAGTGGAACAACAAATTGATGTTCCTCTCTCTCAGATCAATAAAAAAAAATTTTAAACTAAAAATCCTTATTGTTAAAGGATTATGTGTTTGCTTCCTTTGTTTGGGAAGCTGTGCACTGTTCTGCCTCCTGGCCTGCTTTAGGGCTGGACTGAGCGGGAGGGGACGCCCATGGGGAGGGGGTCTGTTACAGAGCTTGAGCCCTTTTATGGGGTCCCTGCACACACCTTGGCGTGTCTGGACGGTCCCCAGGCACTTACAGGGCACCTGTCGCCACAGACGTTCAGGTCAGCCTTGCAAACCTCACGGCTGGGCACGCTCTCCAGCCGCTGGTCCCCAGGCCCCAGGCTCCCGGCTCTGGGTCAGCTTGGGGTCGGGAGGCAGCCGGGCCCCCCACGGGCCCTCCACCTGAAAGAGATTAGCTGGGACCCCCAGAAGCCTGCAACCCTAATCGCAGGGATTTTGTTTCTTGTTTCCTTCGAGGGGTCCCTCCAGGTGTTGGGAGTGATTAGCCGAGAGCCGGCCTGGTCACTGGGCTCCATTGTGCCCCAGCGGTTTCCTTGCCGCGCGGCCTCGGCAATGACCCCCAATAAAAATGGCGAGAGCAGCCTGCCACGCGGCGGGGCCGGTTATGGGCGCAAGGACGGGGCGCACACCCAGAGAGAGGGCTGCACAGCTCCACCTCCCCCAACAAGGGGGACTCGGTGCCCCCCCCACCTCGCTGGTCCCCTTTTTTTGTTTTTCATAAGGAGGGGGCGTGGCACCTCACGGAGGCCTGGGGCGGAGGCTGTGGGGGTTGGTTTTGCTCTCCCCGCCGCTCAGTGAATCCCCTGATTGCCGCTGAGCGGGAATGAGATGGTCCACTGCACAGGCAGCTGGCCCCCCCCCCGCCAGCATCTCGAGTTTCTCCCGTCGCCTCTTCCCTGGGTGGGGATTACCCTGTTTTCTCCTAAACTCGCTTCCCCACCCCCACCCCACCCCACCCACCCACCCACCCACCCGCTAAGGACGGCTTTCTGGGCTGTGGGAGAGCCGAGAAAACCTCAGCAGGAATGGGGAGCAGGGGGGCACGGGGACACTGCAGGCCCCGTCACCCTCTATCCTGCATTCGGGCTCTTTCTAACCTCAGGGTTTCAGGAAATCAAGAAAGGGGGGAAGGAGAAAAGACAAAGGCAAGAAGGAGACCCTGAGTGCCCCCGCTCCCCACCCGCAGCCCCTCCCTCCTGAGCCCACAGACCTGCAGGCTTCAGCCGAAGGCTCCCGGGTGGCTCCGGGGCTGAGATGCTGGAAGACACGAAGGGCCCTCCGGGGCGGTGACCACGCTCACCGCAGGTTCTCAAGGGCCCGCGTCACTGGCCTGTTCAACCCCACCTTGCATGTGGGGAAACTGAGGCAGGGTGGTGGTGAGTGTCCCCACAGTCACACGGTGGGTCAGTGACAGGGCCAGGGTGCCGAGAACCAATCATACCACCCGAGGTCAGGTTAGGGCATCACTGGGCGTTGGCACCACAGTGGAGTCATGCCTGGCTTAGTAATAATAACAATAAGAGCTGGTGTCGCTCAGTGGGTAGAGTGCCGGCCTGTGGACTGAAGGGTCCTGGGTTCGATTCCGGTCAAGGCCACATGCCCGGGGTGTGGGCTCAATCCTTGGTGGGAGGCATGCAGGAAGCAGCTGATCCATGATTCTCTCTCATCATCGATGTTTCTCTCTCTCTCTCCCTCTCCTTTCCTCTCTGACATCAACAAAAAAATACATTTTTTAAAAAGAGCTTCTACTGTGTGTCAGGCACTGCTAAAAGCACACTCCCTGTAATAAACCTTTCATTCCCAAGCAGCCCCAGGAGGTGGTGCGACAGGAGTATCCCCACTTCACAGATGGGAAGACTGAGGCAGGAGTCTAGCTTGTGATGACTAATAATAGCAACATGTCCAAAGTCACGGAGCTAATAAGACATGGAGCTGGGGCTCTGAGTGGGGTAGACGCTGCTTCCCACCACCCGAGGCCTCCCCTGAGCGAGGAGGGAGGCAGCAGCGGGAAGGACGTGTGCACGCTTAGGAGGTTCAAAACCTGGTTCTGCTATTGAGTTTGCTTTTTACTTTTATTGATTTCAGAGAGGAAGGGAGAGGGAGAGGGAGAGGGAGAGACAGCAATGATGAGAGATCTCGTTGTGCGCCGGCCGACTACGAGTCCACCCAGGCCAGGCCGGAATCCGTTTGGGGAGGTGCAGCCGACCAGTCCTTCTGTGTAGCCATCACGTGTGCACGGCGACTCCCGGACCGACAGAGTCCACGCACCCGCCCGCGCCTGGCGTGGAGTGCGCCTGGCCTCAGGAAGGAGGTGAGGCTCCAGCCTCCAGCCTCCCAAGGTCCCCCTCCCCCCAGATCCCCCCATGGCCCTGTGCTCTGCAGGGACCCCCATGGTTTCTGGGCTGGGTGCCTCTAGGAGGCGCTGTGAGATGGCTGCTCAGACACAGGCCTGGGGGGGGGGGAGGGATCAGGCAGCCTGGGTTCAAATCCCAGCTCCACCTCTTGTGGGATGGACTCGGGACAGAGGGCTTCATCGGCTTCATCGTTCTGAGTTCATCCCTCCTCTTCACAAAGGCAATGAGAACAACACCCACCTCGGAGTCGTTCCGGTTGCACGAGCTGCTGTGTGCAAAGCGCTCAGGACAGCACCGAGCACTCTAGGCTCCTATTATTTTATGTTGTTTAGGGGAGTCAAGGATGGAGGGGAAGAGTACATCTGAGGACATGGCTGGGAGGGGCCTGGGGACGGCCTGGATGTGGGGGTTACGACGGGAGATCTGGGGGGCAGCGAGTCCAGGGTGGGAGTGAGGCTGGGTTGTCTGCACGCGTGGGTTTGAGCCGCCTGACGGGGCTGACGGCCTCGGATGAGCGAACGCACCCTCCTCACAGAGCCGCCACCTGGGCTTGGATACCTGCAGGAAGGCCTTGCCTCCGGTTTCCTTACAGGAATGTCTAGGGGGGAACCTTTGCTGTGTGGATGCCCTGGGCCTTGGGAGGGGGCACCTACCCACCAGGAAATGCCAGGCGTGCCCCCTCCTCAATGTTGTAACAACCCGCCCCACAGCGACCACTGCTGGCGGAGAGGTGGTGGGGCCACATGGCGGGTGGGTGGTGGCCTCGCAGCTGAGGTGGCTGCACCCACAGCCAGCAGGAACCCAAGGCTGCAGGCCCTGCATTCCGTCAGCGACCTGGGCGACCGCGGCAGAGACCCAGGGCAGACCACGCCCTGGCCATCACCTTGACCTCCGCCTTCTGAGACCTCCAGGCACCCATGGCCTGCCTCTTGCCATCCCCCCCACCCCCCGAACTGTGAGGTAATGAATGGTGTGGCTCTCAGGTGCTAAATGTGTGGGGATCTGTCACACAGCCATGGAAAACGAGGCACCATTTCTTCCCCTCCTCTCTCCCTCTCTCTTCTTCCTTTTTAAACAGACCACAGATTCTTTCCCTGTGATGACAGATGATGCAGAAATGGGCCCCAGAACAGCCTTCGCTCCGTGTTTCCTGTAACACAAATGCTGGTGGCGCTGGGCTCCGGGGACTGCAGGTGGCCACTGGGAGTGTCCAGCTGGAGGCACGCATGTGGGCCGGACAGTGCTCTTTCAGGGCCCGTAACACCAACACACACACACACACACCCACACGCCACCGCAAAAAGGCATTTCTGCCATATCCGTGCCCTTTGATGGTGGAGCTAGCAACTTATAGTCAGAGAAAACCTCCCAAGGAAAGAATCATCAGAGCTGGGATGTGCCTGGAAGGGAATGCGGCCTCGTTCTCCGGGAACATCTGCTCCCTGAACTCCCAGCCTCGGCCTGTCGCTCTCTGTCTCGTGTGTGTGTGTGTGTGTGTGTGTGTGTGTGTGTGTGTGTCCCTGCTGGCTGCGAGCTCTGTGAGGACAGGGAGCACATCGCAGGGCCCCGGGCCCATCGGGTTCCGGGCATGCGCTCACTAGGTGTTGTCCGAATGAAGGGCACTCGGTCACAGAAAGGGGTATGCAGGCCATGTCCCAAATGCCCCAACCTTTACTCCAGCCCCGAGCTCACCGGGGGCAGGGGGTAAAGAGGAAACATTTTGGAGACAGACAGTTTGATTGGCTTCCCAGCCTTCCAACCTATTGACCACCCAAGGCGCTCCCAGCCCGAAGGCCTGTCTGTGGAACGGCCCACCAGCTCGCTGGCGTGTGCGGCGTACCCGGCCCACAGTAGGCCTTCCCTTCCGTGTCTGTTCATGCTTTTCCTGTTCTTTCTGTTCTTTGATCTCATGTCATTCTTTTCCCCTTTTAAAAAAACCAAACAGGTTTCTGGCCTCCTGAGCAAGACCCTTCTAGAAGGAATTCATGTTAGAGCCACACTAACAAGGCCTGGCGTGGCCTTGGCAGCTGCATTGGAATGTTCTGGGCTGTGCCAATCCACGCCAACAGCCACCGCTGCCCAGGTTCTGGCCCAGGCCCAGGCCAGGCTCAGGCGAGAGGGGGTTGTGATGAGGTGGAGTCGGGAGAAGAGCCGCGGACGCAGTGGTGTGAGGGTGCTTCCCGGGGCGGGAGTGTCACACTGCTCAGCTTTTGTCGCCAACTCCAGGCATCTGTGTGAGCGAAGGCCTGTCCCTCTGGGGCCGCCCGCGATAAACCAGGTGCCCCTGACCTTCCTCACGGCCCAGGTCAGAGGAGAGTCCTTGCCCCAGAAAGGACGCACGGGATGAGGTCAGACAGGAGGGCTGGGGGCGCCCGGACGCCGGGAGTGACGCTCAGCCAACTGGGCACATCAGCCACGTTTTATTTCTACAGACGAACAGCAGCCTGAGGGACCCCCGGATCTCAGACTTCTGGGGGCAGAAAGCACAATTTGCGCACCTCACTTCCCAGCACCTGGCCAGGCACAGCGGCACCAGCGTTGTTGAATGAAGGGAGGGGGGAGGGAACAGAGGCCGATATGAAGAGAGCAACTTGTAAGAACTGTCCCCTTCAGGTGTCAGTCCCTGACAATGGGTTGAGCTGAGACCCCTCCTGGGTGGATTTTTCCTTTAAAAATGACATGAGCCTTTGGGGAGGGAGCTCGTCTACAAGTGGATTTCGGGGCCTTCACAGGGGAGGGAGCAGCCGGGCCAAGCCCTGTTCGCAGGCCCCCAGGTGGCTGCTGACGAGGCCCGTGGGAAAGGCTCCCAGCACCCAGGCCTCTGGCCAGCTTGAGCGGCTCCTGGGCTACCTGAGCCCGACAGGAGGGCTCGGAGGAGATGCCAGGGAAACGCCTCCGGGCTGCCTTTCCACCTCATCCTGGTGGATCCCGACCGTCTCTCCTGGACCACGGCGATATTCCAGCTGCGCCGCTCACTGCTCCTGAACCCCCTTACAACGGGGCAGGCTCCTGGGACCTGCTCCCTCCAAGCGCCTCGACTTAGAACCCTTCTGAGGCTCAGATGCAGAACAGAAGGAGCCCAGCTTGCTGCCCCCTGCTCCGAGCCCCACTCCTGCCATGGTTGCCTCCACCTCAGCCCACCCTATCTTTTAGTCCCTTGCAAACCAAGAGCTCTCGCATCCAAGGCTATGCTGTTCCCTTCGCCAAGAGTACGTTCCCCTCAGTCATCCCATTCTCCTTCTCATCCTGCTTGTCTGGAATAGCTGTGGGCCTCGGCTCCCTAGAACCAAACGCTCCCCCCCACCACCCCCCCCCCGCAGTGGGGACCAGCCGTGAACTCATCCCCTATGGCGTGTAAGGCACTCCCGCCCCCATAACATCCCATAACATCCTCAGGCCTTCCTGCGAGGTGCTCAGCTGGGAGACGTCCCGCGCCGAGTGGATGCAGGTCCTCTGGACCCCATCAGTCAGCAAAGCAAAAGCAGAAGTGGCATGTGGGCTGCAAACCCGAAATGGATCACACCTGGGACCCGACGAACATGTGAACATCAGAAGGCAGCCCGACCCACCAGGCCGGGCTATGAGGCTCCTTGGGTGGAAGCTGGTTTGCGACAACTTCTTCTTTTTAATTTGTGGTCAAATTCTGGAGGGAGTGCAGGGCTGACTCCCAAGAAGGTTCCTTCCGGAGGTTCCGCTGGGCCGGTCGCCAGAGCCCGTGCTGACAGAGGGCGCCTTCCCCGGGCCTCCTGCTGTGAGGAGGATGCAGGAGAGGGGTCGTGTGCCTGACGGAACACAACATCTCCTGTCCTCAGAACAGACGTGAGATGCAGACAGGACGAGAAGGCAGTGACAGTGCCCTTCCCTCGGGGTCCGCCCGGTGCCGCACAGTGGGAGGCTCTGGTGAATGCTGTCCGGGTTGTTCATCGGAATCGACGTCTTTATTTGATGAGGGGACAGCGGGTGGGACACGTGTGATGAGCTCCTCACACTGGAGAAGGTCAGAATGTTTCACATCTGGCCCGGCTGGCGTGGCTCAGTGGTTGAGCATCAACCTGTGAACCAGGAGGTCATGGTTCATTTCAATTCCCCATCAGGGCACATGCCGGGGTTGTGGGCTCGATCCCCAGTGGGGAGCGTGCAGGAGGCAGCCAATTAATGACTCCCTCTCTCATCATTGGTGTTTCTCTCTCTCTCTCTCTCCCTTCCTCTCTGAAATCAATAAACATATATGTAAAAAAAAAATAGAAAATATACTTCTTTGAATAAAAGATTTTATAAAAAAGAAAAAAGAGGAAAATGTGTTCTTCTAAATAATGTGAACTAGCCTGCACCGGAGGCCCGAGGAAGGCAGGCCTCGCCCAGGTTTGCACCTGCACTGCCTCTAGGATGCAGGTGGCAGAGGGCAGGCACGCACCTGGCTGGACCTCCATCCTGCCCTCCGTGTGTCTGGCGGAGAAGTGTGCTCTGGGGAGTGTCACGGAAGCCCCCATGCTGTAGGGGGGGACAGAACGGGACGCCAAAGGTCCAAGAGGCCAATGCCTGGGCCTGGGCCTGGCGGCTGGCAAGTGGCACAGCCAGGACTGGCCCGTGGATGTCTCGGTAGAAAGGTCTGCATTCTGCACCCCCGTGCTCCGTCACCTCCGAGTTCCAATCACATTGAACCCCAGAGGGCTCAACGTTGTCTGGAAGGTGTGCTGGCGAGAGAGGATCCACGGAGTTTTCACTCTGGGTGTGTTTTCCCGACATTAATTGCTCTTGCCTTCAGGGCCTGGTGCCCACGGGCACTGATTACAGTGTGATGACGGGCTAGTCCAAGCCCAAGTTCAGCCGTCCGCCTGCCATTAGCTCTGACACCTTGATTACCCGTCACCTGTAACTCCTGAAAGGTGTGATATCCTGAAGCTTTCATTTTACCTTCCCCGGGGGCGGGAGATTGGCGGGGAAGGTAGGCTGCTCTCTGACAGGTGCGCATTACCTCTGATGCTCATGAATACATGTTCCGCGTCTGCCGCCACCGGGCCGGTCGCCCCGGGATGAGCTGGGCTGACGGCCGTCAGTGTGTAATTGCTGGGCTCAGCCGCCTCTCCGGCTGGGGAACGAAACCTTGCTCAAGGTCAGCGTCCGGGCCAAGTGAGCTACATCAAGGACAACGCAGCCTTCAAAGAAGGAAGCTCACCCCCGATGGAAAAAGGGGTGTGTGTGTGGGGGGGGGGGTGACCATACCTTCAGGCCAGGTAAGGCAGGAGAAAAGGTGACAACTTGAGGGATGTAAGGGTGCCAGACCGCACTGGAGGGGTGATGGCCACATTTTGAAGGCCTGCACGGACAGCCCTGCTGAGAAATTTGATTGTGACAGAGAGGAAAGAGGGTAGAAAAGCAGCAGCATGAGAAATCCATTGAAGGTGTGTTGTCTGTTTGAAATATTCTTCATTTTGGTAAAATACACATCTATAATAATAAAAGGAAATATGCTAATTAGACCGGACGTCCTTCCGGACATCCTTCTGGACAAAGCCGCAGCGGGCAGGGGCCGCGGCAGAGGCAGCAGAGGCCCCTGGGTGTGACGGTGGCAGGCAGGGGCTGGGGCCAAGGCCCTTGTACAAAATTTCGTGCATTGGGCCTCTAGTAACATATAATTGGCCAGGTGAATGTGTACAACCCAGTGGCATAAGGCTGTGCAACCCTCACCACTATCAAGTTCCCAAACATTTCCACCACCCCCAAAGGAGACTCCACACCTATTATCAGTCACTCCTCATCCTCCCTCCCCCCAGCCCCTGGCAACCAGCAATCTGCATTCTGTCTCTATGGATTTACCTATTCCGGATATTTCCTATCAATAGGGTCCTATATGCCCGGCCAGCGGGGCTCAGTGGTTGAGCATCAACCTATGAACCAGGAGGTCATGGTTCAATTCCCGGTCAGGGCATATGCCCGGGTTTCGGGCTCCATCCCCAGTAGGGGGCATGCAGGAAGCAGCCAATCAATGCTTCTCATCATTGATGTTTCCATCTCTCTCTCCCTCTCTCTTCCTCTCTGAAATCAATAAAAAATATGCCCGGCAACAGTGTACAAGGGTCCCAACTCCCCCACACCCTCGCTAACAGTCGTGGCTTTCCTTTTTTGTATTTTAAGGTGTGTTGTTTTTTTAAGTGGAGATTTGTTCTTGCTTTACTCAGTGCTCGCCACAGTCTCACTGGCTGGTAAGTGGTGGTGAGCAGACAGGCCGCCCTGCCCACCGGGGATCACTGGCTGGTGGGTCCACAGCAAAGCCAGGCTCTGAGCGAAACTTCCCGCCTATGCTGACGCCGAGAGCTTCCGCCCAGTTGCTTCTGTCTCCAGCCGTGGACGGTGAGAGCTGAAGCTTCGACACGGGATTCCAAGCCCCTTTTAGGGGACAGGAGGGGAGAGTATACAGGCGTTGGTGCAAGCACCCTTAGGTTCAGAGCTGGCTCTGTCGTCTGCTCTCTGTGACCTTGAGTAAGCTGTGGAACCTTCCAGAACCTCGGCTTTCTTGTTGGTACAATGGGGATAATCCCATGGACCTTGGAGGGCTACTGTGAGGTTTATGGAATAAATCACAAACGTGAACCTAGCTCAGTCCCGACACTTCACAGGTGCTCCGTGAGCCTGCTTCCCTTCCGTGGGCCGGGGAGGAAGAGGTAGGTCAGAACAAGGCGGGGTTTCTTCTTCCTGCAGAGCTGCCTACGGCAGATCCGACCAGCAGGCAGGAGCGTGTGAGCCGGGGACATGCCAGCAGCACGCTCCCTTCTGCTGACCGGGGGCCCTTGCTCACTTAGCAGCCTCCTGCCGGTCACCTGGGTCTCCCCAGGAGCTCCGAGGCTCGGCAAGCTTAGGGCCTCGGGTTGCCTGGAGCTGCCGTGACAAACTACCACCACCGCACGCCTGATAAAGCAACGGAAATCACTCTCCCCGCTCCGGAGGCTGACAGTCTCAAACCGGGTGTCCCCGGGCTGAGCTCCCCCTGGAGACCAGGGGAAAGCCCTTCCGTGGCTCCCTGGCTTCGGGGGGTGCCCGGCGCGCCTGGGCTCCCGCAGTTCGTAGCTGCATCGCCCCAATCTCTGCCTCTGCTTCCACCTGGCCTGTCCCTGTGCGCCCGCCCCAATTTCCCTCTCGGATAAGGACACCGGTCATCGGACTTAGGGCCGCCCTAACCCAGCAGGACCTCCCCTTAACTTGATCACATCTGCAAAGACCTTATTTCGTAACAGGCTCAAGGTCACAGGTGCTGGGGTTAGGACGCCCAGTCCATTCGGGGGACACAAGGCAGCCCACAGCACTGGCCTTGGTGACAGGCGGACAGGGAGTCAGGCTTTGTGGCGCGTAGAGCCCGTCTGGGGAGCCGGCCCTCTCTAGGAGAAAGAACACAAACTGAGGATTGCAGGTCTGGGTGCAGGGCCCTGGAGGGGGCTGAGCGAGCGGGGCGGGGGGGTCCTGTCGCGTAAGTGTCGCTTGCTTCATAAAGTCTACCTCCTTCATCCCGACTCAGTTCCTAAACTCATTACATGGAGCCTCAGGAACACAACGGTTTACAATGGCCAACCCTTAGACCCCGAGTTCCACCCGCAGACACGCCGGCTGCATGTCCGTTAGGACGGCACGCAAGGAAAAGCATCCAAATCCCACTGATGGTCGGAGCCGGGGAGCTGCGGGCTGGTCATCTTTTCCATTTCGCTCTCTGAATGTGCTCGTCACCCCACAGGGAACAGACTGCCTCGATAGACACCGTGGCCGGCTTCCCTTGCAGGCCCGAGGCGCCCATTAGTGCGGGAAGTGTCCTGGCAGGTGGGGTTTGGGAGGAACTGGGCAGCCGTTGTCATAGAGACCTGCCCTGGGACCTGCGATTTCCTCAGGGGCTCCCGGAGCCCACACCACCGCCCCTTGGGCTTCCTTGTCCCCCCCACCCCCCTCCCCACCCCCAACAGGTTCAGATCAGGAAGGTGCCCAGAAGGTGCCCAGAGAGCCCCTGGCCAGTCCACGTACCACAGGGAGGCCCCGCCGTGGAGAGTGAGGAGTCGTGGCCGCCAATCTGTTTCCCTGATTTACATCAATTTACATTCAGCTCTGGAGTAATCGACATGGAAATCAGGCCGCTGTCGCCTCTTCCTCGGAAAACAGATGAGGCCGCCCGGCTGGCAGGATGGCGCGGAACATGCTTCCTCGCTCCCCGAACCCCAGGCAGATTAATTTGTCACCAAAACAAGGGCTGGCATTGCAATCATGGTCACCCAGCTCTCTTCCTTCCCCCAAATTGGACAGATAAGTGGATGTCTGCGTCTTATTAACCCGGGTCCCGTCTCGCTGCATTTCCCATTTCCTTCCCGCTCCACGGAGCTGGCGTGTTTTCCATGTGAGATTATTGATGCCACTCGCTCAGTCATTCTCCCGACAATAATGTCCTGAGGTCTCCTATCACCAGGCAGCTGCTTGGTGCCCGGGCCGGAGGCTCTCGCCCGGGTCTCTGTCCACGCTCCACGTCCCTGCCTTTGCCTTGTATTTGAAACACTCTTCATGGCGGGGAGAACCTGCATAAGCCTCAACTGGACAAACGTTCACGTGGGTGTCATGTCACCTCCATCATGATCCACATGCGGAGTATCTTGGTGTCCCCGGGAGACTCCCGCATGGCCCTCCCCGGCAACATCCCCGCCTGAGCTAACGGTTCCTAACGTCTTTCCCCACTGGCTAGTTCCCCCTGGGTGTGAGCTTCCTGCAAATGGCGTGACCCAGGATGGAGACACAGCCCACTCACAGGAGGTCTCACGTGGCAGGATGTATGTTGGTCATCGTCATGTGTGTGGAATTCACCCACGTGTCAATAACTCGTCCCTTGTGATCACCACGCAGCACTTGGCTACACGTGTGCACCACGATGTCGGCGCCAATCCCCTGATGGAAGGACACGTGGGTTGCGTCCCGTGGGAGATGCGGGTGAGGAAAGCTCCATGGACACTCTGGCCCCTGTCTTTTGGGTGCTCCCACGCTCGGTTCTTGGGGCTGTGTTTAGTTGTAATGGATACTGCCCATCCTTGTCTTTATGTTTTAAAAGGAGTCCCCCACCCTCAGTCCCACCACCTAACCACATCAGGGTGACTAACCCCTTATATCCTTGATTAAGCGGTTCTTCTTCAAAAAGCTCTGAAATCTTTTTTTTTTTTTTTAAGAAAAGCAAGAAGAAGGGAAGAAGCCACTGTGTTTATAGGGAAAGTGGTCCCACATTCCTGCCGCATGGAAGGCAGAGCGTCCTGGAGGCGGCCACTACCTGGCCCCGTTCCCTGGCGTATTACAGAGCAGGAGCCACGTTTCTTCTGGACGTCTATAAATAAAGCGCTTTATCCATAGCAATTAGGTGGAAGCGTTTTTCCGACCGGCGTGCATATGAGTTTCATTTCCCCACAGAGGCACATCAGATCAGAGACGTTAGTTTAAGTCCATTGCTATGCGTAATCATAATAGTTTTTTCACAGCATCTACTTCCCTTCTCCCCAACCTTCCCCTCTCCCTGCCCTAGTCTAGGTTTTATGTGGAAATTCTGCCTAGAAAAAGGCAGGCACCGCATTCCAAGATTCTTTCCACTGAAGAAATTTAGAAGGGGGACAGGATTTCATGTCCTGTGTCGCATGTAGAATGCTCCATTTCTGATATCCTGGGATGGCTGGTGGACTCTTCATTAGCTGATGGTAAGATCTGGGCACGTGATTGTGTTTCCCTTTTCACCTTGTCTGCCAGGTAGCTCAGGGCCAGCAATTGCTCATGCCTATGGTTAGTGCCTCTGAGTTCCCCGTTTTCCTAGTTCCTGACTTCACCTTGGATTATCCTTCCCAAGTCTAAATTTCAGCCTAAGCCTACCCATCATGTCTTTAGAGACAGGATACAAAGAAATAATAGTTTTTAAGTAGTTTTTATTTTCAGTGGCTGCTGCTCTAAATAAGCTCAGGATGAATGAGGCACAGGACCTAGACCGAGAGGAAAAATCAAGAGGGAAGGAAGGAGTGTGTGTGTGTGTGTATGGGGTTGGGGAGGGGTGGTTGGGGGGGAGGGGGAGGACAACCCCCAGGGTGCATGACTATGCTTCTTGCACTATGTGAGCACTGGAGAGAAGTTTTTAACATTTGAAAGACTTACCGCAGATCCTCTAAGACAGATGGTGGAGGCGAGCTTGGGTCCAGGCCCTCTGACTCCAGAGCTGATACTTGCTCCACATCATCACTCCACTCCCCAAACTGCCGATGCAGACAAGGCCAGCCGATAGCAGGACGCACCGAGGACAGCAGAGCGCCGTGTGCTAAAGGGCAGAGAGTGAGTTTGGTTGAATTTACAAGGAAGATCAAAGAGATGGGACTTGAGGTGACCAGGTTAAATACAGCAAGGCAGCAATCCTTTATTCACTCATCCATCTGCCCATCGGTCAATCCATCCATTATCTATCCATCTTTCCATTCATTCATCACCCACCCATCCATCTACCCATCCATTTATCCATCCATCCATCCATCCTTTAATCCAACACTTTCCCACAACAAAGGTCTCACACCTACCAGGAGCTCTGGATCTGGGATGACCCTTTGGAATTGTCCCAAATTGAGCCACGGCCTTCATACCCCTCATCAACCAGTCATTGGATGCAGATGACCCTGGGAAATACAGGTGACCTTGGATGAGGCAGCGCCCTTCAGCTGAGAGCAATTGGCAGGAAAAGACTCTGATGAGAACCTCTGGCAGCCAGCGCTCCTGGCAGGTGGGGGAATGTAGGGTGCCCTGAAGAAGGGGCACCGGGGTGGCACGGCACAGGCACCCCAGGCCCTGCTTAGCTGTTCCCCATTGATTTTTTTATTCCTATTCTGCCCCCCTCCACTTGCACTGTTCACTGCTGTGTTCACGGAGCCTAGAACAGCTCCTGGCCCAGCGTATGTGCACGACAAGCATCCACTGAATAAAATGAAGGAACAGGTGGGGGCAGCAGCCAGTGGTCCTGAGTGTGTATAATGTCAGGCCCTGCAGTGACGTTTCACATGAAGTATCCATTTAATGCAGGGACAAGCCAAGAGGGGGGCACTGCTACCCTTGTTCTAAGAAGTTAGAAAATGGGGCGTAAAACAGCCACATAATTTGCCCAGGGGCACAGCGAGAGTGGGTGGTCAAGTCCAGAGTTAGGGGATTCTGCAGGCTGGTTGTTTGCCTACAGAGATTTCGTCTTGTGAACGAGGGGCAGGTCCAGAGAGAGTGGCCTTCACAGCTGGGTGGCCACTGGGGGTTCAGGGAGCTCTGGCCACCCGGGTGGGAGGAGGGGCCCTTTCCGGCCTGGCTGTTGGTCCCACTGGGGTAGTCTGGGAGGTTCTGCAGGGCCTGCATAGAGGTCTACTGCTGGCTGCGAGGACCAACAGCCCACCACACGCTTCCCCTGTCCCCTGCATGCCGACAACTCCTAAGTCCACGGGCCCAGACCAGGCTCTCCCCACACTCCAGGCCCTCACGCCCTTGCTGGGTGTCCCTGAGGGACCTCAGACTTTCACGTGGCTGAACTGGGCTCAGCAGTCTGTCTTCTACCATCTTCCCCCTCCCGTGAATGGCACTGCCCTCCACACGGCTGCTCGGGCCGCATTGCCCTCCTCCCTTCAGCAAGACCTGCCAACTCTGCCTCCAAAATAAAGCCCAGACCAGCCCCCTGGACTCTGTGTCCACAGGCAGCTCCTGAGCTGGCCCAGCGTCACCTCTGCCTGGACTACTGCACGAGCCGCCGGCCTGGCTCTCCTGCTTCCTCTCCAGGCGTGCCCTGTCCTCCCCGCTCCAAACGCCATGCTGTCAGGAGCTGTGAGATGTCACCCTGCTTGGAAGCTAACAAATCAACATGTTGGTTTAGTGGAAGCTGAGAGAAGACACAGGGCTCCTGGGTCAGAGACAAAAGGCTTTGTCCTTGATGGCAGAAGCAGTGGGCAGAGCGCCAGCATGCTCACCACGGGATCCACGCGCGGGGGGG
>JAWPEG010064502.1:3214782-3231321 GCA_035771395.1 Myotis vivesi | reverse complement strand
CCCCCCCCCCCCCCCCCCCCCCCTCCGTGCACACAGGGACACGGGCAGGCCTAGGCGAGTGCTGGGACACGCAGCGCATCTGCATCCCCATCGGGGACTGTGAGGGGGCGAGGGGGACTCGCCAGCTTACAAGCAAGGGAGCACAGTGTGTCTGTGCTGGGTCATGGAGGGGACATGACTCCGCCTCAAGCTCACTCCCTCCCGGCCAACACGACCCTGAGAAATGGCTCAAGTGGAAAAAGGGCAGAGCTGCCCAGCCAGGTGCTGAGCGTTGGCCAGGAATCCAGAGGTCACCGCTTTGGTTCCTGGTCAGGGCACATGCCCCCGCTGCGGCTCCATCCCCAGCAGGGGGCGTGCAGGAGGCAACCAATCGATGACTCATCATTGATGTCTCACTCTCCCTCGCCCTTCCTCTCTGAAATCAATAACAGTATATTTTTTAAAAATGATCAGAGCTTTGCATTCATGGCAGAGTCAGTAAAAGGAAGGCCCATTCACTCAGAACAAAACTTAAACTGCTTAACATGGCCTTTGAGGCCCAGAGCGGCCTGCCCGTGACCTCACCTCCTGACCCCCCACGCCCCCCATTTCCTGTTCCAGCAGCACGGGCTCCTCGCCCCGGGCCCTTGCACTCGTCCCTCTCCCTGTCTTCATGCGGATGCTCCTTTTCACCCTTCGATGTCACCTCTTTCAGGAAGCTTTTCCCAGCCGCTCCCGCTATGTCCCTCCCACCTGCATCATCTCGCACCGGTCGTGTCACACTCCGGAAGGGCCTTTCCTTGTAACCACGTGTCCTCCACGTGCATGTCAGCCCAGGAGAGCAAGGACCTCCCCTGCCTTGTTCCCCGTGCGCCCACAGAGCCCAGAACGGGGTCTAAGTGCTCAACACAGGCGTGGGGGTGGGGGGCGTATACATGCCAGGCAGCGAGGGCTGGAGGCTCCGGTGGTGCCCCTGGGGGTGAGAGATGCCAACCCAGGAGCTTCTCGGTGCTTCGGAAACATAAGCCCGTGTGACTCAGCCTAACGCCAGGGTGTGAGTGCTGGTGACGCAGTGTGTGCTTCCAGCGCGAGGCCGCCTTCTGCAGGGGCCTGAGGACATGGGGGGGGGGGGGGCACCGCGGTGTCACTGCAAGGGAAGCCAAGTGATGCGTGGCCAAGCGATGGAGAGTCTTCCAAGAAAAGAAGATATATATATAAATAGAAAGGTTTGTTGTTTAACACACACACACACACACACACACACACAAAACGCAGCAGCTAGCCCTGGCCTAGTAGCTCAGGGCACACACAAGAATCAACCAATGAACACATCAGTAAGTGGAACAACAGATTTCTCCCTCTCTCTCTTTCTCCCTCCCCCCCCCCCCCCCGCTCTCTCTTCCTCTAGGAATCAATAAGTAAAAATTAAAAAACCAACAGCTAACCGTCTCATAAGGAGGCACCTGTCCCTCTCACGGGCTGGGAAGGAAGCACAGAGGGGTCCCCCCAGCCTGCAGTCACGAAGGGTGGGTCTGAGCTGAGCCACCGGCAGGAGGGCTGGGAAGGAGGGAAGCGAGGCGGGCAGGGAGCCTGGCCAGGGCCCGGAGGCCCAGGAGTCCAGGAGAGTGGGGCACACCGACGACGCGAGGCCAGGGTTGACCGGGAGGGCGAGGGTGGTGAGCAGGGGTCCCGAGCGGGACTCCTAATACCGGGGAGGCGAGTCCTGGAGCGAGGGTGCGCTGCCCGTGAAGCGGCTCTGAGGACCGGCTCGAGGAGGCCGACGTGTGGCGGGCCAGGCCAGCGCCTGTGACCCCCGACCTCTTGCCCACAGCCCTGGGGGACGAGCCCACTGACCCTCCCCGACACGGAGGGGGCTTCCTGATGTGAAAGCGCGCTGCAGGCTGTGAGACGCTGGACCCAAGGGACCCAGATGGCCTTGCTTTAGGCCAAAGAAGCAAACGGGTGTCTGCTTCCCGGGACGTGAGGCTCCTCAGCACCCACGTCTCCATCCCTGCGGACGCCTGGTCCCCTGATTGGAAAAGCAAAGCTCCAGGTGCCCCCAGACCCAGAGACGCCGCTGCCGTTCCCGACACCGGGCCTCCCAGCCGCCCGGCCCCCAGTCCCCAGCAGGAGCGGAAGGCGCTGAAAATCTGTTTTCAGGCCCCCTGATTAGGTGACGACAGCTCTGGTTTTAGCCAATTAAGTGCCATTTTCATTCCCATACGTCAGGCCCAGGAACGGGGTATCTGTTTCGGGAGGACTTCTTCCGTGGGGTTCCGTCTCCAGTGAGGGCGTCGCCACGCAGGCCTCGGTCTCCACCTGCGTTAGACGCGGTCCAGGGACCAACCCTGACCCCCAAGAGCTCAGTGTCCACCGGGGAGACAGCTACTGACTCGTCTCCCTGCAGCCATGGAGGCCGAGCCTGGAGGTGCCATTCTCGTGTGTGAAGTCAAACCAGTGGGATGCGGCTGGTGCGCACGCGCTGAGCGCTAGGAACGTGATGTAAGACGCGCATCGAGCAGGACTCACGCTCGAGCCGTGTGCGAACGCCCCGGCCAATGGCCTGGGCCCCTCTCAGAGCTGCTTGAAGCAAAACAGGGTGCTTGAGACCAGGAACCCTGGCCAAGCCGGCCTGAGCCTGCATGGGAAACCTCAACGTTCCCATCTGTGGAATGGGAGAGTAACAGTCGTTGGACTATGGATATGTTTGCATGGTCCTGGCACAGAGTAGATGCTCAGTAAATGTTTCTGACTGGTATTACCATTCCTCACTGGCCCGACTGCCCCAGAGCCGCTGGGCCGGGCAGGGTCTCTACAAAAAGCTGGCTTGAGGAGAGGACCACAGGGAAGCTGTGAAGGGCTTCTAGAGTTTGACAGCCCAGCACTGAGGTCAAGAACACAGGCCAGGCCCTAGCCGGTTTGGCTCAGTGGAAAGAGTATCGTCAGCCTGTGGACTGAAGGGTCCCGGGTTCGATTCCAGTCAAGGACACATACCTAGGTTTCGGGCTCGGTCCCCAGTACGGGGCGTGCAGGAGGCAGCTGATCAATCATTGATGTTTCTCTCTCTCTCTCTCTCCTTCTCCCTTCCTCTCTGAAATCAATAAAAAATATATATATATTTTAAAAAGAGCACAGGCTGGAAGCAAACACAGGTTCTCCTCAGTCCCACCTCCTGCTGGCTGCTCTGCATCTCAGTTTTCTTACCTATAAGATGGGACAATAAGGCCACCATCTCCAATTTCTGCTCCCACCCTCACATGGCCTTCTCTTCTCTCTCCCCTTCTGTCCCTTAAAAGGCCCCTGGGCTTGGGGGCCACCTGATAATCCAGGGTAATCGCACTTCCAGACTCTGAATGTCACTACACCTACAAGGAGCCTTTTCCAAAGATACTTCCACGGAGCTGGATGTGTCCCTTTAGAGCCATCACTCGACCGTCTGCAGGCGGCTGGGAGGCAGGACTCGGACCTCGCCGCCCCTCTCACATGCCTGGCTCTGCAGGGCCCCCCCGCACTGATGGGGTGAACTTGGCAGAAATCCGTAAGGAAAGTGATGGGCCTCTGCTCTGACCTGGGCAGGTCGCCGTCTCGCCAGGTCTCAGGCTTCCCTTTGTGGGCCGGGGTGTTGGGTGCCATTAGCTCTAGGGAACCCCTAAACTCTAGGTCCGGGTGAGCTGCCAGAAATGGGCCGGGCAACACCCAGGGGTCAGTGATGAGGCCCCCGGGGAGCCCCACGCATCTCGCCAGGCCCCCGACGTCCTCAGTGGCAGGGAAGGCAGCGAGAGGGAAGGGAATGAGTTTAAAGCTGTGCAGGCACCTTGCTATGGATTTTGTTTGGTTTAATTGTCCCAGTGATGTTTATGACAATAAGCGCTATTCCCATTTTACAATTTGCAAACTGAGCCTCAGAGATGGGTCACTAACCAGAAGCCCCCGCTAGTGTCTGGCTGCCTCCCCTGCTTTAGGGCGGGGAGGGCGGGGCACTGGCTCCCTGACCGGAAGCTGTGCAGCAGGCAGAGGGCTCCTGGCCACACCTGTGCCAGGCGCTGCGCCAAGGCCTTTCTTTTGCTGGATCGTCTCATTTATCCTTGCAGAACGCCGAGAGGTTTGTGCTGTCATGATGGCCCACATTTCACAAAGGAGGGACAGTGGCTTCTGCTGCTTCCAGCACTTACCGAAGCCATAGGGCACTGCTAACCCAAGACGCCCCCGAGGCCAGAGGCCCGAGTTGGACAGTCTGCTCAAAGAGCTACGGGGCTCCCCTCCGCACCCCCAGGTGGTGCCATGAAAGCAGACCCCCCCCCTCCACCAGGCCAGTGCCGGGCCGGGCCGGGCCGGGCCAGGGACACCGTGTCTCCTCTCTTCTGGTAAGGACACCAGTCACATCGAACTAACGCCCGTCCTGCTCCATCCGGTATGGCCCATTGCCCCTGCAGCGACCTATTTCCAGATGAGGTCAGATCCAGGAAGAAATGGATAGGGGGTGGGGGGCATTTAACTCGGTTCCAGGCCCTGACGAGGCAGGCGATGGCGTTCACCCTCCTGTGGGCCCTGGGAGACCCAAGGCACCAGGAGTCAGGCTACTCCTGCCAGGTCCCAGGACAGCACTGTGATCAGTGCCAGGCCCCCGGCACCACACTCAGCCTCCAAGCGCGCGTGGGACAGTTGGGACCAAAGTCCTGCCCCTGGGGGCGCACCCAGCTTGTGCCCGCCGCCCGCAGGCCTGCCAGCCCGACATAGGGGGCTCCTAGGACAGCCTCCCCGTCCCCGGCTCTGCCTTCCCGGGGTCTCTCCCGTCACCGAAGGAGACCAGCTTCATTGGTCAGTGCTCCCCCTTCAGAAAAATAAATTCATAAATGGTCCTTGGCAAGCTGTTTACTATCGGGCCCTAACGGCCTGTTTATCACCGCCCGCCGTCTGTTCGCGCCCCCTTGCCTCTGCCCTCATTAGCTGTCAATTTGGAGGCCCGTTTTGGCATTAGCCATGCCTGGCCCTAATGGCTGCGGACAGTTGGTTTTATGAGCGAGCCTTGTCTCGGGGACGCGAGGCCTGTGTCAGTGGAGGGCGGCGGGGCCGAGGGCGGCGGGCCTGCAGGTGGGGCCTGGGGCTGTGGCTCACACAGGGGGCATGAGGGACCCCGCAGATGGAGGCCATTTAGGAGGAAGTGTGGCTCCGGAGAGAGAGGATAAAGAATCTCTGACCTGGAAAAGCCGTGCTCGTGGGGACGCAGAAAAGAGAGTTCCTTTCGCCCTGGCCGGGCGGCTCGGGTGGTTAAGAGCATCGTCCTGAGATGTGAAGGCTGCAGGTTCGATCCCCGGTCCGGGCTCCTACAAGAAGCAACCAATGAAGGCACAAGTGGGCAGCTGGTGTGATGACCATGTTTCTCTCTCTCTCTCTCTCTTCTTTATTCCCCTCTCTCTCTCCATTCCTCTCTCTCTAAAAAGCAACCAATTAAAAAAATTAAAAAGAAAATTCCTTTCAGGGAAACAATCTGACCGGTTGAGGCCCTGGCCCTGAGGCTGGTCAGAGATCTCCCCGCCCTTCCGCCCGGCCGCTCTGGGCCCAGACTCGCTGGGGCAGAGGCTGCAGACATGAAGGGAGCCGTCTCCCCCAAAGCGCTCCTGTCGGGGGAGGGACACGGACACGTCCCCGGGTCACCACAGGGTGAGCAAAGGGCAGCTCAGTGCGGGGAGCTCAGCAGGGCCAGCCGGACTCCTCCCTGCTGGGCGGAGAGGCTCTGTGGAGGCGTGGCCTGAGCCGGGAGGCGGAGTGGAGAGGCAGGGATGTGCTGGGGCGGGGCAACATCGCTGTCACGCTTAGAACATTCAGGGGCATCGGGCGTGGCTCCGTGGCTGAGCATTGACCTATGAACCAGAAGGTCATTGTCCCATTCCAGGTCAGGGCACAGGCCGGGGTTGTGAGCTTGATCCCCAGTAGGGGGCGTGCAGGAGGCAGCCGATCCATGATGCTCTCTCATCATTGATGTTTCTCTCTCCCTCTCCCTTCCTCTCTGAAACCAATAAAAATATATTTAAAAACAAAAACAAACAAAAATAAAACCTTCCACAGGTGGAGATTAAAATCCAACTAGTGAGGCCTGGGGGTCCCAGCCCTCTCCCTGTCACCCCGAGCTCAGCCACACCACCTGCTGGGTTGCATAGTGTCTCCCCCCCTCCCCCTCCCAGAGTTCATGTTAAGCCAGAGACTCTGAATGTGACCTCATCTGAAATGTGGCCTTTGCAGATGGAGGTGGTGAAGATGAGGGTGTGAGAGGAGGGTGGGCCCTCCGTCCCAGGACAGGGGCCTGAGGAGAAGGGAAGAGGACCCAGCCCCACAGGGAAGGAGGCCATGTGATGGCGGAGGCGGAGGCCGGGGCAGGCAGCCACAAGCCAAGGCTGGCGGCCACCTCCAAGGCAGGCAGCGGCCGGCATTCACTGGGAGCAGGCCCCGCGGGCACCCTGCTCTCAGCCTCCGGCCCGCAGAGCTGGAGATGACACACGTTCGCTGTCCCCAGCCAGCCCGACTGTGGCGCTTCGCTGCGTGGCCCAAGGAGATCCACACACCACTGTTCCCACCACAGCCCCAGCGGGAGGGAGGTCTCTCCGTGTCCTTCTGAACAGGCTGCGTCACCCAAGATCTGGCCAAAGAGCTGGGTTTAGAGGGCGAGCTGAGCACCCTCCTCACTTCATTCCCATCAATAATCCCCCCCCAACACACTTCCCCCCCAGGAACAGCAAGGGGAGGTGAAGGGGGAGAAGAGGAGAGGAGCCACGGAAGTTGGTGTCACGGCAGGAATCTGGCGGCTGTCCCCTTGGCCTGATGCGGCACCTCCGTCCTGGGTCCACAGAGCAGGTCGCTGAGCGTCACCCTCAGAGCACAGTCCTGGCGTGGCGGGCGGACCTGCTCCAGCCTTGCGCTCGGCCACGGGAGACGGGGTGCCTGCAGAGACACTCACGTCACCCCTTGAAAGTGATCCCCTCCTGAGCTGGCAGGCAAAACACACAGAGCCAACCTGGACCCAGGTTATGTGGGGGCCCCTCCAGATGCCCCACAGGGGTGCCCTCACCCCAACTTCCTTCCCAGGGCGCCGGCAGGGGAGCTGAACGGAGCTTGTCCCCGGGACCGTGGTCAGCACGCAGCTCTCAGCAAGCACATCACCTTCCCGGAACCTCAAAAGCAGCCCCTCACAGCTCTGAGGTGCCCTCGAGGTACCTGGGTCTGCAGGACCTGGAGGGGACCGCGCCCAGCACCCTGGCTCTGAGCTGTTGGTAAAGCCCAGTTCCACGGCCACGGCCGGACAGGAGGTACCGGGTGCGCGTATCCTTATCGTCCTTTACACGGTGTGTCCATGCTACGCTCTTCAGTACACGTGCTGTCTCCTGCTTCTAGAAGGAGCTTGCTGAAACCTCACCTTTTCTCAGAAGCCTTCCTTCCTTCCAGACCCCGGGAGTCACACCTTCTCTGGGACTTGTGGACTCCACGCCTGCAGGGGCCGGGCCAGTGGCAGGTCCCCCCAGGGCGGGGAGCAAGGACCTGCACACATCGACCTCCCCCCCGGATGTGGGCCGGGGCCACCAGATGGAGCTTCCCAAGAGAAGCTGGGGAGTCTGTGTCATGTGTGAGGTCCGACTCCCCCTCCCACCAAGACATGATGGGCTGAAGGGGTCTGTGTGTCTCAGGTGCCCACGAGATTCTGACACGCTCTCCAGCGCCCTGGGGGCCCCTGAGAGGGGCTCCTCTTTCCCTGATCCTCGTCCTCCCAGCACCAAGGACAACAGCAATGGCAGCCCCTGGGGAGCAGCCGCCTGTGGCGGGTGCCGCTCTGAGGACCTCACCTGTAGGAGCCGTTAACCCCACGCACTGCAGCCGGGCGCTGTGCTAAGCCCGGGGGCGTCCTGTCGGACAGAGTCCTGGCCAAATGCTCCGATGTGGCTGTGGGCCCACTTCCTCAGAGCAGCTGCTCTCAGAGGCGCCCCTGGCCCAGGTTCCCGCACCGACAGGCTGCAGGCCGAGCGGGCATGTGGGCCCAGGGACACTTCCCAGCAGGAGATGTCCGATTCCCACGCCTAAAGCCGTGACCAGACACCACCCTCTCCAGCTTCAGTTGTCCCATCAGCAAAATGGGCTGAATCGCAGCAGCACCGGTTCTAAGGAAGGACCGGGGGTGAAGCCGGGGAAAGCGTGCGTGTGCTCAGCACCGCCGCGGGCACAGCGCTGGTGAATCGCCGCCACTTCCACTCATGTGATCGCTTCCTCCATGGGCATCAGTGCTCACCGCCACCACAGCCCCTAACTCCACAGCGGTCCCACAATGGCTGTGCGCCTGGTGCTGTGTTTACCTGCACCCCCACTTGGGGTTTGGAAATCAATCAACACCTGTAGGAAAACGGTTGGTTAAATGTGGGTGGAAAAGGAAAAGGGGGAAATTGGGGAGAAGGAGAGAAGCAGAGGGAGAGGGTGGGAGGAAGGAACTGAACTTCGGCAAGGACGTGTTGTTGGGTTTCCCAAGGGAGACAGAGCCCGGAGACCTTGGCTGAGCTCCTAATATGTGCCAGGCTGAGCTCTTACTGTGTGCCAGGCTCCGGGCTCCCCGAGTGACACAGGTCATACCTCCTGGGCGGAGGGTGTTACCCCCCATATTTACAAGACAGGAACCTGAGGTCAGTGCTTCCAGCTGCCCAGGGCCCCCTGCGGTCCCGGGACTTACTGCCCAGGTGTCTGGCCATCTCGGCTTGTGAGTAGGCACTGCTGGGAGCTGGTAAAGGTGCCCATTTGACCTTCTAACTTGTATCGTTGACCCCCGTTCCTCCTCTCTGGAGACTAAGCTACCGGAAGCAGGGAACTGCCCCCACCCCATCGTTGATAAAACCCTTTGTTCTCAAAACCCTTTGCCCATATGCTAATCCCCTTAATTTAAGGATTATTCTGGAGGCAATGATAAAAAAGAGAATTGCTGCTTCCCTATTTACAAGTTTTCCTTATCTCCTGTTCTCCGCCCCTGGGCCAGCTGAGTCGCTGCCCTGCTCAAAGCTACCCGCTCAAAGCATCCTCCGGTAGCAGCCCATTTCTTCCTGGAAGAGAACTCTCGTCAAGCGTTTCCTTAGCTTCCTCCCAGCACAAAACTCAGAGACACCAGCCACAAGGCGAGAGTCGTAACTCTGCTTCCGTCTTGGGGGATCCCATTCTCATATCAACATTGTCCCAGGAGGCGTTTGCTTCTCCTCATTGGGCTACAGGAATTGCTCATGCCACTGCATGGAGTCCTCGGTCGGTTAAGGTGTTGCACTGTCTCGTCCCAGGTTGCAGGTTTGTCTTGTTTTTAATATATTTCTATGGATTTCAGAGAGGAAGGGAGAGGGAGAGGGAGACAGAAACATCCATGATGAGAGAGAATCATGGATCAGCTGCCTCCTGCACGGCCCACATTGGAGATGGAGCCCGAAACCCGGGCAGTGCCCTGACCGGGAATGGAACCCTGACCTCCTGGTTCATAGATTGATGCTCCACCACTGAGCCACGCCGGCCGGGCTGAAGTTTGTTGAAGGTGAATTTGGACGTGTGTGTTTTTTTTTCATTTCACTTGCCATCTTTTCCAATCTTTCTCGTCCTTTTTGAGCCTGGTTTTGAAAGGGCCCCTTACGTGGAGAGCTCCTGCATGCCCTCCCCTGCTGTCTCCTGACAGATCTTCAGCTGTGCCTCTCCGTGGGCACATGGAACGCCTGGGTCCAGACTGTGTGGGCGAGAGGTCAGGCAGGACCCGCTTTTGCTCTTTGAGCCGTGGTCCCAGCGTCTTCTGAGACTAGTTCCTCCTCTCTGGGACCCCGAAACGCTGCTGCCGTAGAGCACCAGGCCGCCCACTGCGCAGGGGTCTGGTCCTGAGCGTCTCTGTGTCGGACGGCAGCATCTCCGTGTCAGCGGCACAGGGCCGTACAGGCGGTACGGGTGCCGTGTGGACCACGGCCTGGACCTCCGCGCTTCCTGAGCAGAACCCCCTCAGGCAGATCCCCCCCAGGCTTCCGCAGGAAGGTCTGGCTTTTCTGGGGCCCCTGCTCCCCCACGTCAATTCTGGAATCAGCTTGTGAGGTTCCTTGAGAAATCCAGGTGGGCTTTGGACTGGAATTGTATTAAGTCTGTGGCTCAATTTGGGGACATTTGAGAGTTTCAACATTTCAAGTCATCTGAACTATGACATGAGAATTTCTCCTTTTTTTAAGTTTTGTTGTTTTTTTTACTTAGGAGTAGGATATTCTTTTTAAAAATATATATATTTTTTATTGATTTCAGAGAGGAAGGAAGAGGGAGAGAGAAAGAAATATCAATGATGAGTTTGATCAGCTGCCTCCTGCACACCCCCCACTGGGGACCAAGCCCACAACCCAGGCACATGCCCTTGACTGGGATCGAACCCACAACCCTTCAGTCCGCAGGTCAATGCTCTATCCACTGAGCCAAGCCGGCCAGGTTAAATGGGAGCAAACACTCCAGCCAATTTTTGTCCCGTAAAAATGCAGGCCTGGTGTTGCCAGATGTAAGTGAAAATAGATATCTAAATGTGTTATTTGAGCCCTAGCCCGTTTGGCTCAGTGGATAGAACATCCACCTACACACCAAAGGGTCCCAGGTTCGATTCCGGTCAATAGCACGTACCTTGGTAGCAGGCTCCTCCCAGGCCCAGGCCCTGGTCAGGGCTCCTGCAGGAGGCAACCAATTGATGGTGTTTCTCTCATATTGATGTTTCTCTCTGTCTTTCTCTCTCTCTTCTACTCTCTCTAAAAATCAATGGAGAAATATTCTCAGGTGAGAATTAACCATAAGTAAATAAATAAATGTGTTGTTTGAAATCTTGAGAAGTTTTTCAATGCAGGCAACTAATTAAAAAAAAATGTTCAAAGATCATGTAGTTCCAACCAACCATCCATGCAGACTGGGTATGGCTCCTGGGTGGCCTCTTTATCCTGCTTTAGGGTCCCATTTCCTCATCTCTCTCACTTCCCCACACAACGGCACAGTCAGTCACTGAGATGAAGTTCAGCTCTGAAATGTTTCTGAAATAAGGACGACATCAAAAAATTCCCACCTTCCATTCAAATTACGTGCAGCCTCTCCATCCATCCTGGTTTTAAGCACATCGAAAGAGTCACTGCATTTGTCCGTCCATCCATCCATCCATCCATCCATCCATCCATCCATCCAGACAATGACTATCTTCCGAACGCCTGCCAGATGACAAGTGCTGTCCCAAAAGGCAGATCGAGACCCAGGAACAAGACGAAGGAGCATATGACCTTCTAGAGGAGGAAACAGACAACTGCAACACAATGGTGTGATGTCAGGTGGGGGGAGGGGCGACCTAGAACTGGGACACAGGCGGGGTGGAGAGAGGAGAGAAGACGAAGGTGCGGGAGTGGGGTCAGGACAGGCCTTTCCCACGTGGGGCTGAGTGAGACCGGCTCACTGAGAACGGGCCGCTGCCCAGACAGGGAGCCGAGCTCCTAGGTAACAGGACAGAACAGCAAGTGTCAAGGCCTAGAGACGAGGCTGGAATGGTCTAGATTGGTTAGACTCGCTCAGAATTGTGTTCATCCTCTCCCTCCTCCCTAACCCCACTGCCCAGCACTTGGGTCCTGTGTGCTCTCTTCAGTCCAGGCTGAGAACCAAACCGCAGCCCTCCTGGTCCATCCCCAGGGCTGCTTCCCCGGACTTTGGTCCCCAGGGGGAAGAGGCCCCCAGCTGGGACCCAGGGCAATTCCTCTTTGATCAACAGTATCTTCTCCTGAGAGGCCCACCCCTGCCCAGGGCCGCCTTCCTGCTCCTGCTGAGCAGAGCCACTGCCCTCCTTTCTAATGTCAGAGAACCACCCAAACTCCTCACACCCTCCCCAGCCCTTCCAGGCACTTCCGGCTCCATCCGCCCCCCCTGCCCCCACCCACCCTTCAGCCTGGCCCAGGCCCCCAACGCCCCAGGCCCTCTTCTCCTATTTGACTTTCCCCTGGTGATTATTTTTCCTTTCAGAAATGCCACCTGCCTCTCTTTTACTCTTTTCATTTTTAAAATAATTTTATTGATTTCAGAGAGGAAAGGAGAGGGAGAGATAGAAACGTCAATAATGAGAGAGAATCATTGATCGGCTGCCTCCTGCACACCCCATACTGGGGATCAAGCCCATAACCCAGGCGTGTGACCTTGACCAGAATCAAACCCAGGACCCTTCAGTCCGCAGGCCGACGCTCTATCCACTGAACCACACCAGCTAAGGCCTCTCCTTTACTTTTTTTTTTTAAACGTAGTCAATTTTATTCTCCTTAAGCCACAAAATAGCGCCTCTCCTTTACTTTTACGTGTGCAAGACACGGCTTGCCCGTCCTGGTCACTTGGTCCTAACACTGTGCACTGCCTCCCGTCTGCCTCACTACGGCCTTGTCCCATGTCCCTGCCTCTCCCCCAAGTCATATGGTCCCTCAGAGCCCTCTCCTGCCTCCCACATGGCCACACTCCTGCCTGGCTCCCTTTCCAGCTCTTCTGTGCTTGCCTGGGCATCTCTTCCCCTGCGATTTCCTCCCAGGCGTCCAGGAACAGCTCCTGGTGCAGCAAGTGTTTGTGGGGTGAAGGCCTGCGGAAGAATCACACGCGCCAAAACCGGTTTGGCTCAGTGGATGGAGGGTCGGCCTGCAGACTGAAAGGTCCCAGGTTCGATTCCGGTCAAGGGCATGTACCTGGGTTGCAGGCACATCCCCAGTAGGAGATGTGCAGGAGGCAGCTGATCGATGTTTCTCTCTCATCGACGTTTCTAACTCTCTATCCCTCTCCCTTCCTCTCTGTAAAAAATCAATAAAAATAGATATATATATATATATAAAAATCACACGGATCTGGGTGCTCGGAGAGGTCCACCTTGACGCCAGGAGTCATCACCGTGTTCAGGGGACCTTGGAGCCTGCTGCTTCCTCCCGGCATCTGTCAGATGCATTTACCACGACATCCATGGCTCTAAGCTCGCTTGGTGGTTGGACCTGCGCAAGCAGCACGCTCGCCTGCGTTGAGCGCGTCAGTGGAATGGATGCATTCACGGGTGGATGAGTGAATCAACGCTCGATAAAGAGCTTTACACAGATCATTGACTTTAATCTTCAAAACAGGAGATAGGCTCCCACATCAAAGCCCCTCTTACAGTTTAGGGAACATTAAGGCTTATAGAGATGACACCGTTTGCCCAAAGTTCACAAAACGAAAAAGTGGCAGGGCTGGGATTTGAACCCCCACTTCCTGTTTCATGGTCTGACCCTGTGCTATTCTATGTGGTGGCCACCAGCAGAGGGTGGCAACTGAGGACTTACGTATGGCTGATCCGCCCTGGCCGGTGTGGCTCAGTGGATAGAGTGTCAGCTTGTGGACTGAAGGGTCCCAGGTTCGATTCTGGTCAAGGGCACACGCCTTGGTTGCGGGATCGATTCCAAGTAGGGGGCGTGCAGGAGGCAACCAATCTATGATTCTCTCTCATCATTGATGTTTCTGTCCCTCTCCCTTCCTCTCTGAAATTAATAAAAATATATTTAAAAAAAAAAAAGTATGGCTGATCCAAGGTAAGAGGTGCTTAAGGTAAAATGCATCCCAGGTTCCAAAGATATAGTTAAAATAAAAAAAGAATGAAAAATGTCTCATTGAAGATTTTTACATTGAGTATGTGCTGACATGACCTCTTTGGGATGTATTAGGTTACATCGAACTCAGTACCAAACTAAGCTCACCTGTCCCTGCTTCCCCCTTTCCCGAGGCGACTAGAGAAGGCATAATTGCACTGTGGCTCCTGTTATACTTCTGCTGGGCACCACGTCTAACCTCTCAGCTCCCACACTCTACCTACCGAGTCTCATGCAAACACCTTCATCACGAGCGTCCGGGTAAACACATGGGCCTGTTGGCCTGAGTTCACTCTCTTCATTCTCTTGTCGCTGGTTCTCTTCCCACTCACTGGGTTTATTCAGCCTCAACCTCCCCCAAATCCCAGGGCCATGACTTTGCTTTTTTAGGGCTGAATGTTATTGACAAATTAAATGAATTACCCTGGAGATGCCTCCTACATGGGGCTTAGGTGCTACAGTTGGAAGGAGAGGCAAAAACCATTCCAGGTAAGTTATCCAGGAAAAGCCCTTAAACTCGGCACAAGGTAGCGTGTGCTTGGTTTTGACAACATGTATGCACATGTGTATGACATACTCAGTAATGTGCAATAGACAGCAGCACACAGCACAACAGTTTACATAACTGAACCCCTGTTGTTACCATGTGCTTAACCATCACAGAGGACGCTGCGGAGAGGATGGCCTTCCGGTTTTCATGATCTCAGTATGTATTTCTTAACAAGGTCATTCTTTCTCTTTCTTTTTACAAGGTCATTCTCTTATGTAACGTCACAATTATGAAATTCAGGGAAGTGACTATTTTAAAAATACTGTAACCTGCCCTAGTTGGTTTGACTCCGTGGCTAGAGCATCAGCCCACAGACTGAAGGGTCCCAGGTTTGATTCCAGTCAAGGGCACGTACCTTGGTTGCAGGTTCCCCGGTCCTGATCGGGGCGTGTGCAGGAGGCAACCAGTCGATGTGACTCTCTCACATTGATGTTTCTCTCTGTCTCTCCCTCTCCCTTCCACTCTCTAAAAATCAATGGAAAAATGTCCTCGGGTAAGGATTAACCAAATAAATAAATATTACAACCTAATAAGTATTCTGCATTCAAATTTCCCCCCAAACATCTTTTCAGTGCAGAGTGAGGGTTTCAGAAGGAATCCAGCAGCCGGAGTGCCCGCTGGAACCTGGACTGCCCAGCCCTCACCCACGGTGTAGAGTAGCAGTCCTTCAGCCCCAGTGCTGAAATCTTAAGCCCCAGTCCCTCAGACTCTGACTTCACTCCCAGATGGGTTCTTCCAGGGACCAAGTGAAAATCAGGTCCCTGCCGTGCAGTCTCCTCTCCTCACTATGCCTGGGTTCCCGGTTCCCCATGCGCAATATGACTTGGTGCTGGGCGGGCTGGGAGAACGGGAGGGGCCTGCACATGAGAACCCCACGGTATACGTCCGCTCTTTTTGTTTGCACCGCACTTGTCAGCTTATCTTAGTTATCTCCCCCATTTGTCAATTGGAGCCCGGATTTTCGGTCTAGGAAAAGGGAGATAGAAATCTAACCTTTAAAGATTAGATGCAGCCTGAATTAGAATTAGAAGCATCAGTACAAAATCTGATATATTTTATCTTTTTAAAAAGTACCTGTTTTAACTCTGCTTACCAGAGGCCCCGGAAAAGGTCTAGAAACAACAGGCAACCAGTATGAATGCACATCCCCGGTGCCCAGAGCATGGTCTCCAAATACTGCTTCTCACGTGAAGAACCCGGGAACAGCTGGCTCTCGGTCTCGGGCAGAAAGTGGATGAGATGATTCTGGAACGTCTTGTCATATAAGACTCAGGAGCACATTTGCCAAGGTTCCTTCCCATCAAAGACGGGGAAACATGAGCATTAAGAGAAAATGTGCTTCAGTATGCTGAAACGCGTAAAATAAACTTAAATCCGTGAGCTCAGATACTCAGAAGAAGACAGAATATAAAGAAAAAATATAACTCATTGGGTCCCTCTAGGAATAGACTAGAGAACCAACTTCCTGGTCCGAAGCTGGTAAATCAAGGCAATGAATAAACATGCAATGCTGAGGGGAATGCAAAGGGCACACCACACCGGAAGTAACATTGGCGTTCGCAGGAAAGTGAAAAGAACGCACAGGAGAGAGACGTGTTCATATACCTGACAAGGGACCTGTATCCAGAATATTCAGAGAACCTTTACAATTCAACAGTAGAAATCAAACATATAAGCATAACCAATGGACATTAAGACCCTGGGGGGTAGGGGAGGCCGGGGGATTGTTAAGGGCAGGGAAAAAAAGGAGACATATGTAATACTCTTTGTAATACTTTAAGCAATAAAACAATTTAAAAAAAAGAAATAAAACAATCCCATTAAAAAATGGGCAAAGGATTTGAACAGGTATTTTTCCAAAGAAGACACACAAATGACCAATACGGACATTAAAAATGCTCACTCACCCTCACTAGTCATTAGGAAAACCCAAATCAAAACAATAACAAGATACCACCTGACACCACTAGGACAGCGACAATGAGCAAGGACAGACAATAATAAGTGTTGGCAAGGATGTGGGGGAAACTGGAACCCTCACATGTTGCTGGTGGGAATGCCAATGCTGCGGCCATCTCGGAAACAGTCTGGCACGTCCGTAAGTGGTTAACTATAGAGTTACCACATGACCCACCAATTCCACTCCTAGGAATGAAAACGTATGTCCACTCAAGAAGTTGTACCCCAATGTCCACGGCAGCATTCGTCACAATAGCCTAACAACGTGAAACACCCGGGTGTCATCAGCTGATGAGCGGCTACACAAAATGTGGTCTCTCCACGCGGCGGAACCGTCACTCGCCTGAAAGAGGACGGAAGCACGGACATCTACGAGGACACGGGTGGGCCTGGACACAGGGGAGAAGCCAGGCAGGA
>JAWPEG010064502.1:3188187-3212639 GCA_035771395.1 Myotis vivesi | reverse complement strand
TTTCAGAGGGAGAGAAAGATAGAAACATCAATGATGAGAGAGAATCATTGACCGGCCGCCTCCTGCACGCCCCACACCGGGGATCGAGCCCACAACCCGGGCTGGTTCACAGGTCGACGCTCAACCATGAGCCACGCCGACCGGGCCACCATCTATCTTAATTGCCTCCACCCTGGCAACTGCTGAGCACCACACGCTCTCCTGTGGGTCTGTACCTGCACACGCCACTTACCCCTCCATTCGTACGTGACGAGATCGTTAGGCCTATGTAGCCAGAGAGTGATGCTTTGTTATATGGGGCAGGCTTACAGTTGTTCGATAGGAAATAATACAATAATTAATAAGTAATAATACAACGATAAACTGTTTCTTGCACTCAAACTGTAAACCTACTTTTGCCCCACCCTGTGTCACTCCCTTGTGCTGTTATATAAAAAATACAAGCAACGTAAATTGTTTTCCTCTGATGCAGAGCCCGACGCCTATGAATCGGGCCCACATGTTTCCACACAGCCTCAATCTCTGGGCCACCATGCCTGCTAACGCCATTCAAAATGAACTCCTTTTTTTTAAAAAAAAATATATTTTTATTGATTTCAGAGAAGGAGGGAAAGGGAAAGAGAGATAGAAACATCAATGATGAGAGAGAATCATGGATCGGCTGCCTCCTGCACACCCACTACTGGGGAATGAGCCCACAACCCAGGCATGTGCCCTTGAACAGAATCAAACCCAGGACCCTTCAGTCCACAGGCTGACGCTCTAGCCACAAAATGAACTCCTTTAGTCCTCACAGCAACTTATATGGACAGGACTACAATCAACCCCAATTTACAGATGCAAAAACTGAGGGCCAGAGAGGTTAAAAAACTTGCCCAGGCTCATGCAGAGGAGAGACTTGCAGGTCCAAAGCCGCTGCTGGGACCCTCGTTCTCCCGTGGTCCCTCCTGGTCTACAAGGCCGTGGGCAGAGTGGGGTGCGTTCATACTTCTGCTACCTTCTCACACCCTGTGTTGCTTCATCTCCCAGGGTCTCACTTCCTCCTGTGCAAACGGGGATGACAACGCAAATTAAAGGGGCTTTCAAATCTATCCCAGATAAGGCGACCCTGTCAGGACCTCTCTCTCTCTCTCTCCTTGAAGAGGACCGTGGCTAGTTTTCTGTGACAACTGGAGTAGCCACACAATGACTTGAGACTTAGGACAGATTCTGCCCTGGAACAGGCTAAGTCTGAAGCCCCAGGGTGCCTCCGCGGCCTCGGCCAGTGCCAGCCTGAGGGGGTGGGGGTGTGTGTGCAGGTGTCTGGCCGCCTAACACCCTGCCATTGGCTGGATCCCTTCTATGTTCCAGGTTCTTGTAATGACCCGCGGACAGCAGTCCCAACGTGCAACCTGACACGGACGGATCCTGAGGCCGGGGGCCCCGATACCTTGCCCTGTCACCCCAACAAGCCAGCGCTGAGCTGGTGGAATTGGCCTGGGAGCGCAGGTCTGCCTCGGGAGAATGGTTGGTTCAAAATGTCATCAACGTTGCCTTCCCCACGGTGGCCGGTGAAGATGCGGCAGGCTCCCCAGAAGGGTCTAGCACAGTGGTTCTCAACCTTCTGGCCCTTTAAATACAGTTCCTCACCCAACCATAACATTATTTTCGTTGCTACTTCTTAACTGTAATGTTGCTACTGTTATGAATCATAATGTAAATATCTGATATGCAGGATGGTCTTAGGCGACCCCTGTGAAAGGGTCGTTCGATGCCAAAGGGGTCGCAACCCACAGGTTGAGAACCGCTGGTCTAGCAGGCTGTGTGAACACGGGGACAGAGAAGTCAGACTGTGTCTAGTGAGTGACAGGTCCACGTGACCCAAGAGCTCCCATGGTGCTCTGTGCATTGCAACACTTCCAACGACGACCACAGCCCCGTCCGGTCCCTGCACGGGCAGCTGAGCCGGCTGCTCCCCCGGCCAGCCCTGGGGTTGCTGGCATGTCTTTGCGGGTAAGCGACACGAAGTCGGGGCTCCTCATGTTCACCCCTTTCTTCCCGGCACACGGATGGTGAATGAGAAATACCTGTGCAGTGACTGCCCCGGAAACACAAATTGGAAAGATCAAAAATATCAACTCCATGCGTCACAATGTACCAACTTTGTTACTGTTTTAATTCCCTATTAAAGATGCTTAGCTCAGGCTCATGACACCCCCTGAGCACCCGGCGTGCCAGGCCCTGGGCAGCGCAGGGACAGATGGTTATAGTTACACTCACACCTTGAGAGGGACGCCAGGCAGGGGCTGAGCTGCTCGCTGCACAGATGAGAGGTGAACACGTGTGAGGGGCATGTCTTGGAACTTGAATCCAGTCTTGAGACTTTAAACCTGCAATTTGTCCACTCAGGACTCCCTCCCCCTCCAGCTGCTGTCCACTCAGGACACCTTCCCCCTCCACTGCTGTCCACTCAGGACACCCTCCCCCCCCCCAGCTGCTGTCTACTCAGGACCCCTCCTCCTCCAGCTGCTGTCCACTCAGGACCCTCCCCCTCCAGCTGCTGGCCAGGAGCGAGTCATTAGCAAGGGGACGCCTTCCCGAGGCTGCAGGTGGCCTGTGATGAGGTGTTCGCTGAGGAAGTGAGGAGGGGGGCGGGGCTTATCTCCTGTCATTGTTGGACCTGGTGCTGCTTCCCTCCACGCTGTCTGTGGAGGCGGAAGAGAGATTCCTATTTCGGAGATGCTGGCTTTGGATGCATATTTAATTTCACAAGTAAAATACAACTGTCGTGTCTTTGTGCGAAAATAAAATGTGAGCGATAAGGCTTGAGTCCCCTTTAACCAGCCCCTCTTCCCCAGAGGCGATCGCTCCTGCTGATTCCACAGGGGACCTTTGGATCTTTCACTCTGGCATCTTTATTTCTCCCTTAAACCTGATACAACACTTACTGTGTTCCAGGCACTGTCTTAACTGCCTTCCTCATATTGACTCAGTTAGTGCTGTCATGTATATGTGACCACCACACACACACACTCACACACAGACACACACACACAGTCATACTAGCCAGGATTCTACAACTTGCCCTTGTGGGTCAGCAGTACATCTGGGAGATTTTCCTGGTCCGTGCGTGTAAGACGGCGTCACGTCCCGGGACTGCGTGGGCACCTGCTGTGAGTGCGCAGCTTGTTTAATGAGAGCCCCACGGCGAGCGTTGTTTCGACGCCATAAATACTGTGTCCCCTACGCCTGGTGAAGAGTAAGAGTGGGAGGGGTTTCTGGGTGGATTTGCTGAAGGCGTGGGAAACCTTAACTCAAGCAGGTTAATCTCCGCATCACATACTAGTGGGCAGAGCTGCCAAGCCCCTTGGCTGGTCGGTCCGTGGGTGGGTGGGTGGGTGGTGGAGAGGTTACCATGGGGGAAGCCACCCTGATTTCCACCAAAGCAGGTTGGAGTGGCTGCTGTTTGAAGGAGCAAACGACCAGGCTGCCCCTGAGGGATCTGGTGGATGGGAGCCCCAGGCCACCAGGAGGACTGCAGGCAACCGTGGTGCCCGGACTCCAGCCCTGAGATCTGGAGCAAGTCACTGGGCTCCCCCAGCCCTCAGAGTCCTCATCAGGAAAGGCGAGGTGCAGGGTCTGCCCCGCGGCCCCCCCCCCCCATTGCTCTCATCTGACAATCAAATTGCAATCCCTAAGGAAAGCGCCATTTTCCTTGGAAACGCCCCCCACAGGATGGAACCTCGTTTTGCAGCGAGCAGAGCCCAGGCCTCTGTCCAAGCTGCCCAGGTATTCGAGCTTCTCCGTCCTTCGATGATGAACAGCCCTTAAACTGTTTGGGGTTGGGGGGGGGGCCTTCGTGGTAAAGTCTCTTCCTGTGTGGGGGGCTCTGCACCTGTAGAACCCCAGCTTCTGGGTGAGTGTTCCCCTCCCCTCTCCCTACATGCCCCAGGAGGGCCTGACACCCCAGGTCACAGAACTGAAGGCCGAGTCTGAGCACGTGCAGGGCGGCCCCGCTCACATGGCTCAGGAGCAGCAGAGCTGGAGGTCAGCCTGACAGAGCCCGGCCTCGCGGCCACCACCCAGCATGGAGGATGCAGCTCAGGCTGCTTTCCTGGCTGCTGCCATGGGAACCGGGGGCTCGGGAACCCACAGGCGACAGGCGGGCTCAGCATGGCCTCTCGCTTGACGCACTGCCAGTGCCCGGCGTGTCCCCAAGGCCATCACTCCTTCAGCTGCGCCCAGCAACCATCTTCCCTGACTCGCCTGTCAACTCAGAGGGGCAGGCGGTGGGATCCATGGTCTTAAAACAGCTGCACGTGGAGGAGGGCCCACCTGCAAGATGTCACCACCCCGGTCTCCGGGAGAGGCCATTTCCAATTCCCCAGCCCGAGGGGCGAGCATCTGGGAGCTCGGGTGTCCAGGCGGCTCTGCGGCAGGTGCCCGTGCTGAGGAAGCCTGCTGCTGCTGCTGGATTGCTCCCCTGTTTCCCAGATAGGAAGAGGAAGGCTCCAGTGGGGGCGTCTTCATGCTCTTCATTCGGGACCCACCCAGACGGCGATGGGGCCCTCCATTGAGTGTGTCAGTCCTCGGGTTCAAAGGTGACAGCCGGCCGGCCGCCTGTGTACACAGGTGTGGCTGCAGGGACCCAGGTGTTACCCGCAGGGACCCAGCCAGCTTCTGGGGACAGCCTGCCTTGCCCTCTCCTCCTCCTCTTTACTTGAGGAGAGCACCCACTGGGTTTCATTAACACTCTCCTGGGAATGTTCTTAGGCCGGGAATTGGGGAGCTCTGGAAGCAGGGCGTGGGGAGCCAAGGTGAAAATGTACTCTTTGCTTACACAAAGGGTTACTTAGCACAGCCATTGTGCCCAGGCCGGCCGCTGCTGTGGGACACAGCTCTGAGTCAGTGCTGACTGGTCCTGTGGTCCCGTCCGACACCTCTGACTCCAGTCCCCAATCATTCCCTCTAGGACAGTGGTTCTCAACCTTCCTAATGCCGCGACCCTTTAATGCAGTTCCTCATGTTCTGATGACCCCCAACCATAAAATTATTTTCATTGCTACTTCATAACTGTAATTTTGCTACTGTTATGAATCGTCATGTAAGTACCTGATATGCAGGATGTATTTTCATTGTTACAACTTGAACATAATTAAAGCATAGTGATTAATCACAAAAACAATATGTAATTGTATATGTGTTTTCCGATGGTCTTAGGCGACCCCTGTGAAAGGGTCCTTCCACCCCCAAAGGGGTTGCGACCCATAGGTTGAGAACCGCTGCTCTAGGAATTCCCTCACAGTGGGAGAGGACACACCACAGGTAGGACCGGGAAGCCAGGTGTGGGTCTGCAGAACTGCAGGGGTGGCGAAGACCAGCCAGGGCGCAGGGGCGGGCAGTCCTCGGTGGACACTCGGGGAGGGAGGCGGGAAGGCACTTGGTGCCAGGGAGCCAGAGGTCTTGCTTGCCAGCCTGAGCACAGGGCATCTCTCTTGTTTGACAAGAGCTGACACAGTATGATAGCAAGGGGGTGGCTCTGGAGCTAAACAGAGCTGAGTTCAAGTTCAGGCCTCTGCTGGGGGACCCCACTGTCCTGTGTCTTCACCCATAGAGGCCCCGGCTTCAAGGGGCACCGCTGAGCACAGAGGTGGTGCTCCCTCCCTCTGCCTCTTGGGCCGGAGCTTCAGGATCAGGCACCGGGTCCATTCGACCGTTTTCTAGAACAACTGACCGAGTAGTTTGCCGTAGACCTGGCCCCGGGACTAGTTCAGGCCTCTCTCTCCCCTGGGACGCAGGCGCCTGCTCTCAGTCAGAACAGGAGCCCATTACAGGCAACGTGTCACTAGGTCCAGACACTCGATCCGCCCCAACAAGAGCCAAGCAGCGAGATTTCACAGTGACTCCGGTCTCGTGAGCGAGAAATATTCAATAAAGAATCGCCGTGACACACGGAGTGGGGTGCCCTCGCCACACACGGTCAGCGTCCGCCTCCCGTCAGAAGGGCCGCACTCCCGGCCAAGCGAGAGCTGGGAAACACAACTTGCCCGCCCGCCGGCCAGCCTGTCACTGCGCCTTCCCTGAAGGGCCCAGACAGCGAACACATTCTTTTAAAAATTATTTCAAGTCAAACATTCACTTGATCACGCTGCTCTAGCTTAACTTGGAAGCTACTTTCTGAGGGCTGGGGGTGGTGGTGGGGTGAGGGAGAATGGTCAAGACCTAAATCAGAACGTGGACAGCATGATCAAAAACGTATGTTCCCATCTCTAAGTCAACTGGAGACACTTCAAGATCCGAATAGCTGCAGAACTCGAGGGTTTCAGAGAAAGTACTGTCACCAGCTGGGCATGAAAGCACTTTGACGTCACCGTTTCGCTGGCCGATGTCACGGTGACCCGCCAGGCAGAGCAGAACATGACTGTGTCTGCAGACCTTGGGAGGGGGACAGACTGCTCTTGGGGGGCCTGTTAAAAACCTGCAGGGACCATGTGGACAAGAAGCGGTTCTTTCCAGTTCAGCTGTCCGGGGCTTGGCTCGGTGCGGAACTCCCCCGGCTATCGTTACCGGGAACAGACTCCTTTCCCCCGTAACATAAATCACGCACAGCCGAACCGCATGGGAGAAAGACTCCTGCGATTTTAAACCCAAGACCTGCGGGTCTGCAGAAGGAATTCTGCTGCTAAGTGAAATCCAATCCACAGCATGGTTCAAGCATCATGGGGCTTCCTCTCTGGGAGTGCAGACGCCCCAAACAAGAGAATAAACACCAACTCCGGGCAGGAGGTGGCCAGGGAGCTGGCCGGAATGGACCGGCCCAGAAATGGCCAGGCATGCAAAACAAAGTGTGTGAAGTGTGTGCGTGTGTGTGTGTGTGTGTGTGTGTGTGTGTGTGTGTGTAGGGCAGTGTATTCCTGGCTAAGGAAAGGCAATGAAAGCCCCAACAAAAATCAAATGGAAAGTCTGGGTTGTTCCTGGGAATTCTCCTTTTCCCATCAGGGAGGAGCAGAGGACTGACCTGGAGTCTCCAGCCAGGCTGCCGAGGGCTCCGCCTCCTCTTCTGGCGGCAAGGCCAGGCTGTAACTGAGTCACGGCCTCAGATCATTCAGGTGGTGGCCCTGAACAGGTGACAGGACCGGTGACCTCTGAAAGAACCCCCCCAACCCCATTTCGCATTACTCGGCCTGACTCCTCAGGCTGCAAAAGCCTTGATGTCTGCACATACGCATGGGCACGGGAGTCTGGCTGCTTCCTTAAAAGGCAGGCGGGAATTAATGGGCCCCAGTCAGTGCCCTTCCAGTTCAGAAAACCACCACCAACGGTGCGCTCGAAGCGAGTTGGAGTGCCTCCAGCCGCCACTTTGGAGGACAAGACACCTGGGAAATGCTGACTAAAGAGAACCAACACCATAACATCATATCGATTTCACACCCAGACCTGAACTGCCCCACCAGCACATGACCGCTTTATCACACCCTCTGCAAGAAGATAAGCGCACTGACAAAGTGGAACATTACACGCATCTCCGCCAACACTCGCTTCTCCTGACCCCAAATTGTATCCATGTGACACGGCCACGGCGATCTTTCCCTATAACTTTCGGTTTTATTTTATAATATTATTACTTCAAAACAACAACACCACCTTCAACCTCCCAGATTATCTTTGAAGTACAAAGTGTCCCTCTTTTACCCAAAATATATACCTTGCTTCGCTAACGTTGATCACAAACACATTTTGGGGATATGTTTCTGAAAGTTAAGAAGCTAAAAGCTCCTGGACTATTTTATTAACAAGTCCATTGTTTGTGGAGTTTGGTTTTTTTTTTAAAGAACTTTAAAACTGTAGCTAATGAAAAAAGTGACCCTTATCCACATCAAGATGGACAGAAAGTTTAGATGGGACTGCAAACCGCTTAGAAAGAAAGAAAAAAAACACCAAACACCTGGTGGCTTCTTTACGTCAGGGAACGTGACCGTCCCCCCTGGTTTGCCGATGTAATGCCATGTGTTGGAATGCATCTGAAATGTAAATAAACGCCTCCTCCTGTCTTTCCCAGAGTCTTTTTTCTTAATTACATCCCACCCACCCCCCCACCGCCCGGCTTGGATTTTATAAGGAGGATCTCCTTTGTTTTGTTCTGAAAATTCAACTGTCTACCAAGAAAGGGGTCCCCGTTGCTCCAGGAGCGTCCTCTCTCCCCCAGCACCTCCACAACTCCAGCCAGGGGCCAAGGTCTCTGGGAAAGTCTGTATATGACAAATATGATGAACGCCCCAGGACTGGAGAACGGGAGCGGAGGGGGTGCCTGCCCTGCCCCAGCCCCACAAAGTCAAGTGGCTCAGTCTAGCAACTGTAGGGCTCGTGCTCCCAATCCCCCTGGGTGACACTGACCAATCCACATTCCCATGCTTATGTAGGGGGGAGACGGGTGTATGAGCAACAAAGGGGTTTATGCAGATTCAGAAACCCTGGTGGCCGGGCAGTCCGGAACTGCAGCCTGCACAGACTTCGAATCTCCCACCAACAGCCTCCCACCCAGGAAAAATCCCCCGTGCACGGTTGGGATCGACCATTGTGTCCAGTACTTCCATGCCCACCATGGCTCTCTTCTTAGACGGAGTGATGTTTGCATATTAATGGGTTCAGTGACACGGAGCCATTTCGCCGGGAACAACCTGAAGTGATACCGAGTTTTTAACACCTATTTGTATGTTGGACTGATCGGCTCGGCGCTAAGACGAGCATTTAATGACATGCCAGTCAGTCCCGGCCCTGCTTAAGTACCCCCTCCGAAGGGCTGGCTTAAAGAAAAATGACAGAAAATGTTCTTTAATAACTATGGTTTACCCATTGCTTTCAGATAGCTAAGTGGCACTTTCTCACCTCATTTGCAGCTTTTCATCTCAAATGGACATTGCGTTTGAAATATCCTCTTTCTTTCTTTCTTTCTTTTCTCCCCGAGGCTGCCACTTGAAAGTTGAAATCTAGCAAGAATGTAATGGTACGCGCCAGCCCTCTGAATTACAGGGTGACCGCCGAGCTGGTCCTCAAAAGCACGTGTCTTTTTTATGCTGCACAAAAGACTGAAATGTTTACATATCAAAAGGCTGCAGGCCAATTTCTGTCAAAATTACACATGAAGTTAAGCAGTACAAGCAATTTATTTAAACACTAGTCATTGTAGAAAAATTCAAAACCATATGCTCTTTTAGCAGTTTTTACAAATGCATTTGACCCATGACTTGGCTAGACATACAAGCTTCATAATTTACTCTAAATTTCAAATCCCCTTGACGTTTAAATAAAAGATCTTCATTAATGAGGTTTACATGAATGAAAACTTTAGAAGCTGATATCGATTAGCGAGGGGCTTCGGAACCGGCGGTGCGTTCGCTCCAATTTTCAAATGACTGACTTTGCTAATCATTTCAAGAGAAAGCCCCACCGAGAACAAATTATCCTCATTTGCATTCTGTGATTTGCAAAAGCAACAGGCAGTCACTTTGGAAATAAACTTGAGTAAATAGCTCCGCTGTGGAAAGCCGGTTTTTGCAACCCTGGAAACTATGTATTTTTTTTTTCTGATGCTTTGGGAACACGTCATTTTTCGACACCCTCTTCTTTACCCCCAGTGTTATGTTGAGTTTTCCTAACACCTTGATTATTTCGTCCTCAGGGGCTCAGTGCATTCATTTGGAAGGTTGCAAAAGAGGGTCTCTATCGCCTGTGTGCGGAGCAGTTGGGTGGTATTCGTGCCTCTTGTTCTACTGCACAGGACTAACCTCCCAGGGGCAAATTCCCTGAGGCTACTAGAGATGTGCTGGGGAGCAGCAGGGCCCCGGGGCAGGTTTTAAGCACTAGTTTGAGACAATGAATTTTTTTAAAGCCCCAACACAATGGAATTGCTGTGAATCCCAGGCGGGGCCTGGGTGCTGCCCACAGGCTGAAGCGCGCTCTGTGCTTTGCCCCCACTAACTGGCCCTGCAAGGCGGGCTCTGCACCTTTGAAAAGCACAGGCCACGTTTTGCACGTGACACGAAAAACCCCACTGAAACGCACCCCATTATGCGCTCTGCTCTGTCGCAGGGCAAGAGGCTGAAAGAATTAAGGAAAGAAAGTTCCTGAAACCCTAAGAAGTTGGGGCCCGGATGTTTCATGCTTTTATTGTTTGTTTGCTTTTAACAGCCGCCGGTGCTAGTTCGCGCGCAAGGATAGTGGGCAACAGCTTTCTCTGCGATGGAAACATCTGGGCAGGAGATGCCCAGGCGCGCGCTCCGAACTCGGGCGCTCTGTGTTACATCAGAGAAACAATGTCATCTGTGCTGAGGAATCAATGTCTCGGTGACTGCGGCGCGGATGCCGGAACCGCAAATACACCTTATGCGTGTCGAATTCGCTGATCCGTTCTTTAATATCTTAAAAATGAGGGCTATTACCGGAGCGACGGACTCCTCAGCAAACACATTTTCATCGACTTCTGCGTGGTGATTGCTTCGTGTGAAATCGTGTTTGGGTGATAATGGGGGAAATCAGCAGCGTGTTTACCGCCTCTCCGCCCTCCGCGCTCGCCAGCCGCCTCGGCCACTCCGGGTCTTCCCTGCTGAGTGGTGCCTGTGGGCCGACAAACAATCGCGTAGCCACACGGGGTGGGCAATTTGCGTGCCACGCATTTGTCATTCCAACTGAACAGGGAGGCGCGAGGCCGCTGATTGTTGGTTCGGTGCAGCGGACACTTGTGGGTTTCGGCCGGAGGAGGCAGTCGCAGGGCTCCTGCCTTCCCGCAGACCCGCCGCCCGGGGAGAGCCGGTGGGATAAGAGGAGTAGCATGGCCTGGGGTCCCTGCGTCCTCTCCGGGGAAGCCCCTCTGCAGGAGGGCAGACCTTGGGAATGATTTTCCTTTTCTTGGACCCAGCTGACATCCTTGGAGGGGGGTTGGGGGGGTGGGGACAGCACACTTCTTTGTCCCAAGGAAAAGCACTAAACATAAAAATAAAATTAAAATGCCCCTAAGTCACCCCCAGCCTCCGCGGGAAGGGGTCACAATGCGGCAGCCTCTTAAATGTCAGGGCGGTCAGCGACCCCGTGAGTGTGGCCGTGGTTCTATCCACTGGAAACCCCGAGGCCTAGAGGGAAGGGTGGTTGGCAAAAGTGGCCGCGTCAGGCTGGCGGCACAGTGCCCTTCGCACCCGGGAGTCGTGGGCGAGTGGGGGGACCCCGGAAAGCCAGGGCCGAAGTCTAACTGACCGTAGCAAGAGCCCCAGTGTGCCGAGGGGAGGGAGCGTGGAGGAGAAACGCGGGCGTCTTACACTGCGCACCGCGGAGACAACCTCACGGACTCGGCCCCGTTCCCCTTGGCGCTTCTGCCTGGGGCGGGCTCGGCGAGGATCTGAAAGGACCCCTCACGCGCCCCCGCCGTGCACCCGGCCACGAACCCCAAAGCCGTGAGCGTCGCTGCGGAAGCGCAGCCTCGATCTGTCTCCCAGCGATGGCACCTGGGAGGCTGGGGGACGGTGTGCGCCTGGCCATGGCGTGGAGTCTCTGGGAAAGGGGAAAGGCCCGGCCTCGGCGGGTAGGAGGGGGAGGCGCTGCACCGCTTCCCCCGACCTGTCCCCTCCGAAGGGCAGGACCCCGCTCCTGGCTCTGGGAGCAGCTTTTATTGTAAAAGTCCCGTCGCCTCCCCCGGAGACCCGGCTCCTCCCGCCTCGTCGCCGCCGACCACCGCTTCCCCCTCTGCTCAGGCCCCGCGGGTGGGCGCGGGGCGCGGACGGAGGTGCGTGCTGTGCGGGGAGGCCCGGGAGGAGCGGCGCCGCCGCCCGGCTTCTCCGTTTGGGCCCCTCCCGCGCGCCGCCGGGTTCGGCGCTCCGACCGGGAACCGCCACCGACAAGCGGCCTTTCCCCTGCGCCCCGGCGGCGGCGGCCCACGTTCTCAGACCTTGCGCGGCGACCTCCGGCAGCCCCGCGGAGCCCCTTAGCCAATCCGCGAGAAACGGGGGAATGGGGTGAGTTAGAGGCTGCCCTCTCGCGGGACCCCCAGCGCCCCCACCTCTCGGCCCTCGCGGTCTCCCTGGGCCCGCGCTGCTCCTTCCCGGCCGAGGCCGGAGTGGCCACCCCGTAGGGCCGAGGGCGGGACGCGCGCGCCGGCCCAGGGACCTCGGGGTGCCCTTTCGTTCCGCGCGCCCAGTCGCCTACCTTCTCGCTGGGCGCTCTGCTGCCTGCGCGCCGTCGTGGGCTGGACGCGACTCCCGAGGCTCCGGCGGGTGGGCGGGCGGGCGGTGCAGCGCGAGGATCCCGCAAATCACGCCGGCGCCAGCGGCGAGCAGAACCGGGCCGGGCCGCCGAGGCCGGGAGCCCAGCCTGGGCCTTCCCGGGAGGGACAGCGAGGGGGCCTGGCCAGGCCGGAGCCGGCCATTCCGAGGGGAAAAGCGCGACGCAATGATGGGGGGAAGGGGGAACCCCCAAAGCCCCATTTTTGTATTGAAACAAAAAGTTTGGGAGAGAAGACACCCCATTTCCAAAATATAATAATTTTTAAAAAGAAAAGAAAAAATGCAAAACCTACCGACACCCACGCAGTCCCCAGCTGGGAGCGGGCTTGGAAGGCTGCTGCTGATGGCCACGCGGAAAGTGGCCGAGTTCGGTTTCCGCCGGGCAAGGCCTGGGGGCTGCCTGCTATGGTGCTTTTCAGACCCAACGTGGCTGCAAAAAATACACACACACGAATATTTAAAGACGCGCGCGGCACCGCTCCCGTCCTTGGTGCCTTTACAAATGTCGGCCTTTGCAAAAACTACTGGGTTCGAGGTGGCGGGTAACCAATCCCGTTTGGGAGACAAAATACAGCGGAGGTGAGATTAGGCGGCGAGTGCCAGGCCGGGAAGAGCGGACTTTTCAGTCCTGCTGGAGGTGAACGCTGCCCCTCACATTTTCTAAAAAACAAAACAAAATCGGAAAGGGGGGGGGGAAAGAAAGAAAAAAGAAAAGTTGCCCCAAAATAGAATTGGCCACAATGAATTTGAGCTTTTCGTCGAGGAAATCGCACCCAGTCATAGGACCCAATCCGAAGGGAAAGGTGGGGGCGGAGAGGTCAGCGGAGGAGTGGAGCGCCGCGGTCGCACAATGGAATTAATGAGATTAACTGGGGCAATTAGGGCGCCCGCCCAGCTCCGCCGGCCCGCGGCGGGGCGGCTGAATGGAAAAGATTAGGTTAATTTCATTAATTTGCAATCCACAATCTCTCTTCAGGCCCCCTAACCCCCTCCCCTTGGCACCTTTGCCCCTCCCCCCTCCCGAGCCCCCCTTCCCGCCCCTCTAGGAACGGCAAAGGCCGAATCTCGTCTGTTTGTCATCTGCATATTACCAGGAACTAAATCCAGGATGACGTCGACTCGGTATAAAACCAACAAGAGGTTCAGCTGGGCTAAACTCCGTCCTACCCGCGGGTTGAGTTCGGCGAGCTCAGCGGCGAGGGGAGGGCGGGAGGAGGGAGCGCGGACGCAGGGGGCGGGGAGGGGAGCGGGGCCGCGTACTCTCCGGCGCTCTCTTTCGGTTTGGTCCGGCTTCGGAGGAGCGTGGACCCCCCCACTTGGAGGCTCTCTTCCTCCGCGCGTCCCCTCCGCCCCCCGGTCCCGGCACGGGGCTCGGGGATGCCCGCCAGCATGTTCAGCATCGACAACATCCTGGCCGCTCGGCCGCGCTGCAAGGACTCGGTGCTGCCGGTCGCTCCCAGCACCGCCGCGCCCGTCGTCTTCCCGGCCCTGCACGGGGACTCGCTCTACGGCGCCGGCAGCGCCGCCTCCTCGGACTATGGCGCCTTCTACCCGCGCCCCGTGGCCCCCGGCGGCGCAGGCCTCCCGGCCGCGGTCGGCGGCTCCCGCCTGGGCTACAACAACTACTTCTACGGGCAGCTGCACGTGCAGGCGGCGCCCGTGGGCCCGGCCTGCTGCGGGGCCGTGCCGCCGCTGGGCGCCCAGCAGTGCTCCTGCGTCCCGACGCCCCCAGGTAGGGTCGCGCGCTCGGGCCTCCGCCTGGGGCGTGGGCGGGCGGTGGCGCCAGCTTTTCCCACTTTGCACTAACTTTCCTCCTCTTGCAAACCTGGACTCCCCCCCCCCCTTATTTTTATTTTATTTTATTTTCTGTTTTTGCCGATCGGGGCAGTGGTTTAACACTTGCTACGAACTTGACGGGGGTTAGCAGGAACTGTTTGCGTAGGAGACTCAGGCTTTTAGGGTTCCCTGGCTGGCTTTGGGAGTGTGGGTGGACCCTCGATTTCCATGCACCTCCACTTCCTAGCACTCCCCTGTAGACGAGTTTCATTGAACGTTGGAGTGGTGGCGGCGGGCGGCGAGCGGCGGGCTCGCCGGGGCCGGGAAACCGCTGACCTTGCGCCCCGCTCCTTCGCAGGCTACGAGGGCCCCGGCTCGGTGCTGGTGTCCCCGGTGCCGCACCAGATGCTGCCCTACATGAACGTGGGCACGCTGTCGCGCTCCGAGCTGCAGCTCCTCAACCAGCTGCACTGCCGGCGGAAGCGGCGGCACCGCACCATCTTCACGGACGAGCAGCTGGAAGCGCTGGAGAACCTCTTCCAGGAGACCAAGTATCCGGACGTGGGCACGCGCGAGCAGCTGGCCCGGAAGGTGCACCTCCGGGAGGAGAAGGTGGAGGTAGGCGCGGGCCCTGCGCTGCGCTCCAAGGCCCTTTCCAGATCCTAGGGCCCCAGCCGGGCTGGTCCTCGCGCCGCGGGCCTCTCCGCACTGAACAATATCCCATCTCCCGGCGGGGTGGCCGGGAGGCTGCGGAGGGACCTTTAGGCCCAGGAAGTTGACGGGAAATGCGGCAGAGGGAGCGGATCTCCTTTCTTTTTGTTGTCGCGGGCGCTCTCCGGGTCCCGGGTGCCCCGGCTCTGGGGGAGCGAGCGCGCCTTTGCTGGTAACTTGTTTTGTCCTCCATATGCATCAGGTCTGGTTTAAAAACCGCCGGGCCAAGTGGAGGCGGCAGAAGCGGTCCTCGTCGGAGGAGTCGGAAAACGCGGAGAAGTGGACCAAGCCGTCTTCAAAGGCGTCGCCGGAGAAGAGGGAAGAGGAAGGTAAAAGCGATTTGGACTCGGACAGCTGACGGCCGCAGGCCGGCCTGGCGCTTGCCTCACGGGAAGGACTTGCACAGACAGACGATGCTACTTTGTTGCACACACGCTGCCTTGCAGGAGGGGTCGGGACGAGGAACGAGAAAGGAGGAGCTGTAAATAGTGTACAGAGCCAGAGCCGGGAGGGCCCGGCGGCCGGCGCTGGGTCGGGCAGCGGCGGCTCACAGCCCCGCGGTCTGGCCGAAGCCGAAGCCACCTGCGTCTTGCTCGTGTTCGCTGTAGTATTTATAGTTAAGTTAAAGGTGACAACCCAATAAAGTGACGGCCATGTAGATGGGCCACAGGCTGTTTTTCGTGCCTTCCCAGGACCCCGGGCCGAGGCCCCGGAAACAAATCCATGTAGCCCAGCTTTGGAAGGAAAATGGGGCAGCTCTGACGTGTCCAAAAGAAAAAGAAACTGTGGGTATGAATCCGCCCCAGGGCGGGCGGGCGTTCTGGTTTGAAAGTACACTTGTTTTCTAGGTCTCCGGGAAGGGGTGGGGAGCGCTGGGGTCTGTTGGGGGGCGGAGTATAGCATCGCCCTGGAGAGGAGCAGCCTCAGGTTCCCCTTTCCCCAGGCCCTTGGGGAGACCCTCGCAGGCAGGAAGCTGTCGCGGGAAGCAGAATCCATCTGCAGGGGAGCTGGGGGAGCCCGGGACCCTCAGCAGGCCCTGCTCCTGCGAATTCCCCGCACCTGAGGCTAAGGGTCCGCAGGTGAGGTCAGGCATAGAGCCCTCGCCCGCTCTGCTTTCCTGGCCTTTCATGGGCGCTGGTGCTGACTGCCTCCTCCGGGACAAGCGTTTCTGCCCCACAGCCTGCTGGCCTGGCTCCTGCCCAGTGGCCAGGGCTGCGTGCCCCGGGGCGCAGTGGAGACCGCGCGCTGGGTCCTTAGGGCTTCTCCCTGAGCGCTTAGTTCTGGGGATCCGGCGGCCAACCGGGCCTAAGAGCGCCCTGGCTGCCTAGGAGGTGCGAGGTGGGAGCACAGGCGCCTCCTGCTTTCTCCCCAAGCTGTCTCTTCTCCGCGCCAACTGGGGCCACAGGAGTGCCCCAGCGAGCCGGGTGCGCTGGTCCTCCCCTGTGAAGGCCTGAGTCGGGCGGGTGAGCGCTTGGGATAAGGAGGGAGGTAAGAGCAAGCCTTCCGTGTGAGTTCCCAGACCAGGGGCGGGCGGAGAGGAGGTCAGGGGCCTGCCGCAGTGGCTTCCAGTGCTTGAACGTTATAGGTGTTGCATTAAATCCATTGCATAGACGAGGAAGCTAAGACTGAGCTCCGCAGCTCCGCGGAGGTGTCCGCTGGGAGCAGGAACATGTGAGCGGGCGTTTCCTGCCCCGGGGCTGCGCCGCATTTGGTGTGAGCACCCTCGGGGGAAGCTGTGCGTGCGGCTGTGGAACTCAGTCCGCAAGGTAACAGCTTTTTACAAGAAGCAGTATTTTTTTCACAGCTTCTTATATGTTTAAAAGGTGCTTCTGGAATAGATGAGGTGACACTTGTGAAATATGCAGTGCCTCCCAGTCCTGCCTCTTTAATAAGGAGGCACTTACTCCTAGACCCACCGAGGGGGCAAGGGCACCGCGTACACCCAGACTCCATCCTTGGTGACCTTGGCCAATGACTTGGCCCCAACTCTGCTCCTTGCTTTCCATGTCCCTGAGCCGGGCACAGTGGTCCTGTCTGCTGCCCCGTTGTGGTCATCACAGGCGCTGTGATGGAGCCTCCACCGTGGCTACTTTTTAAAACATAAGTAACGGTTTTTATTGTTTCAGGCCAGCACGTCAGGATCTGTGTACATGACCTCATTTTCCTTTTCGAGAGCTCTGGGGTGGGGAGTGTCTTCACCATTTTTACGAGTTGAGGAAATTAAGGTTCAGAAAGGTTAAATATTTGAACAACATTCAGTTTGTAAGAAATAGGGAGGAATGCCATTGTCGCCCACCTAAGTCTTATGCCACCATCGAGAATGTTCCCACTAAGACCAGGGCGGGAGCGCTGCTCAGAGAAGCCAGTTCCTTACCTTCAGATGGATCTTGTGCCGTTGGCCTGCCTGACTTCCAGGGTGAGGGGACCTCGCCTGCTGGGCACGCTGCTCCTGGGTGCTGACCCCACCCCCCATCAGAGGGGTGAGCCTGGAGGCGATCCAGGATGAGCCCTGACTCCCCCTCCTTAGGCACTCCATTATTCTAGAACAGAGGTCGGCAAACTCATTAGTCAGCAGAGCCAAATAGCAACAGTACAACGATTGAAATTTCTTTTGAGAGCCAAATTTTTTTAACTTAAACTATATAGGTAGATACATTGTTATTAACTTAATTAGGGTACTCCTAAGCTGGCCTTTGTTAAAAACGTCCTCAATCTGAGGGGTCGACCTCAGCAAATGCACCCCCACTTCTTCTAACGCCACTTCTTCAAAATAGACTCACCCAGGCGGAAAACTGACTGTACATGCGCCCCCGCACGTGGTATTTTGTGGAAGAGCCACACTCAAGGGGCCAAAGAGCCGCATCTGGCTCGCGAGGCGCGGTTTGCCAACCACTGTTCTAGAACGTTCTAACAGGGCAGCAGTGGCGGCAGTATCCCACCCTAAGAGATTTGACATCTTCAGGACTCTATAAACCCCTCTGTTTATCTTTGCCCAGAACTTGCTCTCACACTTCCTGTATGAGGGGATCTTGTATTCTAAAAAGTATGCATTTGTCTAGTCTGGAGAGGGGTCCCTGGCAAGTGACAGGGAGAGGGGACCGAGGGAGGAGCAGGTTCGGTCCGCCCCTCTTTCTCCTGCAGGCCCCGGGCAGCTGGGGCTCGGTCTGCTGTCTAGGCCCGTGGTGGGAGTCGGGAAGGCTGGGTGGTGTCATGGAGCAGGAGACACGCGGCCTCACGGGCAGGGTCTGGGCCTCGTGACTGGGAGTTGGGGTCAGGGTGTTGGGGTGTGGTGTACGTGTGTGTTCAAACGGGCTAGGTGTAAGGCCTCCGCTCTGCACAACTCCCCTTGAACTGAAGGTATTCTCCCCATTTCACAGTTGAGCAAACCGAGGCATCATGTTAGCACGCGGGGCCAAAATGAGAACTGCCGTCTGCACGAGACAAAGCTCTTGCGATGCCCTTGAGCCAGGCGCCTCACGGAGCCCAGCTGCTCTTTCTGGTGACCGCACAGCTGTGGACACAAGTTCCACAGCACGTGACGCACAAGTGCCTGCCGCTGCCCCTGGGACCACGGGAATTAATCCGCCACTAAGTGCAAAGAGCAGAGACAACTACTAGAACCCCTAACATTAGTCAACCACTTTCCACGGCAGAGACTTCACAGAGGCCCCAGGCCCTCCGGAGGCGGGAGGCCAGGCCCTTGTTCAGATGGGAGTGGAGGCTCCGACTAAACGCCTGGCCCTTGGCACCTAGTGGAGGACTGAGCGGGCCCTGAGCCCCCAGGCCCGAGCAGGCCTCCCACAGACCTGCGGGTGCAGGCAAGGTATGGGGGAGCGGCTTCCGGGTGCCGGGTCACCTGGGCCAAGTAACAGCGTGCAGTGCTGGGGGGAGAGCGGGTCCTCTGATTGTGAATGAGCTCTGTGGAGCGAGCACCCTTTCTGCTCTTAGCACTGGGCTGTGCATGGGGTGGGGGCGCTGAGAAACGCTGCTCTGCTACCCACACCCCTGGAGGGCACCTCTCAGTGACCGTTCCTTAATCACGTGGCCTTTCACCAGCGTTTGGCCGAGGAGTCCATGTCTTGAGCCTGCGTGAAGGATGCTGTTCTAATGGCTGCCTGTGAGAGCGAGGCTGCAGATTCCTCCTTGAGTGTGGGGGAGACGGGGCGGGAGGTAGGGGGGACAGGGAGCTCATTTCCTGAATCCGATGAGGTTTTAAGTGGCTCAAGTAAAGCAGTTTAGGCACCCAGACCCCCACCCGAAGCTCTGTGGGTTCCTATGGTAGGGCCCCAAATTCACTTTCCTTTTGTTCATTGCACACCCAACCCGGTCATCTCCTTACGGGAAATGAAGGAGGGCAAATGCGTCTGTTCGCCTTCATGGAGGTGGAAGTCCAGCCGGGGGAGGGGGCAATGGTGCGAGTGGGCAGCTGGGTGGCTGGCCCTTAACCCACACTGGTCCCAGCCTCCATCCAGCGGGGGCCAGTGCTCGCTGAGGGACCCGGGGAAGAAGAGTCCTTCCTTGCCTGTGAAGTGGGCTGGGGCCGAGGCTTGGAGAGGCTGGGAGGCAGCACCCAGCAGTGGCTGACAGGGAGTAACACCTCCATGGGCTGGGGAACGCCCTACATAAGCAGATTGGAATCAGAAAATCAGGAACACGCCTTGTTTGTAATTGTTGGTATAGGAGTTTTTGCATGACCACAGGACACAGGCTTAAGACAAGGGAGCAGCTGATAAGGTATAATAGGTCGTCTTCTCCAGAAGAAGTTTAGGACAAGCAGATTTAGAGGGAAGAGGGCGGGAACTGGGAGTGGATTTGGATTCCATTTCCGAGCTTTGTGAAATGACCTTGACATTTTTTCCAAAAGTTCTGGGAGGAACGGATGGTGGCAGGGTTTTGGCAGCCGGGACCACTGGCTGGGGAACCTGGAGGCCCGGGCTGGAGCCGGGTGACAACATGGAGGCCTCTGCCTGCCGCGGTGCGGTAGATCCCAGGAAAATAAGAAGCCATTGTCTCTGTACGCCCGGGACCCGGGACCCGGAGGGTGAATGATGGCACGCTGCGGCCTGTACAGCGGGGCTGTAATTTTTGGATTCCTGCGGTCCTCACTGGTTCTCAAGAGTCCAGCCCTGGGAAGCGTCAGTGAAGAGAGAACTTAAGAACCCTCTCCCTTGCCCTAGCCGGGTTGGCTCAGTGGATAGAGTATTGGCCTGGGGACCTCCGTAGGGGGTGTGCAGGACGCAGCCGATCAATGAGACTCTCTCATCCTTGATGTTTCTCTCTCTCCCTCTCCCTTCCTCTCTGAAATCAATAAAAAAAATATATATTCAAAAAATAGAAATAATACCGTCACAGAAACATCTAGAATAGTGTGTGACCCCAAACCTGGGAACTGTAGCATAGCCAAATTAACACATGAAATTAACCATCACACATGATATTAAAAAAGAATAAATGCCACAAACTAGATGAAAAAAAAATTAAAAAACAAAAGAATTTAAGGACAAGACCCACGTCGTCCAGCAGCCTGCGGTGGCCACCGGCGTGTCACCAACAGGCCGCACACCGCGCAGGGCAGGGCTCCCACGCGGCCGTTCCTCCTGAGGTGGGGCAGGTAGGGGCTCCCACAGAGACAGCCTGGCCGGCGGGGTCTGAATCACTGGCAGCATCCGCCGGGCCAGCCTCATGGTGCCGGTACCGCTTTAATCGTCCCCCAAACCAATTATCAACATCACCCAGCGAGGCCAGGAGATGCCTCTTTCCAGATGCAGCTGGGTTAATCCTCCTTTGAAAATCCTCAAAGTGCTAAGTCTGGGACCAGAAAAAGCACGCTGGCCCCTCTGAGAGCAGGGAGGCCCACGCGCTTGGCAAGGCCCCTACCTCCGAGGAAGGCGCAGGCCGCTGTGAAGTGGAGTCCCAGCTGGTGGCTTCATCTGAAGACGCTCCTCGGGGGGGCCAGATGGCTGGGGGATGCGTGCGCTCAGCATGGTTTTGTGTTGGAGGAATAAATATTTAAATCTGAAACCAAATGAATCACTTTCTACTGAAGTGGGCAGGGGTGGAACGTCGTGTGTGTGTGTGTGTGTGTGTGTGTGTCCACGCCCCAACCCTACACGTTTCCCCAGCACGCAGGATTCCCGCCACACTGGAACCTCTGCAGAGGCTGTCCCCCCTCCGGCCACTGGGGCAGGACGCCAGAAGCACGGTGGCACCTCCTGCTGGAGGGTCGCTGATTTTCTTTTGCATCTGCTTTTGCTGCAAGAGACTCCAGACGTGCCGGGCTGAACCCCAGGCTCCAGGCCCTTGTACTTGGCTAGAGGAGACGCTCCGGGTTCCGTTTCAGTTTTGGCCTCTGTGGCCTGGGCTCTGATACACATGTGAGCGAAGAACACTTAATCCCTTTCTTGCCAGCAGTTACAGCTCTGGGAAGGTCGTAGGTCTCTCATTTATTTTTGTCTTTATGAATGACATTTGCATGTCTTTTTTGTTTGTTTGTTTAAAGAGGAGAGACAGTTTCTGCATTGCCAGGAGGGTGTCATCAAAAACTGGACGGGAATGTTCTTTAGGGATCGACAGTTTCATAATCACTTTCCTGAGCAGGCCCTTGTCCAGTCCCTGCTAAGGCTGGGGAGGCCGGTGGAGGTGGCTGTTGTCATCTTGTTAAGTAACAAGAGCCACAGCGACAGATCCTGCCCTGCGTCAGGCCCCCTTCTGAGTGCTTTATTCATGGTAGCTTATTCAATCCCATCAGGGCCCTGTGAAGTGGGCATTCTCTTCATTTTATTTTTATTTTTTTGATTTGAGAGAAAAAGAGAGAAACCTCGATTTGTTGTTCCACTTAGTTACGCACTCATTGGTGGACTCATCTGTGCCCTGACTGGGGGATTGAACCCACAACCGTGGCGTATTGGGATGAAACTCTAACCGAGGGCGCTGCCCGGCCAGAGCGAAGTTGGCGTTGCTGTCTCCATTGTGCAGAAGGTGACATGACATGTCCGTTTACGTAAGGTTGAGTCTCAGACTCCAAATCCAGTGCTCTTCTCACACTTCCCGGCACCTCCCTTAGTAAGGACAGCCAGGAGGTCGGGGTTCGAGTCACAGCAGGTCGCCCACAGGCAGCGTCACCTTTGAGCTGCCCGCTCATTTCCAGCGTGGGAGCATTATCATTTCCTGCAACGCATGACAGTGATGTAGGGTTTTGAAAATGCAAATGATTAATCAAGGAACATATATCAACACATTAAAAATAGTTGGGCCCTAACTGGTTTGGCTCAGTGGATAGAGCGTCAGCCTGCGGACTGAAGGGTCTCAGGTTCTATTCCGATCAAGGGCATGTACCTTAGTTGTGGACACATCCACAGTGGGGGGTGTGCAGGAGGCAGCTGATCGATGTTTCTCATTGATGTTTCTAACTCTCTCTCTCCCCTTCCTCTCTGTAAAAAAACAATAAAATATATAAATAAAAAAATAAAAATAAATAAAAATAGTTGGCACCTGACCGGTGTGGCTCAGTGGTTAAGCATCGACCCAGGAACCAGGTCAGGATACACGCTGGGGTTGCAGGCTCAATTCCCGAGGGGGGTGCGTGCAGGAGGTGGCCAATCGATGAATGATGTTCCTCTCTCATCGATGTTTCTAGCTCTCTATCTGCTCCCTTCCTCTCTCTAAAAATCAATAAAAACATATTTTAGGAAAATAGTCAGCAACATGTAGTATATTTGTAAAGACCTTCAACAACAATGACAGTAATAATACTAATGACCTCCATGCAGGTCACAAATGTTAAAAGGTGCCCAGTCTGTGCCAGGTGCTGTTCTAGGTACTGGGAGCCAGCTGCTGCCCTCCTGGGGTTTTGTGTTCTGTGGGGGGACAGCCGCCAAGTAGCCAGGCGGTAGTGTTAGACAGTGTACGTGCTAAGAGGAAAGCCGAGGTTGCTAAGGAGAGAGAGGGCATGAGGGGATGAGTTGGGACACTTTTACAATGTGGTCTACGGTCTGTGTGGTGAGGGGATTCAATGTCGTCTTAACTGATCCTCCAGAGCAGGGGTGGCAGACTGGCCCTTGGCCTGTTTGGTCAATAAAGTTTTATTGGAACACCGCCGTGCTCGTTGATTTAAGTATTGTCTGTGGTTGCCGAACCCCCGCCCCCCTTCCCCACTCCCCCCCCAATGGCGGAGTTGAGTCTTTGCAATAGAGACTGTCGGGCCTGCAGAACTGAAAGTATTTACTATCAGATCTTTCACAGGAAAAGTTTGTGGATCCCTGGTTTAAAGCTTAGAGTGTAAACCAGAAATGGAGGCTGTTGCTAATAAGGGATGGAGCCAGGCTGTACACTCATTTGCCTAATGCCTCCTTCCTTCCCCTGTTCCTAGCACAGTTTAGGCCCCTGTGATGAGGGTGGGGGTGGGATGTAAGGCTGGATACAGAAGCCCCGATAGATACAATATGGCACCTGACGCCTGAGAGCTGCTGTCTTGCCCACTTGGTGATGCAGTCTGCATGTGCAAGAAACAGTTTCTGAACAATGGAAAACAGGATGTCAAAAAGTGCTCAGTTATGAGACATCTACTGGGAGACAGAGAGGAAAGACAGCTGCAACCCTAGAAGGCTTCCTGGAGGAGGTGGTAGTTGCCTGTGGATTAGCATTTGGCCAGCAAGGAGGCCCTTTAACCAGACCAGAGAGGAGGCTGCCTGGCCACCACACCCCAGCCTTTCTGTGCGCCAGTTCGCTCCCTCTGTTCCTCCAACACTCGCCAGGTACCCACGGGCTGAGTGGAGCAGGGGCTGTCCTCGGGCACGCGATTAGGCTGACCTGATACCACGTGACTGGTGCTGGGGTGCAGGGTGGGGCACCCCACGGCATGCTGTAGTTGGGCAGAGGAGAGGTCCTAGGCTTTGGGTGATGGGTCATTGGGGCCTTGTGGTTTGAGGCACCTGGTGATGGGGGAGAGGGCGGGCTTGTGGGAAGAGGGAGCGACTTGAGCCAACACTTGGTGGTGGGAGGGCAGGGTGTGAAGAGGAGCCACCAGTAGGGGGTTTGGCTGGGCAGGAGCTCGGTGGGAATCCGCAGGCAGGCACTGTGTAGAGCTCAGCTCACTGTTTTATTTTATTTCTTATTTTTTTTATATTTTTAAATGTATGTTTTAATTTAAAAAAAATTTTAATCCACACCCAAGGATATTTTCTCATTGATTTTTTTCTAGAGAGCCAGAGAGAGAAACATCAATGTGAGAGCGACACACTGATTGGTTGTCTCCCACAAGAGCCTGATTGAGCCTGCCACCGAGGTAGATGCCCTTGACGGGAATTGAACCCGGGACCCTTCAGTCCTCGGGCCAATGTTCTATCCACTGAGCCAAACCGGCTAGAGATCAGTTCACTCTTTTCAAGTCAACCTGCAGAGCAGGCTTCCCTCCCCCAGGTGTCAGAAGACAGCAAGGAGATGACCAGGTCCTCCCGACAGGGCATTCCGTCCACTGTCCACCACAGGCCTTCCTGCCCAGAGAGGCCGCGGGCCATCTCAGCAGCATCTGCTTGGCGTCCTCTCCATCTGCTGTTACAGAGGAGAGAAGAACATCTCACTTGGAGCCTTCCGCAGAGATTTTTTTCTTTTAATTTGGAATGGGTTTTAAAATACAGTGATTTGTGGCTGGTAGTAGAGTTCATCAAAGTGATTTCTCCAGATGCTGTAGTTCTGGGGCAGCTGACACATTGAGGCTCT
>JAWPEG010064502.1:3163311-3187301 GCA_035771395.1 Myotis vivesi | reverse complement strand
GGGGCCCCCCCCCCCCCCCCCGCCTCCCTTGGGGACAAGCGTTCCTTTTCCCACCACACGTGGGAGGGCTGTGGCCCTCAGGGCTTGGGCTGGGAGTGAGAACAGAGTGAGGGGTGGGCAGGGGAGCTCCGCGCTGGGTCCTCCGGAGGCTGGGTCCCCTGGACGCCCAGCGTTGGAAGATCATGGGGCCGCGGGGGGCTGGGAGTAGCTGTCCCAGGCCTCTCTCCTGCTGCTGACCTTTCTTCTGGATACAGCAGCCCCAGAGCAGCTACTTGACTGCTTTCTCCGCCCAGCTCTGCAGGCCCAGGGGGAGCACGAGGGGTGGGGGGAGGGGGGGCAGGTCGGCCAGGCCTCCCCTGAGCTCAGCAGTGGGAGGTGGGCTGCTCAGGCTGCTTTTCGGGGAGGGGTGGGTGGGAGGGGAGAGCACTTTGAGGGCAGGTCTGGCCTGAGATGGGGGGCGGCTGGGCACCGGCGATGGAGGTCAGGCCTGCGTCCTCTGCGTGTGCTGCCGCCTGGGCCCGGCAGCGACAGCCCCACTCACTGTCTTCGGCTCCTTGTTGCCCATTTTGCCAAGTTAGGCCCCAGCGAGGACGAAGCGTGGGGGAGGGAGGGATAGGGCCGCAGGGGACTGAGCATCAGAAGTTGGGCCTCTGACATTTCCTGGCTCGGTGACCTTTAGCTGCCACCCTCAATTTCTGGGCCTCAGTTTCCCCATCTGTTGGGGGTCACTAATCCTGCCCTGCCCACCCGTGGAGACGTTGAAAGGCTCACGCTGTTCGGTGGCCGTGAACAGGCTGTGTCGGTGTCCCCTCAGCGTGAGGAATTCAGACATTATTATTATTATTATTATTTGTTAACCCTCACTGGAGGATGTTTTCTCCATTGCTTTTTCAGAGAGAGAGGAAGGGAGGGAGGGAGGTTAGAAGGGAGGGAGAGAGAGAAACATTGATGTGAGAGACACACATCGATTGGTTGCCTCCCGCACGGGCCCCAACTGGGGGCGGAGAGCAAACCACAACCCAGGTATGTGCCCATTGGTTGAGTCAGGTATGTGCCCTGACCGGGGATGGAACTGGCACCCTTGGCCTATCAGGACGACTCTCTACCACCTGAGCGACCGGTCAGGGCGAGCCCCCCTGTTTGGCCATCTCCGGCTGCCATAGCAAAACCCCGTGGACGGGCGGCTTAAAGAGCGGAAAGTTAGTCTCTCCAGCTCTGGAGTCTGGAAGTCCAGGATCGAGGTGTCGGCGGGCCTGGCCGCTTGGCTTGCAGGCGGCCACCTCACCCCTGTCCTCGCGCGCCGCCTTTCCTCCCTGCACCGCTTCCTCTGCTTATAGGACGCCAGTCCCCTCAGGCCAGGCCCCGCCTCACGGTGCCCTTCAACCTCACAACCTCCTTAAAGGCCTGTTCTCCAGGCACATTGGGGATTGGGCTTTGACACGTAAGTCTGGAGGGACACGCTTCAGCCCTTGGATCGGCTTCACCTACGGAACTGACAGACCCAGCCTAGTGGACGGGGCTGGATTACGTAAGTCACACATGATTTTCCCCATTTTTAAAAAAATATTTTTATTGATTTCAAAGATGAAGGAAGAGAGAGAGAGACAGAGAGAGAGAAACATCAATGATGAGAGAGAATCATTGATCAGCTGCCTCCTGCACGCCCCCTACTGGGGATGGAGCCTGTAACCCGGGCGTGTGCCCTGACCGGAAATCGAACCATGACCTGTTTCATAGGTCCAAGCTCCACCACTGAGCCACACCAGCCAGGCCGATTTTTCTGTTTTGTTCATCAGCACTGCCCATCAGAGCTTCGGCCATCGGCCCGGTCTCCAGGGGCCTCTCCTGATAACGCTGCTAGCAGCAGCCACCACACATTGAGCACTGACTGTACACATGACGTGTCCAGGCCGCGCCTCATCTTCGCCCTGTGAGGGGGGACAGTCATTTGTTCCCTTGGATTGAGGAGGAGGCTGCGGCTCAGAGCGGGAGGCCCCACTAGGAAGTGTCAGGGAGGCAGCGTGAAGCCGCATCTGTCAGACTCGGGGCTGCCCTCCCCCCTCCCCATCCTTCTTACCTCTGAACACCCAGTGCGGGCCCTGCCACTGTCCCTTCGTCCCAAACCAGCTCTGATGTCCCTACCAGCAGCCTCTCCATCTCTGTGGAGGGTTATGGGTCAGATAAACGGCATCTTCTGCTCAGTAATCCACACGACAGCTCCGCGGGGACGGGACTGGCACCGGCGGCCTTCTCCCTGCCTGAGACTCTGATCAGCGCTCAGGGAAACCCTCCCCACACATAGCAACGGTTTCCAGGCTGAGCCAGCCAGGGGCTTCCAAGTAGAGGGGTCATTTGGAGCCGGCCCAGCGTCTTCATGGGCTGGAGGTGACCGCCAGTGGCCAGCCGCAGAGGGAGGTGTGTCTTTGCAGCGAAGGATGGCTGACCTCCAGGCTCCTTTCCAGCGCTTGGGGTGTTCTGGGCGCGGCCCCTGGAACTCAGGACGCCTTTGCCTGGTCGCAGAGCGGCTGGTTTTCAGAGCAGAGGCGAAGGGGCCCGGGCAGCGGCCTCCTGCACAGCCTGGCCCGGAAGCCCGTGCCAGATGACAGCCGGCTCTGGTTCTGCTCTGAGTCTCCCTGCAAGTGAACGATTTGCAATCATGTCAACCCCCTTCAGCCGCCTCACCTCGCGCAGGCCTCCTCCACTGTCCTGCGGCTCGGTCTGCATTTGGTCCAAATTATGTGCCCGCCGACAGACGGCGGTCAAAGTGCTTTAGCAGGACAAGGGGCGCAGGGGATCCTGCCTCCGGGCGGGGGAGGGGGGACGGCCCTGGGCTCTGCCTCCCTGGCAGGGGGACACGGGCAGGCCAGGCCGCTTCATCTTCTGGAAACGTGGTTGCCTGAGTCTAGAGCGGCGCTAGTAACCCAGGCCCCTCTGTTCTCTCCAGGGCCGCGCGCAGAGATCCTGGAAGCCTGAAGGCCGCGTCCCCCCTTCCCCGCGAGGGCGGCTGAGCGGCCTCCTGATGAATTGGATGTGAAGTGGCGGAATAGGACGTTGATCACAGTCCATATTTTTGCTGCATCTACGCGGTGTTTTTCAGACCCCCCGGCGCAGCATCTGGGAGGCCTGACACGAGCGATGGAACGCGGGCTGCGAGCTTGGAAAAGCGCCACCCGGCCCGGCCCGCGCGAGGCACTTTCTGATGGATGCCTGCGATAACGGATGAGATGAGCCAGGAATGTTCCGGACCAGGAGGAGGCTGGGGGAGGAAGCGGGGCTGGACATGTTGGGGCCTCCCTGTAGCAGCTGCATCTGTGAGGCGAGGGCCAGCCGAGCACGGGGTCCAGGGCGGGTCTCCCAGGGGTGCCCAGAGCCCGGGAGCCGGGAGCCCAGGGAGCCGGCCTGGCTGAGGGCCCAAGCTCAGAGCCATCGCAGGGTCGGGGAGGCGGCCATCGGACCGAGGCCTCAGGCCAGGGCCAAGCTGGCAGGAACGACTGTGGGAAGTTGGGACGTGTGGTCAGGGTGGCGCTGTGAGCTCGGTGCTGGGGTGCTGGCTGTGAGGACACGGGGGTGGGGCGGTGAGGGGGGGTTAGGGGGGCTGGGGGGGAGGGGAGGCAGGCCCGCTAGTGGGAAGATTCAGGCCTGGGAGGCACTTGGGCAGCAGGCGGTGGAGTCTGGGTCCCAGGCCCACTCAGACTCTGCCCTGGGGGCTGTGTGAATGTGGTTTCCTCGGGAGCAGCGCTGTTTTTAGCTAACACTGGGGCGAAGGTCCATGACGCAATGTGAGCACTTCCTGCCTGGACCTCCCCGGGCCACCATCTCTGTCCCAGTCGCTGGCTCTCTGGGCCCTGCCTCGTGCCCGCGCTTTCTGGTCCTTGTTGCGCTTCCTTTCCCTCCTTTCCCTCTACTCACTCCTCCTTTCCCCCTCCTGGCCCTTCGCACCCCATCACCTTTGCCCTTTGCCCTTTGCGGGGGCTGCGATGCGGAGATGCACAGGGCAGAGCTTCAGCCAGGGCAGGAGCCAGACATGGGAGCTGACAGTGCGGGAGAGCAGGGGTGCCGGCCCGAGGGCACCCCGAGGACACGGACCTTCCCTGCAGGCCCTGCCTCAGCGCCGGCTGTTCGGGCACCGGGCACCGTTGTCCTACCCTGGGAGAGAGACCTCGGAATTGACAGAGGCCTTATATATTTATTTATTTAACCCTCCCCGAGGATGTGTTTGCTTGTTTTTTCATTGATTCTAGAGACAAAGGGAGAGGAAGGAAGAGGGAGCAGGCGAGAGACAGAAACATCGATGAGAGAGAAACAGCACATCGATCGATCAATGACCTCCCGTACGCAGGCTCCCCAACCAGGAGCAAACCCTCCGCCTCCGTGTAGAATTAATAAAGGTTTTAAAGATTCCTGCCCGCCGAAACCGGTTTGGCTCAGTGGATAGAGCGTCGGCCTGCGGACCGAAGGGTCCCGGGTTCAATTCCGGTCGGAGGCACGTACCTGGGTTGCGGGCACATCCCCAGTGGGAGATGTGCAGGAGGCAGCTGGTCGATGTTTCTCTCTCATCGATGTTTCTGACTCTCTCTCTCTCTCCCTTCCTCTCTGTAAAAAATCAATAAAATATATTTAAAAAATAAAATAAAAAAAAAATAATCTTCGGAACAAAGCCTCAGGTCTGTTAAAAAAAAAAAAAGATTCCTGCCCTACCCTGGCTGGTTTGGCTCAGTGAATAGAGCGTTGGCCTGTGGACCGGAAGGTCCTGGGTTCGATTCCGGTCAAGGGCACATGCTCGGGTTGTGGCCTCGATCCCCAGTAAGGGGCGTGCAGGAGGCAGCTGACCAATGATTCCCTCTGATCATTGATGTTTCTATCTCTCTCTCCCTCTCCCTTCCTTGCTGAAATCAATAAAAATATATTAAAACAAAAAAGATTCCTGCCCTATAGCCTTTCCCAGGGGTCACACAGACAGTGTCCTGGTGGAGTGTACGGAGGCTGGGGCGGCGCCCGGGGGGGGGGGCAGGGAGGAGAGGCTGGGTGACACGGGCTGAGCCGAGTGGAGGGTGCAGGGATGGGCCCTGCCTCTCCCTGGGGATGGAGCTCCCGGTGTCCTCCCGGAGCAGGTGTCGGGGAGCAGCTAAAGGGGGGCCCTGTCCTTTAAATCGGTGACAGCTCCGTTCCGGGCTTAGGGCACACGGCTCCGTGGGCCACCTGGGGCGGGAAGCTCCTAGGTTTCAAAGACAGTGAATTTTATTCATTCATTCATTTATTGTTATTCTTTTATTGATTTTTAGAGAGAGAGAGGAAGTGAGAGGGAGAGATAGAAACATCGATGTAAGAGGCACATCATCGAATGGCTGCCTCCTGCACGCCCCACACTGGGGATCGAGTCTGCAGCCCTGGCATGTGCCCTGACCGGGAATCGAACCAGTGACCTCTTGGTTCATGGGTTCAACCACACCAGCCGGGTAAGACAGTACATTTTAAAACAGCAAGTGGTGAGGGGGTTAACATCTGTATCTATGTCTACGTCAGTACCTGTGCCACTGTACCCATCCCTATATCGCAGTGATGGCGAACCTTTTGAGCTCGGCGTGTCAGCGTTTTGAAAAACCCTAACTTAACTCTGGTGCCGTGTCACATGTAGAAATTTTTTGATATTTGCAACCATAGTAAAACAAAGACTTATATTTTTGATATTTATTTTATATATTTAAACACCATTTAACAAAGAAAAATCAACCAAAAAAATGAGTTCGCGTGTCACCTCTGACACGTGTGTCATAGGTCCGCCATCACTGCTCTATCTCCATCCAGATCCTCTCAGACCGAACATGCAGGCACTGGTGCACGCCCATGTTTCTTTTCTTATTTTCCTTTCGGAGTACACAGGTCACACGCCCGTGCAGAACTCTAAGCCATGCAGAAGGGGTTGGAGAGGGGCAACAATCGTCCCTCCCTCGCCAATGCTTTTCCCGCGTGTTTCATTACACAGTCTATCCGGAGCTCCTCTCTCCACCACCCACGCCTGCAGATGACCTCCCGCACGCAGTGGGACCACGCACCTCGGCTTATGGCCGTGTCCTCACCGCTGGTTAGGAAGCCCTTCCCGAGGTTTAACCGACACCGTTAACCCCCCGGACGGAGATCACTGTGGGGGATCTCACTCACCCTGTCCCCGCCCAGGGAGCTCCGGGGGGACAATTTCGTGGTGGGTTTGCTGTCCTGTCTCGCGTCCCCACAGGCAGACGTGGGTCGTGGGTTTGTGTTGGGCTGAGGGGCACAGTGGAGAGGCTGGGCTGTCCTTTTCAACTGCTCGTCGCATTTCTCTCTGTTGCATGAGTTCCTTGCTCATACCCTTCCCACTTACAAAAAATACATATTTTTATTGATTTCAGAGAGGAAGAGAGAGATAGAAGCATCACTGATGAGAATCATTGACTGATTGGCTGCCTCCTGCACACCCCACACTGGGGATCGAGCCCGCAGCCCTGGGCCTGCGCCCCGACTGGGAGTCAAACCACAACCTCCTGGTTCACAGGTGGGTGCTCAACCACTGAGCCACACCGGCCGGGCCCTTTCCCCACTTTTTTTGATGGGACAGGGATTGTTTTCTTCCTGTCAGAGCTTTGAGGAATCTGGGCAGCTGGCCCTTTGTCCGTGTATATAGTAGATTGCATGCCCTTTCAAACTGCCGCTTGTGTTGTAGCGTTGTCTGAGGTCTTCGGTTGCACAGAGCATTTAATTTTTATGGAGTGAAACTTGTGAGTCTATTTCTTAATGGCTTCTGGGTTATGTCTTGCTTAGAAGGGCCTGCTTTACTCCAAGATTACGACAATAGTCAGCTCTGCTGTGTTTTCTCTAGTACTTTTACAGTTTGATTGATTACATTTAGGTCTTTAATCCATCTGGAATTTATTTGAGTATCTAGGCTGATGTAAGAGTTCAATTTTGTGCTTTTCAAAGTGATAACCAGCTATTGCAATGCTGTTTGCTATGGAACCCTATCAATCACCCTCACCATTGGTTTGTAATAGAGCATTATCTCTATTTGTCTGTATTCTCTCTCTCTCTCTCTCTCTCTCTCTCTCTCTCTCTCTTTCAATTACCTTTTTCTGCCCCTTGGTTGTGTTCCATTCATTTATTTGTCTGGTACCATATTGCATAACTATCCTGGTATCTCTTCATAGCAGATGGGGTAAGATCTCATTCTCCTCCATTAGTCCACCCTCCCCCCAAAACCCCCCAAATTTTAGTGGCTAATTTTGTTTCACAATTTATTTTTAAAATCCCAGAGAAATAAGTAACTTTTGGTATTTTGATTAGAGTCACACTCGCACTTCATTTGCAGACAAGGTGCCTCTTTACAGTGAGTCTCACTTGTCAGGAACCTGGTGTTTATCAGTCAGCTCTTGCTGTGTAACAAATCATCCCAAAGCTTAGTGGCTCCAAACACATCGATTGGCTGTGGCTCCCAAGTCCGTGAGTTGCCCAGATGCTTGCTGATTTGAGCACAAAGCCGAGTGCTCTGCTTATTTAACATTAATTATTCATGAAATATCTTACCTAATATTTCATTAGCTGACGTAAAATCCCTGTAATATATTCTCTAAAAACACTTCAAACGGAGAGTTATCCCTGTGCCCAAAGGCGTGTGTGTCTGAGTGTGTGTGTATTTATGTGTCTGTATGCTTCTGTCTGTGTGTGTCTATGTGATTCTGTTTCTGTGTGTGTGTGTGTGTGTCTGGTGGGGTAAGAACTGCAGGAAGGCCAGAAGGTATGAATCCTCAAGATTTGGGTTTGTATTTGAGGGGTGTATTTTATTTTTAATTTTATTATTATTATTATTATTTTTAATCCTCACCTGAGTACATTTTTCCATTGATCTTTTAGAGAGAGGGAAAGACAGAGAGAAATATCGATGTGAGAGAAACACACCAATTGGTTGCCTCCTGCACACGCCCCGACCAGGGCCCGGGCTGGGGAGAAGCCTGCAACCAAGGTATGTGCCCTTGACCGGAATCGAACCCAGGACCCTTTGGTCTGCAGGCTGAAGCTCTATCCACTGAGCCACACCGGCCAGGGCCAGGGGGTATATTTTAAACTCACATCTCTTGGGCGACCTCTATCCTGGCCGCCTCTTTGGGGCTTATTCCTGAGATGCTCCCCGACTGGTTTACATCTTCCCCGGGGCCCAGGCATCCCGCTGGGCTCCGCCGGTGTGCATGGGGCTGAGCTGCCCAGTTCCTGCTGCGTACCCAGCAGTCACCTGGTTCATCTAAATCCACTTGCAAATGTCTCCGCTTACATGGAAAACCCTGAGGATAAACAGGAGATCGTGGCATAGTCCACCTGGAGCGGAGCCCCTCCACCTCCCCCGCCCCCCACTGCTCCCCTGGCAGAACCAGTTTCCTGCACGGACAGCTGGGCCTCCCCGACCCCTCCTGTCTCCCCAGTGCAACCTGTGTGCTCTGGGCCTGATGGGAACGCAAACAGAAACCGTCACCAGCTCTTCTGGAACTCACTGCTCCTTCCTCCGACTGTCAGGGTCCCGAGAAGTGATCGAAGCAGCTGTGCGAGCGCCCTTGGGAGGCCGGAGCCCGGGACCATGGTGTGTGTTAGTCTCCACTGCCGCTGTAACAAAAGACCACACGCGAGGTGGCTTAGAACCGTAGCCACACATTCTCTCTCACTCCTGGAGGCTGGAAGGCCAAAACCAAGGTGTCTGTCGGGCTGTGCTCCTGACAACAGCTCTGAGGGTGGCCTCCTTCCTTGCCTCTTTCTAGGTTCTGGTGGCTGCCCGTGATCCTTGGGTCTGTGGCCGCATCCCTCCAGTCTCTGCCTCCGCTCACACATGGATTTTCCTGTCTCTTCTCTTTTTTTATAAGGGACACCAGTCATATGAAAGAGAAAAAGGCAAATAGAAGACTGGAACCAGCACAGATTTGCTTCTGGGCTGTTATTTAAGACTAGTGGCACGGTGCACAAAATTCATACACATTAAAAGGGAATTAATTAGAGGAAACATTTTAATATTGCTATTTGCCCTTTCTCTATAATAGAAGTGTCAGAGATGAAAGAAAATTAGTAAAATGTATATGAAAATCTCCCTCCTGTCAGAGTCTGGGGCGCGCCGCAGGACCCAGAGTCAAGTCCCCGCCCACCTGCGCGCACCTCGAAATCGCGCAAGACCCAGACCCGGCCGGCCCCACCCCTGTCAAGCCCCACCAGGCGGGGAACGCAGCCTCCTGCTGAACGGTCGTTATGTGTGAGGGCATCACGACCATTTGCATATTAGCCTTTTATTTTATTATAGATTAGACCTGTGTGTCCATATGTAATTTCTCTCTTCTACACCCTTTGCCTTGAAGTGCATCTTGCCGGACATTAATATTGTCGCCCCATCCTGCGTAGGCTCACTTTGGGTATGGTAAATTATTTTCCATCCACTTACTTTCAATCTATCTGTCTTTATAATGAACGTACATAACTTTTAGACAATATATAGTTGAGTCTCTCTTATTTTCACCTATTTATTTTTATGGATTTTCAGAGAGAAGTGGAATGGAGAGGGAGAGGATGGGGGGGAGAAACATCGATGTGAGAGAGAAACTTTAATCGGTTGCCTCCCGTATGTGTCCCAACCAGAGATTGAACCATCAACCCAGGGATGTACCCTGACAAGGAATCAAGCCCAAAACCTTTAGGTGCACAGAACAGCGCTCCAACCTACTGGGCCACCCGGCCAGGGCTAGTCGGGTCTCTCTTATCCGTTCTGATCCTTCTAGTTTTTAATTGGAGTGTTTAGGCCACTAAGATTTCTGTGATTATTGAGACGACTGGATTCAGATCTACCATTTTATTATTTATTTTCAGTTTGTCCCTTTGGTTTTTAATTAAAACAAAAACACTTTTCATTTACAGTTGGCGTTCAATATTATATTAGATTCAGGGGCACAGCAGTGGCTAGGCATTTGTATAACTTATGAAGTCATCTTCCCAATAGTTTTAAGCTGTTTCTAGAATAATTTTAAATTTACGGAGAAGGTGCAAATATAGCTGTGGAGGCAGTGTTCGTGTCCCTCCACAATTCCTAGGTTTGAAACCCTCATCCCCAGTGTGATGGTGTTGGGGGTGGGGCCTTTGGAGGGAATTAGGCCATGAGGGTGGAGCCCTTGGGAACGGGATTTGTGTCCTTATAAAGAGAGACACAGACCCTGGCCAGCAGGCTCAGTGGATAGAGCGTCGGCCTGCAGACTGAAGGGTCCCGGGTTTGATTCTGGTCAAGGGTATATACCTCAGTGCAGGCTCCTCCTCAGCCTGGGCCCTGGTCAGGGCTTGTGCAGGAGGCAATCAACTGATGTGTTTCTCTCACATTGATGTTTCTCTCTGTCTTTCCCTCTCTCTTCCACTCTCTTTTTTATTTTTATTTTTTTAAAATATATTTTATTGATTTTAGACAGGAAGGGAGAGGGAGATAGAAACATCAATGATGAAAGAGAATCATTGATTGGCTGCCTTCTGCACGCTCCCTACTGGGGATCGAGCCTGCAACCCAGTCATGTGCCCTTGGCCGGAATCGAACCTGGGACCCTTCAGTCCACAGGCCGACGCTCTATCCATTAAGCCAAACCAGCTAGGGCTCTCTTCTACTCTCTTTAAAAATCAATGGAAAAATATCCTCGGGCGAGGATTTAAAATAAAATAAAATAAGGAGACACGGGATTCCTCTTGTTCTGTCTGCCTTGTGAGGGCACAACGAGAAAGCAGCCGCTGCAAACCAGGACGAGGACCCTCCCTGGAACTGAACAAGCCGGGCCCCTGGTCTGGGACTTGTAGCTCCCCGGACAGTGAGAAGGAAGAGTCTATTGTCTGCACACACCCGGCCAACAGCATTCCAGCCGCCCGCGTGGACAAAGGCGGCGGCACAGAGAGCTCCGTGTGTCCCTCCCCAGTTTCCCGTGATTAGCATCTGACGTCACACCTTCAGGGGGTCCATTTGTCACAAATGAGAACCCCACCTTGCCCGGCCTAGGAACCAGGAGGTCATGGTCGATTCCCGGTCAGGGCACGTGCCGGGTTGCAGGCTCGATCCACAGTGGGGGGCGTGCAGGAGGCAGCCGGTCCATGATTCTCTCTCATCATTGATGTTTCTCTCTCTCTCTCCCTCTCCCTTTCTCTCTGAAATCAGTAAAAATACATTTTTTTTTAAAAAAAAGAACCGAACTTGGCACATTGCTGCTCACTACACTCGGCCAGATTCGCAGGATTTCCCAGTGTTTCCGAGAACGTCCGTCCTCTTCCCAGTCCTGGCCCCGCATGGCGTTCAGTCACATGGCTCCTCCCCCTCGGTCTGTGACAGTCTCTCAGTCTTTCCTTCTTCCTGTGACCTTGCCAGGCTGGAGGAGCCCTGGCAGGGACGCTGTGGAACATTCCCCAGCTCAGGCTCAGCCCATGCTTCTCTCCTGGCCGCACGGAGGCTGCGAGTTGGGGAAGAGCACAGCGCCAGGTGCCACGGAAGCGAAGGGCCCTTCTCCTCCCGGCACTTGGCGTGACTCAGCAGTGGGGACACGGGCGGTGGGTGGGCCGGGGGCTGCCGTCCGGGTCCCTCTTCCCCTTTCCAAGCCTCGCTCTTCGGGAGCAAATCACTAGCCCTAGCCCACCTCCCGGGGGTGGGGGGTGGCGGGAGGCTAAGGAAATTCTACCTCCTGTAAAGGCAGTGTCCACATACATAATGTGCATCTCTTTCATAAGGAGGATTTGCTTCTGGTCCCTGTGTATGTGTTTATTTAGTCATTGATATAAGAATGGACTCGTGCATGTTTGTTTTATACTTTGGGGTATAGTTCAGTCCCATGCTATTTATTCTGTTGTTCAAAGTGTTCAACTTTGGTCACTGGGAGTCCTCCAGGCTGGCTCTTTGTCTACTTGACTCATTCCCACTCGGATTTTATGGTCGAATCTGCCCTGAAAGTTTCAACTTTCCAGATAAATGAGGCACTATGTCCCCTCACCTTCCCTTCCTTAAGCTAATTTGGTTTGGGTATCTGTCCGTTGTAAGCAACAAGAGACCTGATGTAATCTATACCATCTATAATACATCTTATACATAACAGACACATACAGCAGGCTCAGACATAATAGGACTATTACAATTGTTACTGAGGATTGTTAAAAAATATTAAAGTAGAAAGGGATCATACTGTAATTCCAGCCGATATAATAACTGGTGTTAAACAGATCATTTCACTTTGAGCTTCCCAGCAGCCAAAGCAAAAACAGAAACAGGATGACGTATATGAGTAAAGGAAACAGACTCTTAAGAGAGTTAAAGTGATCCTTGTTCCCAATGCGGCAAACAGTATTTTCTCGTGAGGATCTGACTCAAGGGTTTTTAGCAGCAGGAGGATTTTTCTAAAGACGCCGTGGCGTTCCCTTATCAGAGCCAAGGATGCTCTCCTTTCCGTGTGACTCAGTAAGGCATTTCCTGAGAAGTTCATTCTTGTGCTGGGAACCAGCTTTTCCCTGTTCTAACCTGTTACGGACGAGCTCAGGGACCCAGGGGATGGGAACACTCTGCCTTTACTGCCCTTCCCAGGTGTCCTTGGACGTTTGAAGGATAGTAACCAAACTATTCTTCACAAAACATAACACAGCCGGGCCCGCGTGGCTCAGTGGTTGAGCGTTGATCTACAAACCAGGAGGTCACAGGTTGATTCCCAGTCCGGGCACACGCCCAGGTTACGGGCTCCATCCCTGGTGGGGGACATGCAGGAGGCAGCTGGTCAATGATTCTCACTCATCATTGATGTCTCTCTCTCTCTCTCTCTCTCTCTCTCTCTCTCTCTCTCTCTCTCTCTCTCCCCTTTCCTCTCTGAAATCTATAAAAATACTTTAAAAAGTCCACACACTGAGCACACAACATTCCTGGAAGGGCAGAGGTTTTAAGTCACAGTTTCAGCTGGAATATATGATCTGGAGACTTAACTTGGCAATTTCCACCGACGCTAGTGGACTTTGTCTACATACCTACCAGCCCAGCAAACGCCTTCGTGCCTGTCTGTCTGCAGAGTTTCCGGGATCCTTCCTGAAGGAAGCCCGCCTCCCTGCACCGCACGGAGGGCACAGGCTGGGGTGCAGGGGCGGTGGCCCCAGGAGAGCCCTCCCGGGTGGTTGCTCCCATTCCTGTTGCCTTTTCCTTGCGAGTTCACATGGGCTGCCCCTTGGCATTCGCAGTTGCAACAGCGACTGCCCAGCATCCCACCTCTGGTCGCTCCCGACCCGCCTCAGACTCTGAGCCCATGTTCCCGTTCCCTCCGCAGGAAGGAACCCACCCTCAGCTGGCCCGCCCCCCCTTGGCTGCCTCTGCAGAAGGCTGGCCTCCCAGCGGCTGAGTCCCTCCGCTCACCGCTCACCTCACCGAGGCTTTGGCTGCGCTCTGGCTTCCGATGGCATTTCCCTGCCACCTGCCAGCGCTCGCTCCCTTTTGTCATTGCGGTTCCGCAGCCCTAGAACTTAAAGTGGCACCACGTAGCCCGAGGAAAGACTCCGGGGCCTGCAGCTCCATGGAGCACAGGAATCCCAGTCCCCAGGGAAGCTGGGGCTTAGCAGGAACCCCAGAGAGCACCCCGATCCCAGGCCGAGGAGGGGCGGTCATCTGCACAGCACGGAGGACAGGCCTAAGGCGGCGGGGCCAGCTCCCAGGGCGTGTCCCCCTGCATCTGCCTGATGGCTTCCTTCATGTTTCTGCAAGCTGCTGCCCAGGTTAAACAAATGCATTTATTTAGAAACGAAGCAGCCGAGCGAGACCTATCAGCCAATCATGTGCACGAACCTCTTATAACGCAGCACACCTTTCGGCCCCAGTGTCTGGACCCCACCTCCCCGTTACGGAGGGTTTTCAGATGTTTCTAACAGAGAACCCCGGGATGGATGTGGCTCTGCCTAAAGTCTCAGAGCGCCCCAATCTCCAGGCACATTCTGAAATTCACAGGGAAGGAAGAGGAATCGAGAAAGCCTCTTCTCACTGCCGTCCACGGAGCCGAGGCTGGCCCGCCATGCGGAGCGAAGACGCGGGGAGGAGACGGCCATGGCGGTGCCGGAACTGACGAGAGCTCTGCGCCAGTGTCCGGCCAGCGCTTTCTTTGTCTGGGGGTTCTGGGCCCGGACCAGCTTGTCCTAGTTCTGAAGGGGCGTCCTCCTCAGAGCCCCGCAGAGGGCAAACAGGGATGGCCTTGGGGACTGCACTGACGTCAAGGCTGCCCCTCGGCCTCATCCCTGGCCCCTCCGCCTGTGCCCTGGGCCACTCCTCACCATTTTCCCATTTCCAGAGGCTGTGACGCTGAGTCCTCCCTTTAAGACCTGGCAGCGGGGACTGGAGCCCCCCATGGGCGTGGCAGAGTGCGCCTGGCACAGTGTGTACCTAGCGTGGAGTGGGTGCTTAGTGGGTGCTTAGGGGTGCTTAGTGGGTGGTTTCCACTAGAAAGAGACCAGGCAGCCTGTGGTGGGACAGGGACACGCACCGGGGCCTCCGGGGCCTGCGCCTCCTCCGTGCGTGTGTCATGAGCGCCACAGGAAGGAGATGGGAAGTCGCCCACCTTGCTCTTCTCCGTCCTCATTCTCCTGCTGTTTCATCGCTGCCTCGGGACCAGTTTTTCTTTCTAAATATGTTTTTATTGATTTCAGAGAGGAAGGGAGAGAGATAGAAGCATCAGTGATGAGAGAGAATCATGGATCAGCTGCCCACTGCATACCCCACCCTGGGGATCCAGCCCCCAACCCAGGCAGGTGCCCTGACCGGGAATCAAACCCAGGACCCTTCAGTTCACAGGCTGACACTCTACCCACTGAGCCACACTGGCCAAGGCCCTCTGGGCCACTTGCACTTTGATTTTGGAGGTGACATTATAAGGTGACATTTGCCCTTTAGCACCGAGTGTCTCTCCCGGACACCGAGTGAAGGTGCCCTGTGTCTGCACGTGTCCCGGCCGGGCCTGCACCCACTTCAGCACCCACTAAGCACTCACTACGCGCCAGGTACACACTGTGCAAGCACTCTGCCACAGCGAACGCTCCCGGGACGGCGGCGCCGCCTGACCCTGGGCCCCTGCTCAGCCGTCGACCTGCACAGTCCTGGAGCGCCGTGTAAGGCACTTTCTGACTTCAATCGCTCAGACACATTATTCCTTCAAAAACAGCTCTTCCTAGGAGATCGGGTCATTAGGAACTTTCCAGGCGAGAAGCCAGAAAGAACGAGGTAATGCGCATTTCTCAGGGCCCCAGACCACGGCCCAACTGCTCCGCGGCCGCAGCTCAGCTCACGTGTGGGGAGCGGGCTGTGCGCCTGGGTTATCCCCAAAGTGACAACCCAACCCTTCCAGCGCCGCCTCCCGTCCCCCCACCAGGAGGCCAGTGTGGTGTTAGTGTCTGCTCCCCGGGCTGGAGAGCACCCTGTGCTTGCGCCTCGGGGCTGTCTTTAATAGCTTCCCCCGGATCGGATTCCTAGGCCTCCATCTGTGCCAGCCACAGGCCCTTCCACCAGCCGGGCCGTCAGCCCACTGCAGGTCTGTCGCTGTGGCCGGAGGCGTGGCCATAGAGGCCCACGGACCGAAACGCAGCCACCCCGGGGGTGGCGTTCTCACCGCCCCGCTTTTCTGATGAGGACACTGAGGCTCGGGGACACAGGGGGGCGTGTCCGAGGTTGGGGGCGTGGTTAAGTGCCAGCTCTGTCCACATCGTGGGCTCGTCGCCGGCTGCGGGCGGGCACTGAGCGACATCTGGGGAGAGAATTTGGGGGCACCCCTAGACGTCCTGGGGAGATTGACTGGAAAGGTTCACCTCTATGTCTGCGCTGGGCCACAGTGCGATTTGTTTTTCTAGTTTTTGTGTCTGCATGGCACCCCCATTCACCCCTCTAGACCCCCTCCTTCCTGGGGGTCTGTGTCAGGTGCCTGGTGCATAAATCAGGCGGCCCCACAGGGCAGATTGGTACCACTGCCAGGCGGGCTGTGCCCTGGGGCGCCCCCAGGCACCGTCCTGTGAGGCCTCCCGCTCTCGGCCTCTTCACCCCTGGGCCTGCCCACTGTCTTCATGGGGTTTGCGAACTACGGAGCACGTTGGCCGTGGATTTCTTCCAAAGAGACTCTCCCTCCGAGTCCAGGGGAGCTTCTGTTTCCAGTCAGGGCTGCACAAATCACTGGGAGTGAGGCGCTCTCTGTGATTCATCCAGGAAGCTTCCTCTTTCAGGAGTCACTCACGGTTTCCAGGATTCCCAGATGAGGAGAGGGGGAAGGAGCCAGGGAGCCCATACATCATAAACGCTGTACCGTCCAATGTCCACAGGAGCCAGAAGTGAGACACGTGAGTGAAGCAGGCAAGAGGGCGTGGTGGGGACTGTGGAGAATTGAGAGCACATGCCCCATGGGTGCGGGTAGGTGCTGCTCAGCTCCCCCAGATGATTGGCAGGAGTGAAATGGGCCCAGTACTGCTAAATCTTTTATTCTTCAAGAGATGCTAGAACTCCAGATTTTTATTTTTATTATTATTTTTAATATATTTTTATTGATTTCAGAGAGAAAGGGAGAGGGGGAGAGAGACAGAGACATCATTGATGAGAGAGAATCATTGATCGGCTGCCTCCTGCTCGCCCCCCCACTGGGGATCGAGCCCGAAACCTGGGCACGTGCCCTTGCCCGGACTCAAACCCGGGACCTCCTGGTTCATAGGTTGACTCTCTATCCACTGAGCCACACCAGCTGGGGCTAGAAACTCCAAACTTTTAGACGAAATCATCTCATTTTCATCCATGAGAAATAGATTTTAATTATAAGAGAGAGAAGAAAAAAGCAGGCCAGACACCAAATATGCCTGCACACCGACTGGCCGAGGCAAGCAGCCGGAGCTCCGATCCAGCGGCACCATCTATTGTGCAAACGTGGAAACAGCCCCAGAGACGGGTGACTGGACGGTGGTCTCTGCCGTCAGCGAAGGGCCTTCCGGGAGGACTCGCAGCACCAAAGCGCAGAGCTTTAACGTCCGTCCGGGAGGCACACTCGGAGGCAATGAGAGTAACCGCAAAGGCTGCCGTTCCCGACCACTCGCGGCGCCAGGCCCTGCGTGAGCTGAGTCTCTCAGGCCGGCACAGCTAAACCCACGGTGTCCCCATGTAAATGCTCACACACATGACCGCTGGGGGCTCACTTCTTAAAATGCAATGTGTTTTAGTTAGCACCGCCTTTATAATTATTCGAAGTGTGTGTGTACATCTGGGGGGGGGGCACACCCTCCATTTTGTCCACTTTCCACATGAGGAAACTGAGACGCATAGGTGTTAGTCAGAATGAAATGATTTTCCTTAGCTCTTTGTTTTATTTTTATTGATTTTTAAAAAATATATTTTATTGATTTTTTACAGAGAGGAAGGGAGAGGGATAGAGAGCCAGAAACATCAATGAGAGAGAAACATTGATCAGCTGCCTCCTGCATGCCCCCCACTGGGGATGTGCCCGCAACCCAGGTACATGCCCTTGACCGGAATCGAACCCGGGACCCTTGAGTCCGCAGGCCGACGCTCTATCCACTGAGCCAAACCGGTTCTGGCTATTTTTATAGATTTATTTTATTTTATTTTTGAGAGAGAGAAACATCGATTTGTTGTTCCACGTGTTTACGCATTCATTGGTTGATCCTGGTATGTGCCCCGACCGGGGATCGAACCTGCACCTGGTGCATCGGGGTGATGCTCCAACCAACTGAGCTCTAAAAACATATTTTTAAAGAAAAGAAAGCCCTGCGCCCTCACGTGTGGGGAAGGCCCGGTTCCCCTGCCCGCCTGTGGCCTGCGAGCCTGCCTCCCTCCGCTCCAGCTGATTGGCTGATGGGGCTCTGTGTCTCCCTTCCCAGCTCCTCCTGCCTCCCCCCCCCCTCCCCACGGAGCTGACCTCTCGGCCTCGCCTGTCATGCGGAGAATCGAGCAGGTGTCTGCGCGCGAGGCGGCTGTGTTGTGAACAAGCCGGGACGTTCAGGATGATGTCATGGCTCTGGGCCTTCGGGTGAAAATGAGAAAAAGTCCTCGGCCACATGGCCACATGGCTGCCAGCACTGGCAGACCGTGAATAGGAGCATTGGAGGCGAGAAGGGGGAATCGCCCTGGAAATCTCTGGCCTGGGAGGCGTTTGGGAGAAGGGGCAGAACAAAGGGTGGGAGGCGCTGCCTCCGGCCTCTCCCTCCCCCTCCACGGCCGGCGCTGAGGATGCCGCCGCCGTTGCTGCTGCTTGTGGTCATCAGCCTGGTGTGTGTGCCACTTGGCGCCACTCCCAGGAGGCCCTCACGTAGGTTATTGCTGGTTCTTGTGCCCCCCCCCCCCCGCTGGGGAAGGAGTTTGGGTCCCAGTTGACTCAAGAGATGCAGAGAGCAGAGGCCTGGGCCCTTCAAAGCCCCTCCAGGCCCTCCCATCGCTGGGCTGCCAGCCCCATGGAGACGGCAGCAGCGGGAGGCCCAGCTGGAGGTCCCAGAGCAGCAGCCGTGGGTCCTTGCCCAAGGCGCTCGCCTCTCCACGAGGCAGAGGGTCCCTGTTCCGTGAAAGAAGCTGCTGATGGTTTAGGGGGGGCTTTGGGTGTCACCTCCACAGTCCCATCGACTTTATGTTGCCTCCCTTCCCTGTTTTCTATTTGCCTTTGACATATGGCCCTGTTATTACCACATATATGTTAAATAGTAGGTATTATTCTAACAACTACCATCATTCCAATAGGCACAAAATATGCACGCACTGCTAGGCACCGAGTGTGCATTATCTACATACACCCAGAGTGCACGTGTGTGTGCGTGTGAGTGTGTGAGTGTGTGTGAGAGTGCGTGTGAGTGTGTGCGCATGTGAATGTGTGAAAGTGTGTGAGTGTGAGTGTATGCATGTGAATGTGTGAGAGTGTGTGAGTGTGTGTGAGAGTGCGTGTGAGTGTGTGCACATGTGAATGTGTGAAAGTGTGTGAGTGTGAGTGTATGCATGTGAATGTGTGAGAGTGTGTGAGTGTGTGAGAGTGTGTGTGTGAGTGTGTGTGAGTGTGAGAGTGCATGAGAGTGTGTGTGAGAGTGCATGTGAGTGTGTGAATGTGTGAGTGTGTCTGTGAATGTGTGTGAGTGTGTGTGCGTGTGAGTGTGTGAGTGTGAGTGTGTCTGTGAATGTGTGTGAGTGTGTGTGCGTGTGAGTGTGTGAGTGTGAGAGTGCATGAGAGTGTGTGTGAGAGTGCGTGTGAGTGTGTGAATGTGTGAGTGTGTGTGCGTGTGAGAATGTGTGAGTGTGTGTGAATGTGTGTGAGTGTGTGTGTGAGTGTGTGTGCGTGTGAGGGTGTGTGAGTTGTGGGGGTGTGAACAAGAGAAGCAGGAGTGGAGTGCAGGGGGCTGAGCAGTGAAGGGTTGGCCAGGGTTCCCACTAGTTTCCGATTTGATGCGGGGCTCTTCCCTCCCTCCTTCCCCTGGGGTTGCCCAGGCAGCTGCTGGGGGCTCCACAGGGCACGGCTTCAGGCTCAGAGAGGCTGCGTTAGGTCTGCTCTGCTGCGAACCAGCTGCGGGCTGGACTGGGCCCGGCCTGTCCGAGGAGGACGGCGATGCCCCCAGGGCTCCGCGCAGCCCCCGCGCCCACGTGTGCAGACCCTGGGGCACCGTCAGGACGCGGAGCCCGTAACTGCCTGCTTTGAGGTGGAACCTGTGTGCGTCCCTGCGGCGTGGTGCCCACGGGTCTTTCAGAGACAGAGGGGCAGCCGAGGACAAAGGAATGTCGAGCCCTGATGGTGGATTCCATGTGTCAACCGGCTGAACCACAGTCCCCGGTACTGGCTGCTGCTATGAAGGAGTTTGTTTGTTTTGTGTGTGATGGCCTTTGAGGGAAGCAGACTGCTCCCCCTAATGTGGTGGTGCCCCCCCCACAATCAGGTGAAGGCCCTTCTGGAAGGAAGACTGACCGCCCCCAGCAGGAAGGGTTGTGCCAGCCGTGGGCTCAACTGCGACTCTGGCTCCCGGCTGCCAGCCTGCCCTGCAGGGTCTGGACCAGCCGTGGGCAAACTACGGCCCGCGGGCTGGATCCGGCCCGTTTGAAATGAATAAAACTAAAAAAAAAAAAGACCGTACCCTTTTATGTAATGATGTGTACTTTGAATTTATATTCGTTCACACAAACACTCCATCCATGCTTTTGTTCCGGCCTCCGGTCCAGTTTAAGAACCCATTGTGGCCCTCGAGTCAAAAAGTTTGCCCACCCCTGGTCTGGACTCATTAGCTTCTATGTTGCGTGAGACAATTCCGTAAAATCAGTGTGCGTCTCCCTCCCTCCCTCCCTCTCCTCTTCCTCGCTCACTCTCTTCTTCTCCCCCTACCCCCCCCCACCCCCCACACGCACACACGCAGCACCTGGTGGCTCTGTTTCCCTGGAGAGCCCTGGCTGACAGATCCCCGGCTCAGAGCCCCGTGCACCCCACACCCCTCCCGAGGGCCCCGTGGGCAGCTGCCGGGACACCTCGCCGGCCGGTGAAGGGCAGCGACGGGCCCTCGGCGGCTCTGCTGGCAGCGGCTCTGGCTCAGATAATGAGCGGCTGACCGCGAGGCCGAGGCAGCCTGGGGCTCCCCGACTTGCCTGAATGATGAGGTGTGGCCCGCGCCTGCAGAGCTGCCTCTGAACCAAGTACGTGTTCGGTGCTCTATCCACCATTTGGGGAGAAAGAAAACTCGCGCGCGGCCTTTCTGCAGTGCTCTCACGAGAGCGTGTGCCGCCGCTCGGCCGGCCCCAGCCTGCTCATTGCTGAGGCCGCCTTCCAGCCTTTCCTTCCCGATGGCCCCTCGGTGGCTGCAACCTTGGCTGGGTGCTCCCAGCCCGGGTGGCTCTGCACATTGGAGCACCTTTCCCAGGCTTCTGGCCTCCGCCCCGGGCGGCTCCCTGAGGTCACCGAGACCCAGGGCCTGGGCTCCCAATTCCCTAGGGGCTCCCGGAAATGCTTTCATGGCCATTAAAGCCAGAAGAAAGCGAAGATCACAGCAAAGAAGCTAGAACAGCGAGCCCAGCCTGGATTGTAATCTGCTTCACACCAACTTCATTTTAAGAGATAATTTCTTTAATGTGTTGGCTTGTTTCGATCCTCCCCCAGGGAAATTTTCCATTGATTTTAGGGAGCGTGGAAGAGAGAGGGAGAGACGGAGAGAAACACCGGTGTCAGAGGAGCACACGGATGGGCTGCCTCCTGCATGAGCCCCGACCAGGGCCTGCAACCGAGGCACATGCCCTGGACCAGAATCAAACCCGGGACCCTTCAGTCTGCAGGCCCATGCTCCATCCATTGAGCCAAACGGGCCAGGGCTTTTTTTGTTTTGTTTTTTTTAAATAGAAGAAGGGGCTTATCGTAGTGAAAATGGGTAGGGCCCACGGAAGTCATAGTGTACAGCCCTGCCTTTGCCCAGTAGATGCCCTGGGCATTACTCTCCAGAATTGTGACAACCCAAAGCGCCCCTAGACATTGCCGGGTGAACTCAGGGGCCGGGGTAGGGGTGCAAAACCAACCGGTTGACAATCACTGCTTTACACAAATAACAAATCACTGCTTTACTCCTGCACCAAGCCTTCCGGGCACCTCCTGGTGGCCTGGGTGCCGGGTGCTGGCTCTGGGGACACAGGAGGAGGAGGAGGAGGTGTTCCCCCCACCCTGGGGGTGCTCCAGGGTGGAAAGGAGCCGGGGGCCGGGGGGGGGGCCTCTCGCCGGGCGAGACCGGGGCAGGGCCCCCTCAGCCCCACGGTCACCACGGGGGTGGGGAGTCGGGAAGGAGTCTCAGAAATGGGCCTTCTGAATGGGGCGGGGGTGCAGAGGAGCTCTTCAGATTGGGATACAAATGCAGAGGGAGTTTCCAGTCCGAGAATAAGGGTGGAGGGAAAGGTCCCCTCAGGCCTGCCTGTGGGGTTCCGGCCACGCATGACGGGCTGGACACAGGCCCCTCTGTAGCGAGTCCCCACAGAGGCATGTGGCCCCGGTAATCAGGGGGTATCCCCTTCTCTGCGGATCCCCTGGAAGAGCCATTTCTCCCGTCAGCACCAGCGGTGACAGACGACGTGACCCGCCGCCGGCTCTGACCCCAGCCGCCGTGCGGTCCAATTAGAAAATGAAGGCTGATCTCAGATGGATCCGACTCGAGTTCTGACTCGTGTCCAGGAGCGCGGGCGCGGTGCTCGCAGGCTTGTATGTCACCTTCTCCAGGAAGGAAAGGGGAGGCCCGGCACCCTGAAGGGATCCAGAGCCTGGCCGAGGGCCTGGGGCAGAGGGAGCCGCGTCTGGAAGAGGCCGGGCTGTGTGGGACGCTGTGCCGTTCGGGGCCAGGTCCGCGCTGCAGGCCCCGGGTTCTTGGCACAGTGCGCGCTCTCCAGTTGGCACGGGGCAGGAAGGTGGGGGTGAGGGGGGCGAGACAGCGCTTAAGAACTTTCGATTGGTCACGGCTTGCACTTTGCCTGCGAGGAATGGCCTGCCCAGCTCAGGCCCACGTAAAGCCAGGCCTGGAGCATGGAGCGGGGGCGGCCGGTGACTTTGGGCCCCTCAGTCACTAGTGACAACGCCGCAGGGCTCCCCGCCCGGCCTTCCCGTGAGCTGTGCGATGCAGGAAGACAAGACTGGGGCCTGAGTCTCTCCGCATCATCTGAGAGGCTGGGCTGTGCGGGTTCAAATCCCTCCCCTGCATCACGTCCGGGGCCGGGGTGGGGGCCGGGGGAGAACTGCCCATGGCAGGACCACGGTGGGTCCAGGCCCTGTGGCTTGTGCCTTTCAGGTCCCCACCCACTGGCCATCACGACAAGCCTGGGTGAGCCCTGGGAGCACCCACTCCTGGTTTTACACCTGCGATTGTGGGAGACAACCTGCAGGAAGCTCCAGAGGCCTGCGAGGTAGGAGCGGTGTTAGGGCTCACTGAGCTGTTACTCGCTCCTGCGTTAGGGTTGGGGTGGTGGCCAAGGACTGGGGCACGGGCAGGACATGCGTTCCTTCTGCAGGGAGGGGGTTCAGCCCCGTGATCCTGTAAAGAAGGTGGGCGGGGCCCCGGGTTCCCATTTCACGGGTGTGGAGACTGGGGCTCTGTGCCGGCGTGTAACCTGCCCAAGGTCACGCGTGAATTACACCAGGAAACACGTAGACCCGGGCCCCCTGCCCTGTCCCTGGCGGGCTTGGGTAGACGAGGAACTTTTGTCGGGTTCACAGCGATGAACCCCCCCCCCCCAGGTCCCGCTCCCCACAGCCCAGAGAGGAGATGGGGACAGAGAGCCTTTGCATCACTTTCTGGCTGCGTGGCTGGGGCCCCAGCCTGGCCAGTCCCTTCCGCTGGGAGCACCCGCAGCTGACGCAGCGCAGCCCTGCAGCCGGGGCGGCAGGGGCGGAGTGGGGGGGGGGGTGTGAGCCAGGCGCCTCTGGCACCGTCTGAAAAAATGAAAATAATTTAGCACTTGCAAACGCAGCCCTCATTATCTCTCCCAGCAGCAAGACCTGTCTCCCAACCTGAGAAGTTCAGATTACCAAGTTTCCAGGCCTTTCTCCCAACCCAGTCCAAAAGCGACCCTGGTTTATAACTCAATAAAAAGGCTGCCGCTTGCCTGCGAACAGAGCCTGGAGCGCAGGCCAGGGCGGGTTGGGGAGATGGTGGGGCTCCCCGGCTGGAGGGTGGGGGCCACTGCCCGGCGGGGTGGGCAGGCGCTAGGCCCAGAGTCCTCATGGGGAGAAAAACAGCCAGAAACGTCTGCGTGCTGCCTCTGTGGGTTTACCCATGGCAGGCCCGGGTGGGGGGGGGGGCACCTCCTATCTGACAGACAGGGAAACTGAAGAAGGGTGCAGGTGCCAGGCTGCTTCCGCCTGGAGGGGGCGCCTGGTCCAGCTCACGTACTGGGGCCCTGTGTGCCCACCTGGCCTTCCCTTCTCCGGCAGCCAGTTTGTGGGCAGGTTTCTATGCAGCCCCCAGTCTGGGGCGAGGACAGCCCAGAGCTTGTGCCT
>JAWPEG010064502.1:3144414-3163299 GCA_035771395.1 Myotis vivesi | reverse complement strand
CCCCCCCCCCCCCCCCGCCCCCCTCCGCCATCCCCAGGTTCCCATTTGACCTGTGTGGAGACCAGGGCTTTGTGTCGGCGTGTAACCCAGAGTCCCGCCCCCCATCTTTACGGGATCACTGAACCCTCTCCCTGGCTCTGGGTGTGTTGCGGGCAAGGCTGCTCTCTGTCTGGAAGACTTTAGCTCTCAGCCCCAGTGTCCCCGGGACAGGGAGAAATGCAGCTTTCTCTCGCTGGGGGTAGCTCAGGTGTGAATTAGGTGTGGGGAGAGGTCCTCTCCCGCACAGTTAGTGGCGTGGAAATCGGTTCAACCAGCCCAGCTGGTGTGGCTCAGGGATGGAGCGTCAACCCTGGAGCCAAGAGGTCACCGGTTCGATTCCCGGTCAGGGCACATGCCAGGGCTGCAGGCTCCATCCCAGAAGGGGGTGTGCAGGAGGCAGCTGATCAGTGATGTTTCACTCTCATTGATGTTTCTCTCTCTCCCTCTCTCCCCCTCCCCTCTCTCTGAAAATCAATAAAGGAAAAAGAAATTGGTGATTTGGTGATTTCATGTCGACTTGGTGATTCCAATCAACACCATTTCTACCTTTTGACCCAGCACTGCCATCGGTGGACGGAGCTGCCGAGTGATCCGAGCCAGAGGCACAGTTTGGAGGAGGAGGTCCAGGGCCCCCTCTGCAAGGGGACGAGAGCGCACATGTCCGCTCACCGGTAGAGGCCAGGTTCGAGCACGGTGCCCGCCCTGCGGTAAAGCACGTGTCACTCCCCGAAGAAAACTGCACCCAGCGACCTGGGGGGAGACTACGTTAGGTCACTCACCAGGTGATGGAGCGCGACCACGGTATGGCTCCGTGTTTGTAAAATCCTTGTGATGAGCATTGATTTATATATTTTCTTTCTTTCTTTCTTTTTAAAATCCTCACCCAAGGATATTTTTTCATTGATTTTTAGGGAGAGTGGAAGAGAGAGGGAAAGACAGAGAGAAATATCGATGTGAGAGAAACACATCGATTGGTTGCCTCCTGCACAATCCCCCCACCAGGGCCCGGGCTGGGGAGGATCCTGCACCAAGCTATGTGCCCTTGACCGGAATCAAACCCAGGACCCTTTAGTCTGCAGGCAGACGCTCTATCCACTGAGCCAAACCGGCCAGGGCTGATTTATATATTTTCGGAATACTGCATAGATAACCTGGGAGGACACACCAATCACATTGAAGAGTGATTATCCCTTTGGGATAAACATAGGAGTGTTTGCAATCTGCTAAATCCATATTATACTACTTGATTTTTCTCAAAATGTAGCCTCTATTAGTTTTACAATCAGAACAAAAGGTATTCCAGTTTGCTAAAAGAAAAATAAAAAACGAGAGAGAGTAGAAAAATGGCAAAGATAGTAGCCAATGACGCATAGTAGGTGTTCAGTAGAATTTCTGTCCCCAGGGCCTCGCGACACCATGGGTCCCAAGCAGCAACTGGGAATGTGATGTGAGCATCCGTCCCCTCCTGCAAAGGCCACAGGTCCCGCTCAGGAATCTTGGGCCAAATCACAATGGAAATGTACAGGCAGAGCAAGGCTCATCGGAAGGAAAAGAAAAGGAAAAAACTGACTCTCCCAGTACATGCAGATAACATCCATATTACAACATGCTAAAGACCATAAATTGGAACCAGGTGAAGCTGCCCATGTTGGCATGTAGATGGTGGTTTAATACACTGGCTTGAAACCGAGCCATCTTCATAAGCACCTGAGGAGGGCGGGCGAGCTGCGCACGCAGGGCGGGGAGCAGCCGGCCCCCTGCTCTGGGGCACATTTGTGGCCTCTCACTTCAATGCATAGAAGTTAAAAAGAAACTGACTTGGCACCCCTTCCCACCTTCCCATCGTACAAGGCAAATGCCAAACAGATGTCCTCAAAGGCCGGGAAAACGAAATGAAAGGCACACTTAGGATTTATAGAGCTGAAAACCAAAAACCAGTGGAAATTAGGACTCTGATGAGCACAGAGCTCGCCGTTAATGTGCACGTTTTCCACCAGAGAACTTGCAAATGGGCTTCCAGATGCCAGAGTGGTGATGGGTCAGAGCCAGGCCTCCGACACCCCTCGGGGTCTGGCAGGAGCCTACCTGCGAGGCCGTGAGCCCCATGCCCTGCACTTTGATGCCCCCTCTTTCCAACACTGCCATCCTCGACCCTCCCACCCCCCACTCTCCAGCAGACCCATCCTTGGTCTCTCCTCTCTCTAGCATACCCATCCTTGGTCCGTCCTCTCTCTAGCATACCCATCCTTGGTCCCCCACTCTCTAGCATACCCATCCTTGGTTCCCCCCCCCCACTCTCTAGCATACCCATCCTTGGTCCCCCCCACTCTCTAGCATACCCATCCTTGGTCCACCCCACTCTCTAGCATACCCATCCTTGGTCCACCCCACTCTCTAGCATACCCATCCTGTTCCCCCCACTCTCTAGCATACCCATCCTTGGTTCCTCCATTCTTTAATATTTCCATCTTTGCCTCCTTTCCCCCATTTTATACTGCTTGATTTTTTCAAAATGTAGTCTGTATTAGTTCAATGATCAGAAGAAAAGATATTCCAGTTTGCTAACAGAAAAACACCAAGAGACACAGTAAAAAACTCACAACAGTTGACAACCTCTTTTTTAAATTGATTTTAGAGAGAGGAAGGGAGAGAGAGAGAGAGAGAGAGAGAGAGAGAGAGACTGATCAGTTGTCTCTTGCACGCACCCCAGTGGGGGATTGAACCTACAAGCTGGTATGTGCCCTGACTGGGACTCGAACCCCCCACCTTTTGGTGTCTGGGAGGGCACTCCAACCAACTAAGCCACCCCAGCCAGGGCCTCCTGACACCATGTAAACTATCTAGCATCCCCCCAGGTTAGCCCCGGATTGAAGGCCCCCCATCATGTCTCCTCTGTGTGGGCTATATCTGAAACCATCATGCCTTCATCATGTCTTTCCCTAGAATGTTCTCATAGGATCTGAAAATCCCGCCTCCTGGGGGCTCCCCGCAGCCTGAGGGATGCCTCACCCGTCACTTCCGGCAGGTGTTGCCTTCACTGTTCAGGCCGGTCTCCCTGGCTGGAGGCAGGGACTAGTCATCCAGCTCTGGCCTAGAGGGCGCTAGTCCGTGATGAGGATCCCCTCAGGCTTCTCCTTTCACACAGCACATAGTATGCACTTTATTGCATGGATGAATGAATGAATGAATGAACAAGATGGCATCTCCCCCACAAGCCCCTCCCATCCTCTCCATCCCAGAAGAGGATATAATGGGAACTTTGGTGGCAGAAATAAAGCAATTCCAGGAGAAAGCAAAATGCCGCTTTTCTAGACCTATTGTGGACTGCCCCGCCTCGCGTCTTTGACAGATGTTGATCTCACGTGATGCCCCGTTGGACATTGAGACTCCAAGAGGCGAAGTGCTTTGTCCGAGGTCATCTTTTGTCAGGATCCAGGAACCTGGGAGGCGGGCAGAGGTGGGGAGAGGTTGGGACCCGGCCGGGTGTGCCGGAAGCAGGAGGAAAGCAGCCAGCAGGGTGGCCCCAGGGAGAGCCTGTGCCTGGGCCTTTGTAGGCAGAGTCGCTTATCTCCGGAGGATTCCCGGAATCCTTGACCTTGCTGTGACTTCCCTCCTTTTCCTGATATTTTATCGTCATAAACACCCAAATTGCAGATATTATTGTGCCATTTCAGATGCAAAACCTGAAGCCTGGAGGAGTGGTTCGGTTCCCAAAGAACCAGTTGTTTGGGCCGGATTGGAACCGGAGGGGTCTGGCTCAGCCTGTGTGTGTGCAACGCCCAGTTGGCCTTTCTTTCCCTCTTTGCCTGTGGGGACCCCGGCCAGGGAGAGGTGTGCAAGCCCCACCTGGGTCTCGGCAGGTCACATGATCCTTCCCTTGGAACTGGCATCAGGGCAGGTGAGGGTTCAAATTCCCACCAGGGCCACCGTGCCTTTCAGAGTTCTTCCGTCCGTCCGTCCATCTGCACAAGCACCTACTATGTGCCGGGACATGTCCTTGGCCTGGTACCCATGGAGCTTACAGACGATGAGCCACTGAATAGATAGATACGTGAACAAGCTCATCGCAAGTCACAATAAGTGCTCTGAAGGCCCCAGCCACCCAAGCACGCCGCCCCGCACACCAAAGGTCACTGGTGCTGCTTTCCAAGTCCAAGGGCATAGCCACGCTGCTTCAGACCTGTCTTTGTGGCTCTGTCTTGTGACTTCTGCTGGATGGATGGTGTCAGGGGGGCTCATCCGGGAAAACAAACCACCGGAGGCATCCAGGGAAGGGGGTCAATGTGGGGCCTGATGTCACAGGTGAGGGGGCCTGAGGGTGAGAAAGGGGCGCAGGGCTGAGCCGAGGTCACCACAGGAAGCAGCTGCCACCCATGGGGAGGGCACAGGACATGGAACTTGGCGGAAAAGCTGGTGGAGTCGGGAAGAAAGGAGGCTCCCGCTGACGGCAGAGCTGGGGCGCAGGGGGTGTTGGTGGCGATGCCAACAGAAAGAGCCGTGCCTCTCGCTGCCTCCTGCCATCCGGGTCCTGTGGGTGCCCCGCTTGGCAGAGCCCAACGGAGAGCCAACAGCCTGACACGTCCTGAGAAACGTTCGCACACCCCTGGCCCCAGCTTCCCCAAACACAGTGTGGCCGGGCGGATATAAAGCTGAGAGAAAAAGGACTGGGGTTGCCATTTGCTAATCCTCTGACTTCTGGAAGTTTCTTTAACATCTCTGGACCCAGTCTATGCAGTGGGCTAGTACTGGTCATGCAGCTTGTTAATGTAAAAAAACCATTGAAACCTGTAAAGAATTTTTGTGAGTTTATTTGAGCCAAACTGTCGACATATGCCGGGAAGCAGAACCTCAACGAATTGAGATACATCCATGTTTATACATTCCAGTCAAAGGAGGAACATAGGTGGGTTACATGAAATTCATCGGTGATAGACCAAGGAGGCGAGATTAAGCGAAGCGCGAAAACCTCTGGGATAGGATAAAAAGCAAAATGATGGACACATACTTAGGTGGGTGCAGGAACAATTAACATGATGATGAAGGAATTTGTGGTATCTGTCCTGGGACCCAGCACACCTGGTTGTGTCCCAGGGGCTCCAGATAAAGGGAAGTCACAAGTTACCCAGACATTTCAAGGGTATGTTATCATAGATGCAAAAAGACAGATGGGCTCAGTTGACCTTATCAGTGAAGATACTGGCCTAGGATGTAACTGCCCACCATAACTGCTTTTAGTTAAGGTTTAATTTCAAACCATCCTTTGTGGTTACTTTAGCTCTCCGAGTCTGCAAAACTGCCATGCAGGCCTCTCCTGAGCTGGTCAGGTCAGCATGTGGCCCCTTTCGTCCACAAGCTGCTATGGGGACATAATCATATACGTGAGACAATAATGAAAACTGCCTGGCCCCTGAAGACACGCACTGAATGGGAGGATCTTCTTCTTTAAAAAAAAACAACACATATATTATTGATTTCAGAGAAGAAGGGAGAGGGAAAGAGAGAGAAACATCAATGAGGAGAGGGAATCATGGATTGGCTGCCTCCTGCACGCCCCCCACTGGGGATCGAGCCTGCAACCCAGGCATGTGCCCTGACTGGGAACTGAACAGTGACCTCCTGGATCATAGGTAGACGTTCACCCACTGAGCCACACCTGCTGGGCTCCCCGCCCCCCCCCACCTTTTAATTGAAAATGACCCAAGTAAAGTTCCTTGCTTAGGGCAGTGGTTCTCAACCTTCCTAATGCTGCGAACCTTTAAATACAGTTCCTCATGTTGTGGTGACCCCCAACCATGAAATTATTTTCGTTGCTACTTCATAACTGTCATTTTGCTACTGTTATGAATCGTAATGTAAATATCTGATATGCAGGATGTATTTTCATTGTTACAAATTGAACATAATTAAAGCGTAGTGATTCATCACAAAAACAATATGTAATTATTGTTATGCCCAGATTTCAGGATCCCCAAGAAACCAACAGGGAGCCAGCAGTCCGATGCAAAAGCATAAGAATCTGTATTTCAAGCTAGCTTGAGCTCCCATCCACCAGACTCACCTACACAACAGCAAACCAAGTGGCTGAGAGACAGAACCCCGCCTAGAGACGGGTTTTAAAGTGGGGGTTGGAGTAAGGGGAGGAGAAAGGACTGTGCTCTGCTGATTGGCCAGGCGCAAGTCAATGTCTTGTTTCGGGGTGTGGCTAGCAGAGTCTTAGACTTCCTGGAAGAACCTTCTTGCCAAGCACTTGGCCAAGGTAAGATGGAGGACATAGCCCTTACCCTGGGGCAAGATGGAGGGTGTAGCCTTTACCCTGGGGCAAGGTGGAGGGCCTAGCCTTTACCCTGGAGCAAGGTGGAGGGCCTAGCCCTCGCCCTTTCAATTATATATGTGTTTTCCGATGGTCTTAGGCGACCCCTGTGAAAAGGTCATTCGACCCCCAAAGGGGTTGCGAGCCACAGGTTGAGAACTGCTGCTCTAGGGTTTATAACTGTAAAAGGGCAACAATGCCCTCCCCCTCCAGCTCCCAGTCCCTACACAACTTTTCTGCTTTTCTTTTTCTCAATAACATGTATCCCTGACCAAATCACAGTGTAATTTACTTTTTAAAATCCTTCTTCAGGTATTGTCCTTGTCTCCCCACTGGAATGTGAGGGGCTGGGGGATCCATCGAACCTGCAGCCCAGGTACGTGCCCTTGACCAGGCATCAATCCCACAACCCTCCAGTGCACGGGTCGGCGCTCTAACCACTGGGCAACCAGCCGGTGCCCGCTGTCCCTTTGCCTCGCTGCCTCTGATGCAGCCAGCTGAGTTCTCCCGAAGAGGCGCCTGGCAGTGTTACGGGCTGAATGCCCACGCGATGCTCCCAAGCGCCTGGAGAAGCCCCGTGCGCTGCACCTGGGTGTCTGGGTGCGGAGGCCACAGCTCTCCGCGTGGCCTGGGGGCTTGGTGAGCAGGCCTCGCCTTCTGCTGCAGGACTGGCCGGCGAAGTGCGCTTGGCGCGTGCAGGACCCATGCACGCAACTTCGGATGTTCACTCGGGCACAGCCAGCTCTCCCAGCCTGGCCGGGGCATGCGGCCCGGGAGCCTGGTGGCCCTCGGCTGGGAGGGAACGAAAGACTGAAGACGAAGAGTCCAGCGCTGGCCCCGGCGGCCCTGCCCTGTGATCCTCAGGCCGAGTTTGCAAGCCTCGCTGAGCCTCCACATTCACAGCTGTGGACGGGGCAGGTGCCTCCCACCTCAGAGCACCTGGAGGCGTCAAGGAGCTACCCCAAGGACGCGGAGGGAGGGCGTTTCCTTGCTCTTCTTTCCAGGGCTGCCCGCCTGCCTGATTTCCTCCCGACCCCCATCGAACCCCTGCTCTGTGGTGGGAAGGTGGCCCCTATGGACTCCATCTCCCAGGCTCCCCTGCTCTATGGTGGGAAGGTGGCCCCTATGGACTCCATTACCCAAGCTCCCCTGCTCTGTGCATGGGAATGTGGCCCCTATGGACTCCATTACCCAGGCTCCCCTGCTCTGTGCATGGGAATGTGGCCCCTATGGACTCCATCTCCCTGCTCTGTGGTGGGAAGGTGGCCCCTATGGACTCCATCTCCCAGGCTCCCCTGCTCTGTGGCCTCAGCCAAGGGGAGCCCCCCCCCCCCACCCCCACCCCGGAGGGGGCCGCAGAGAGAGGCTGGGGTTTTCTGCCGTCTCCTCCCTAGGACATCACCCGTGGCAGCGGCTCCAGCTGCCAAGTGGTCACACCCTCAGTCATGGCCTAGGGCGGGTCACAGTCCCTGAGCCGTGGTTGTCTCACCCGACACACCCGAGGTCGCTCTGCCCTGGCCCAGCATTGCACTGGGGCCTCCACTGCTTAGTCTCAGGAACGCAGGCTTTGGAGCCAGACACCTGGTTGGACCACTGCTGTTTCTCCTGCGCTGTGTGGCCTGGGCTGAGTCCCCGCTCTCCTGGAATCTCGTTTCTTCCCCTGGAGACCCCGTGCCCACTCGGAGGACCTGTGGGAAAGGAACAGGGTGAGTCCTGGCCCCTAGTGCCGGGCACCTGCTCCCGAGTTCCTGGCGGACAAACCCACGCATGAGCTCAGCGCCCGCTGGGCATCAGCTGCCTGTGCCTGGGTGGTGACCCATTGTGCAGATGGGGAAGCTGAGGCCCAGGAGTGAGACTGCCTCCCAGGGTCAGGCCAAGGGCAGGAGCCAGCGGGAACTTTCCCAGGAGTTCGAGAGTCCACACTGTGTCCCGGACTCCCGTTCGCTGAACTTGGGTCTCATTTTACGAGCAGCTTAAGATTTTCCTCTCAGAGCCTCTGGGAAAGGCTGTCTTTCTGCTGACTTGGGAGCCATAATCCCACATAATAAAAGGCTAATATGCAAATCAACCAAACAGCAGAAGGACTGGTTGCTATGACACTCACTGACCAGGAAGGGGCAGACGCTCAACGCAGGAGCTGCCCCCTGGTGGTCAGTGCACTCCCACAGGGGGAGTACTACTCTGCCAGAAGCTGGGCTCATGGCTGGAAAGTGCAGTGGTGGTGACAGGAGCCTCTCCTGCCTCCGTGGCAGCACTAAGGAGCAGTGAGCCAAGCAGTACGGAGCAGTGAGCAAGCAGGCGGTAAGGAGTGAGGGGTCCTGGACTGTGAGAGGGGTGTCCGACTGATGGCTTAGGCCGGCTCCCCATGGGCCTAAGCCATCAGTTGGACATCCCCCAAGGTCTTCCAGAGTGGGAGAGGGCATGAATTTCAGGCACCGGGCCTCTAGTTGCCGTATAAACTGGAGAAGACCTTGGGATTTTACTGGGGCCCATAAAAGGCAGAGGCAGGCGCTGGCACAGAAGGCCTGGGGTCAAGGAAAATGCCCTTTTCACTCAGAGACTAACGGAGCCCTCTGCTCAGGCACCTAAGTGGGGAGGAAATATTGTCCCTGAACATCTGAGGTTAGAAGCCGAGCGCGTGGGATTCAGGCACTTGGAGAGGCAAAAGGAGGGTTACGCACACGCTTGGCTCAACGGAAAGGGGTAGTCCCGGCCGACCTGCCCGTGCCCTGCGGTCAGAAGACCTGGGGCCCAGCCCCTAGTCTGTCAGCGTGGATCTGGGTGAGCCCTTTGGGAAAGGGCTGACTAAGGGGGCAGAAAGAAACTACAGTTTAATGAGCACCTACTCTGTGCTCGGCCCTGCACGCGGATCGTGGCCAGCCAGTCAAGTATGATTTGCCTCCTTTGCTCAGATAAGCAAACAGAGGCTCAGCCAGGATGGGCTCTTGGCCCCAGATCCCACAGCTGGGAGGGAGTGGGGGTTGTGGGATGTTTGGGGAGTCATGTGCCTCTCCCCCCTCCCCCTAGGAGGGCCCCATTATCACAGGAGGAGGAGGGAGGCCCTCTATCCTGGAGCCTCGCTGGGGCTTAAGAAGTGTGGATTGGGGCGGCTCTGTGATTAGCCTAATTACATTGTTTACCTCTGCCCAGGTGTGAAGGGAAAAAACAGGTGACAGATGTCCTGTGTCCCCCCACCCCCAGCCCCAGCCCCACCCCCAGCCGGGTTAAGCTGGCTTTGCTGTTAGCTGTGGAACTAACCCTATTTGGGCATCTCATTTAGCCCCTAATGGAAACAGCCGCTCTCTGCAGGGACGGGAAGTGAAAAAGGAAGGAAAGATTATGCTGAGAATTTCATTAGGGAAGGGCTCTCAGGCCCATTCATCGTCCATCCATCTGTCCATCTATCTGTCCAGCCATTTGTTTTCTCTTCAGCCATCTAGCCAGGTATGTGTCCATCCGTTCACCCACCCACCCCTTGTCCATCCGCCCGTCCACCCATCATCCCTCCATCCCTCACCCACCTCCTCTCCACCCACTGTCTGTCCCTCCACCTCTCCTCCCACTGCCTCTCCCTCCCGGCAGGCTGGCGTGGGAGCGTTCCCCTCGACGTCGGAGGGTGCTGGGGGCCGCCCCGGGCTCTGCCACATCCCTGCTGTGTGGTTCTGGGCAACCGAAGCAATGCCTCTGTGCTCACCCCCGCAGAGCAGAGCTGCAGCGCCTTCGCAGGAGGGGCGAGGGGCCTGCACGTGGCGAGGCTCCTACCAGCCCAGAAAGGTGCTCGCCGCACACCAGGCACTCAGTCCCCATGGGTTTCCACCCCCCATCTTGCCCAGGACGCGGGCGCTCTTGCTGTTCCCTGCGGTCGCTCTTGCTCTTCCCTGCGGTCGCTCTTGCCTGGCGGGTGCGAGGCCCTCCCGGGACCTTCGCCTCCATGGCGCTCACCGCCTGGCTGTGGAACAGAACCTGTGCGGACTCGGTGCCGGCAGGCCTCCCTTCTCCAGCCCGGACGTGTGTTTTGCTTGGCCAGCTGTGTGTTGACTTTTTAAAAATAAGACTTTCTTTTTTAGAGCAGTTTTAGGTTCACAGCAAAACAGAGCAGAAAGTACAGAGATTTCCACATGCCCGCTGCCACCCCCAGCAGGTGTCCCCCACTATCAACAGCCCCCCCGCCCCCTGCCCGCCCCCCCCCGCCCCCTGGTGCTGCATTCATTACAACCACTGAGCTGACATGGACTCATCATCTTGGTGGTGCACGTTTTGTGGACTCGGCCGAATACGGCCCTTATGACACGTGAGGAAACTGAGGCACAGAGCAGCTATGTAAGCCGTCCAGGGTCATCCAGACTAGAGCACGCGGTCAGGATCGGACCCGCGCTGTCTGGCTCTTGAGCACTAAGCTCTACATCTTCCAGGTATGGTGGGCAGAGAGACAAGGCCGAGAAAGGCTCGGTAACAATCCAAGAGAAACCACAGGGCAAAGAGCCAGTAACCGGGAGACCAGAGGGTGCGGGGAGCTCGGAGGAGAGGAGGCGCCGCTCTGGGCTCTCCAAAGTGCCTGGCGTGGTGTGGCTGCCCGGGCGGTGCCGGGACACGGGCAGGCTTCCTGGGGGCAGCGTCCACCTGCTGGGCCTGAGCGGCGGGAAGAGCCCGAGAACTGCTCCATGGCCAGGGCACAGGTCCCCTTGGACTCTCTTAGACTCGACAGGCCACTCCTTGGACCCCTGGGGCCTGGTCCTGCCCACTGGCAGAAGCACAGGGTCTGCTGCCCCGCGAGTGCTGGTCACTGGGAGAGGCAGGCGTCTCCCTGAGGGTCTCTGAGTAGATCAGGCTCAAGGCACCGAGCAGCTCCCTGGGGTGGCCCGGCAGGGGGCTGGCCGGCAGGAGCAGCCAGGGCAGTGTCTGCGGCTGCACGAGCGCCAGGGACAAACACTCACTGGCTGTGAGCTGTGGGGAACCTGCCTGGGAACCTGGGCCCTGGGACCAGAGTCTGCCCTGGGCAGCAGTGAGCTCTTCGGGGAGCCTCCAGCCTTAGCAAGGGAAAAACGGGGGCCCAGGGAGAAGGCCAGCCTGGCCACACAGCTGTGCTTAGAGCGAGGGGCCAGGAGAGAATGGGATGCGGCCGGCAGGCCCCGGAGAGCCATGTGCAGAATCCACACACGGGGTCGGAGGGGGCACTGGCCCAAACCCCTACAGAGGCGGTTCTCTCTGACGGAGGTCCCGCCCGCGCTGTGGGGGGAAGAGGCTGGAAGCTGGAACCCGAGTGACGGTTTGGAGGGTTCCCATCGTGCTTTGTGCAGGTGCCCTTGCAACCTCATCTGGAAGCTCCTCTAGGCGTCCCTTGCTCAGGTGACCCCGGCCTCCTGGTTCTCAGCGCTGGGTGCTGGGAAGGTGGCAGCCTCTCCGACTGTCTCATCTGTGGCCTGGAGAGGAAACAGGTACTTCTGCAGTTACTGCCTGGAGGGGCCTGGGTGCTGGAGAAGGAGTAATAGTCATGCTAATGGAGCTGATATTATTATTTTTTAAAATATATATATATATATATTTTTTAAAAAAATATATTTTACTGATTTTTTACAGAGAGGAAGGGAGAGGGATAGAGAGTTAGAAACATCGATGGGAGAGAAACATCAATCAGCTGCCTCCTGCACACCTCCTACTGGGGTGTGCCCACAACCAAGGTACATGCCCTTGACCGGAATCGAACCCGGGACATTTCAGTCTGCCGCAGGCTGATGCTCTATCCACTGAGCCAAACTGGTTAGGGCTAAAATATGTTTTTATTGATTTCAGAGAGAAAGGGAGAGGGAGAGAGACAGAAACATCAATGATGAGAGAGAATCATGAATCGGCTGCCTCCTGCATGCCCCACACTGGGGATAGAGCCTGCAACCTGGGCCTGTGCCCTGACTGACATGACTTCCTGGTTCATAGTTTGTCGTTCAACTACTGAGCTACGCTGGCCAGACAATGCTGATAATTATGATCTAACTAGAGGCCCGGTGCATGAAATTCATGCATGGGTAGGGTCCCTTTGCCTGGCCGTCGATCAGGGCGTCTGTGGGGCAACTGGCAGGGCAATCACTCCCCCCCTCGCCCCTGCTCGCACCCCCCTTGGCTGGCCTGGGGCCTGCGGGCTAGGGACAGCTCCTGCATTGAGCATCTGCCCCCTGGTGGTCAATGCATGTCATAGCGACTGGTCATTCCACCAATTGTTTCCCCTTCAGTTGAGTTGCATATTAGGCTTTTATTATATAGGATAATTATTATTGTGTGACCATGTTCCACACACGCAGGTCTGTGTCAGCCCTTGGTTCCCCGTCCCCCTGGAAGCAGGGATCTGACACAGGCAGAGGGAGGGGGTGCTGGCGGCCCTCCCATCTGCAAAGTGGCCACCTCCACTGGGGAGCCGGTCTTGCCTCTGCCTCATGGGCCCCCCTCCTCCGTTTTCCACCATTTGTCTCCCAGACTTCCTGTAGGTGGCAATGGTGGAAGCTGTTTCTGGGCTGAGGGACAACCTTGCCTCCCCGCCCACCCCCCCCACACCCCCGCCAGTTCACACAGGAATTTCAGTGTGCTGGTGGTAAGTGACCTCCCATTTGCTCTGCGGCCCTGGGCAGTGACACTTCGGTCCCAGTCCCTGCAGTGACCTGGGGGACCAGATGCCTCTGGTGCCTGAGTGCACGCCTGCTCTGTGAAGCCCCCACAGGCACTTCTGACGTCCATGTGGCTTTTGTCTTCGAGCCTTTTTAGTGCCTTTTCCAGCCCAACGCATAAATGCATAAATGTGTCGGGAAGAGCAACTTGAAAAGTTCCTTGTTATAAACTGCAGGACACCCCAGTTGCCCTGAGCAACATTTCCCAGGGGGAGGCGGAGGGGCGGCTGCAGAGGGGGGCCTTCAGGCAAGCAGGCTGCCTGTCTGTCTGGTGGCCCCTGGGGAGGCAGTGAGATGCCGAGGGGCCTGTGAACTGGGCTGCAAGGTGAGAGCCGCCCGTCCTGCCTGGCCGGGAAGGTCTCCATCCCCTGGGGGAGGGGGAGGGACAGCAGGACAGCCCTCCTCCTGCTGTGTCAGCTCCAGGTCTCCCTGTGCTGCCCCGTCCTCCGTCCTGGCTGACAGGTGCGGTCAGGGAGCTGGGGATCCAGGGACTTTAGGTGCTTTAGGATGCGAAGGCGGCCCAGGGAGTCTGTCAGAGGCCTCTCATCTGCTGCCAGAGCTCTCTTCCGCTGGCCTTTTCCAGGCTCTCGGTTAGAAGCTCTGGATTGGGTCCACCTGCCCCTCCTGAGGCTCCCGCCCCTGCACCAAACCCGGCCATAGGCGCTGCTCTGGCGCCCCCCAGTGGCCAGTGAGGCGAGTGCAGGGGGTTCCAGCCCCTCACTTCTTTTCTGCTTCTTGAGTGCGTAAACCAGCCATTCATCTTCCTCCAAAGGTTTGGTTTCTGGTGGCGTGGGAACCAGTTCCTGACCAGTCGGGTGTTTACATTTTGTGCTGTGTTCTTCCTCGCGCTGAGACATAACGAGAGAACAGCCGTTTTCTCACCTATAAAACAGGAAGTGAAATTCAGGGATTCTGTTCAGTCTATGCACAAGGACCACGGTGGGTCTTAGTGACGCGGGGAAATGCTTCTGTTGAACCCTAGGTGAGGATGTGGGACACAAAGCCCAGATTTCATCCACTGCGATGGAAATTACATGCGTTTTCGTTAGCATCACTAATACATGTGTTATTTCTATGAGATATTATGGAAATGCAGTACATAGTGCAAGCATCTATACATATAAAAGCCTAAGCGACAGGCCAACAGGCCGACCATGACATACACTGACCACCACAGACGCCCAATGCACAGGCATGGAAACATGGAACAGACTGATGAATCTCAGAGGGAATGGGGGAGGGGAGGGCGGGAAGAGATTCACCGAAGATCTTACATGCATACTAGAGGCAGTGCATGGATTCGTGGGGTCCATTGGCCTGGCCTGCGGGAATCGGGCCAAAACCAGTTCTCCAACATCCCCCGAGGGGTCCCGAATTGCGAGAGGGTGCAGGCCAGGCCAAGGAACCCCACGGGTGCAATGGATTTTTGGAGGGTGCAGGCCAGGCCGAGGGCCTCGAGTGCAATGTAGTGTTCACACCCAGAGAGGTGGGCAGCAAGGACCACAATGGTCAGGGCAGCAAGGATGGGGGACTTGGAACCAAAGGCTTTTAACTCTGAACTTGCCCTCAGGCAAGGCTGCTGCCAGGACGGCAGTGAGCTCCCCGTCCTGGGGCCTTTGCTCACCAGGGGCCCTGCCCCTCCCAGTTCCCAGCCTCAGCTGCGATTAGAATCACCTGAGGTTTTTATACGTCCAGATGCCCAGGCCCCACCCAGACCCATTACATCAGAACGTGGGTCGTGTGACCCACTGAGCGTGGACCCACAGCAGCCGGAACGCCAGGCAGGAGGGCAGGCGTCCTACAGAAGCGTGGCTGCCCCTGACCAGAGGGCGCCACTGCGGGCGTTTTCCTGGGGCTTCTGGCTCAGAGCTCCACTGGGCTCTGCGGATGCGTGTGTGTGCATTTGTGTGCGTGTGTGCACATTTGTGCGCCATGTGCACACGTGGGAAGCACTGGAAGGCCATGCGTGAGTACTCACGGACCATCAGCGTGTGCAGCATGTGGATGTGTGTGCACATCACTGCTGGGTCACCCAGAAGGCGCCGGTGAAGGAGGGGCAGCGGAGGGGGTGAAGGAGGGGCAGTGGAGGGGGTGAACAGATGGACAGACAGGTCAAGGCCTGGAAAAGCCGCTTTCAAGCTGCAAGCAGAACGACTCAGGAAGAAGCTACTTCACTTCCTAGCGCACACGTGTGTTTTCTGACATTTCACAAACAGAGCCTTTTCTTTGACACGCCACCTGCAAAGCAGGCATCTCCACGAGCTTTGCCATGCTTCGGGCCTGACCGGGGCGTGTGACCCTGGCAGGTGGTGCTAGCACAGGCCTGAGTGTGCAGTGTGCACGTGACGGGTAGTCATGGGGCTGCCGGTACACTTGCACGGGGTGTGCACGTGGGTGTGAGCCCGTGGGTGTGAGCACGTGGGTGCAGGCAGGTGCAGGGCTCCATGTATCGCAGTGTGAACCTGGACACGCACAGGGCTCTGCTGGCATTTCCGTGGGTGTGTGTGCTGTGGGTACACACCTTTCTGCCCACAGAGAAGGAAGCTTTCATAACTCAGCCACCATCTCTCACATGCAGTGCAGAGGGCAAACCCTGAATTCTGTAGAATGCAAGGTCATATGCTTTTTAAAAATATTTATTTTTTATTGATTTCAGAGAGAGCTAGAAACATCAGTGATGAGAGATTCATGCCCCCCACTGGGGATCGAGCCCCCAACCCAGGCATGTGCCCTGACCAGGAGTTGAACCAACGACCACCTGGTTCATAGGTCGACGGTCAACCACTGAGCCACGCCAGCCGGGCTGCACGATCATCTTCTAAAGTGAAGTGTGTTCCTAACGCCTCACGGCTCAGGCTTGTGTGCGTCTTCCGTGGTTCGCAGCCTCATCACTGTTTCAACTCAGAGACCAGTGAGCACGCACGTGATGGTGAACCTGAAGCCGACCTGGTAGGTGGGAGCCAGCGCCCCCTCCTGCCTGAGGCCGGCACTCCAGACGGTTGGGACTGGGAAGGTTTGAGACTTTGGACCTACCAGTGACGAATGACCACAGCTAAGTGAAAGCGAGGCTAGAGAACAGGCCAGCAGGTGATTCCAGGGCGGCCAGCTGGTCACTAAGGCCTGCGGGAGGGGCGCGTCGGATGGACAGTGTTGTCACAGGGGCTCAGGTGCCGCCTTCCCACCGCCTAAGGACTTGCTGCGACGGTGCCTCTTAGCGCCCCCTGCTGATGGGTCCTGCCTCCTGCAGACAGATTGGGGAAAGGAGGGGAGAGCGGCTCCCACGGGCACCACCTAGAAAAATACGGACTGTGAGATGCCCACCTGGCCTGGACAGTCATGTGACCTGCCCCAAGGCCCCTGGCCGGAGCGTCTAGGACAGGGTGTCCTTCTCCGCACCTGGCCGTGCTTGGCCACGCCCTCCCCTCCCTGCACCCCGCTGTCCTGCCCCCCTGGGTCCCCAGCCAGCGGGGAGCAGGAGCAGGCGCAGGCGCTCACTACCCTTTCAGGGTGTCTGCACCCCGGAACTGTCTGCTTTTGTGTTCAGCCTGAGCAGGCCCCCGTTACAACGAAACTTCCTGTGTCGAGTCAGCAGCACCTTCCGGAAGGGCTGGGTGGTCGCCATCTCCGCTTTCAGGCCGGAGGGCCTCTGCTGCGATGGCTTAGCTGCCGCTGTGGCGCGGAAGCCGCCTCGGGCAACCCATCCGCGGGCGCGGCTGCTCCCCGCTTTACTCAGGACAACAAGGGCTGCATCTGGCCCCGGGACCCCGTGTGTTCAACCAGCTCCACGTAGCAGGCCTCTGCCCAGAGCATCCATTTCTGCTTCCTTTGGGAAAACAAGTCTCCCCTCTAAAGACTACCCTTCTTACCTGGCCCGTGTGGCTCAGTGGTTGGTGTCGACCTGTGAACCAGGAGGTCATGGCTTTATCCCCAGTGTGGGGCGTGCAGGAGGCAGCCACCCAATGATTCTCTCTCATCATGGATGTTTCCATCTCTCTCCCTCTCCTTCCTCCCTGAAATCAATATATATATACATATATTTTTAAAATATATTTCATTGATTTTTTTTACAGAGAGGAAGGGAGAGGAATAGAGAGGTAGAAACATCAATGAGAGAGAAACATCAATCAGCCGCCTCCCTCACACTCCCCACTCGGGATGTGCCCACAACCAAGATACATGCCCCTGACCGGAATTGAACCTGGGACCCTTCAGTTCACAGGCCGACACTCTATCCACTGAGCCAAACTGGTCAGGGCTGTATATAAATATATATATTTTAAAAAGGATCACCCTTTCCCATGTCCAGTGTATGGTATTTGTGAAGTTGGCCTTCAGTCGCCCACTTCGCCAAGTTACCACACTTGTGCTTCCCTCTCACCAGCCCCTCAAATGCTAGTTTGTTCAAGGACAAGCACCTGACCCAATGGCGGCCAGTGAGGGTTGGGGTCTTGGTTCAACGCCAGGGGAAGAGACACAGGCCCTGAGGCCGTGAGGGCTGGAGCTGGGGCAGCAAACCTGCTTCTCGTGGGAGAAACCTTTTGGGCACTGGAGCAAAGGTGAAGGCAGAGAGAGACCGTGGGAGATGCCTTCTCCCTGGTGACATCATTGAGCCCCTGGATCAAGCCTCACCTGAAGCTCAGCCAATCTTGGACTTTTCAGTTAAGAGAGCCAATAAATTCCCTTTATGGTTTAAGCTGTTTGACCTCAGTTTTCTGTTACTCGCAGCCCACCTCCCTCACTGATAAATCATCCTGTGCTCTCACGGGGCCTCGGCCAGCCAGCCTCCCACATGACCAGGGCCTCTGCAGGCGTATAGTGCTTTGAGGTTGCCTCTGAGATGCTGGGCGCAGCCTCTGACGCCCTCTGCTCTCCAGGGCGGCCTGTGCACAGCCTCTCCTGGGCCCCAGGGCCTGGAGCCAAGGCTCTGACTTTGGCCTCCGACCAGGGCTGAACTTGGCCATAGCCGTTGGGAAGCCTGGATTCTTTCTCCAGCCTGTGAACTCGAAAATGTTCCATAACGGAAACATCTGGGCGCTCCTCGGCCCCAGGGTGCACACCTCTCAGACTGCCGTAAGTCACCACGGCACGTCCAGGGTTTTATTGGGGCTGTGAGTTATGGATATGGCCCAGGCTGTGCACTTTTCATTATTTTTTTCCCCTGCTGCAATCAAACCACAAATCATACTTGAGAAATGGGAGGGTGACCGCATTAGTCAGGATTCGCTCATAACAGGCCGACCCTGGGAAAGTCACCGGGGAGGGGCTGGTGTCTGTCAGTCCCCGGAGCTCGGCCAGGAGACAACCGCCTCTCCTCGCCCAGGCCCAGCTCATGGCCTTGTGCTCCGGAGGCTCCCGCTGCCTGGCCCTCATGTGACCCAGGTGGTGCTTTCTTTTGGCCTCAGGAAAGGAGAAGGACCCCACGGAGAACGGCGGGCGGGTCCTGCCCCTTGACCGTCAGACTGAGGAGCAGGAGGAAGGGATGGACCCGAGTTCTGAGACGCTGGGGTAAGAGGGACTGTACCCTTTCGAGTGTGTGATTCCTTACCTTCTTAAATTAGCTTTTTAAAAATATATATTGATTTCAGAGAGGAAGGGAGAGGGAGAGAGAGATAGAAGCATCAGTGATGAGAAAATCATTGATCGGCTGCCTCCTGCACGCCCCCCACCGGGGATCAAGCCCACAACCCGGGCATGTGCCCCAACCAGGAATCCAACTGTAACCTCCTGGTTCATAGGTCGACATGCAACCACTGAGCAACACTGGCCGGGCTAAATTAGCCTTTTTATTGAAATACTAGAGACCCAGTGCACAAAATTTGTGCATGAGTCGGGGGCGGGGGGGGGGGGGTGGGTGCCAGGGGTTGTCCCACAGCCCGGCCTGCA
>JAWPEG010064502.1:3117940-3144405 GCA_035771395.1 Myotis vivesi | reverse complement strand
CCCCCCCCCCCCCCCCCCCCCCCCCCCCCCCCCCCCCCCCCCCCCCCCCCCCCCCCCCCCCCCCCCCGCCAGGGGTTGTCCCTCAGCCCGGCCTGCATCCTCTCACAATCCGGGACCCCTCAGGTAGGGTCCCCAGGCCTGGCTGGTGATCAGGGCCTATCAGGGCTTTCCTTCCCCCAGCTGCCGATAGCTGGCCCCGCCCCTGCCGCTGCCACTGCTTGCCATCTGTGAGGCGCTGCCCCCCCTCCCCTGCCACCGGTCACCTCCCTCTGTGGGCAACAGGAGTGGGGTGCGATCTCTTGGCTGGCCTGGGCCTCCCTCTGCGGGGTGATCGCTGGCCAGCCCCACACACCCACCACAGCATCAACTCTTGATCAATCGCCCCACTGGCTGGTGGTCTGAGCCTCCCTCTTTGGGGAAATTGATGGTGTTGTACCCCGACCAATTGCATTGCACCCGCCTTGCCTGGCCTGGCCAGTGTGTCATAGCGTGGTCGTCCAGAAGGTCGTCCGGACGGTTGTTCTGCTGTTCAGTCATTCGGTCGATTTGCATATTATGCTTTTATTATTATAGACTAGAGGCCCGATGCACAAATTTGTGCATGGGGGGCCAGGGGTCGGGGGGCCACGGGATATTAGCTGGCCTGCGGGGAGGGACCAGGGGAGGTTGGCCGACTGTGGGAGGTTGGCTGTGGGAGCCCACTGACCACCAGGGGGCAGCTCCTGCATTGAGCATCTGCCCCCTGGTAGTCAGTGCGTGTCATAGTGACTGGTTGACCGGTCATTCGGTCATAACGGTCACTTAGGCTTTTATATATACTAGAGGCCCGGTGCACGAATTTGTGCATCAGTGGATTCCCTCTGGGTGGCCTACAGGGATTGGGCTGAAACCCTCAGTCCAGTGCCGCCTGCAGCTCCTACCTGCTGCTCCCGCTCATCCTGGCCCCATGTGCCTGCCATGGGCTCACGCCCAATCAGTCCTGATCAGGAAAGGCTTGCGCTGACGCAGCAGCACTCGCCAGCTATGAGCCCTGTGTCTGGTGCCCTCCCAAGGGGAGTGGCTTGCGGATCAGGCTGAAACCAGCTCTCTGACATCCTCTGAGGAGTCCCAGATTGCGAGAGAGTGCAGGCCAGGCTGAGGGACCCCATCGGTGCACGATTGGGCCGGGGACGGACCACGGGAGGGCTCCAGGGTGTGTCCGGCCCATCTAGCTCAGTCCTGATCGGCTGGACCCCAGCAGCAAGCTAACCTACCAGTCGAAGCATCTGCCCCCTGGTGGTCAGTGCACGTCATAGTGAGAGGTTGAGCAGCCTTAGCATATCATTAGCATATTATGCTTTGATTGGTTGTTCGGTTGTTCTGCTGTTCAGTCTATTTGCATATTACCCTTTTATTATATAGGATAGTGTACACACAGTAAAAGTACAAGGTTTGCTGAACGATCAGCCCAGATCAGTGCGAGGATTGGCACGACAGAGAAGAGTGGGGGCGGCTTTTGGCCTTTGAGGAGCTCAGTGTGAGGCAAAGAGAAGGATGCACAAGTAGCTCACAACCTCTCTAACCAACAGGGAGTCGAGGCACAGGGTCCAGCGCACTGCTCTCCAGGCAGGACACGCTGTGGTGTCTACTGCTGCTCCCAGGAGCCACCTCTCTCCCCCCAGGCGTGTGGCTGAGCTTCCTGAGCCCATGCAGTCCGGAGGGTCAGGTGACTGGTTCTGGCCAGAGTCAGTGGGCATAACCCTTGTCACTCATGGGCGAAAGATCGAATTGCTGGCTCAAGATTCTCCAAAGCTGCCTTTCCCTCTCTGATGACCAGTGACGACTGGGATGGGGCCACAGGAAGGCCTGACCCTGTCCTCACTCTCCCCTCCCCCACAGCCCTGACCCTGTCCTCACTCTCCCCTGCCCCACAGCCCTGACCCTGTCCTCACTCTCTCCCCTGCCCCTCTTCACTCCCCCATGAAACCCTTCAGTGACTCTCTGTGGTTCATAACTGGGCTTTTCAAGCAAGGCAGCATATTGTTGTGGTGGCATGGACTGCCTCTAAAGGCAGGTGGTCTGTGCTTGAATCTTTGCTGTGCCACTAGCCATCTGTGTGCCCCTGAGCAAGTTACTCAACCTCTCTGTACCTCAGCTACTTCATTGATAAAAGTGGGGAGAATAAGACTAATGGGTGATACCATCGCCCACCGCGGAGGATAGTGGTGAATATGAAACGAGTCAGTATGTTGCTCAGCACAGTGCATTCCTTTACCTACAGCTGCAGTAATGAACACTCCGGTGTGTAGCAGCTGGAGAGGACTGTTATTTGATCAGTATCACTCACATATTGGGGGATTGACTGGGCTCAGCAGGGTGGTTCTCCTTTGGGTCTTTCCCGAGGTTTTAGTCTGATGCTGGTGGGGGCTGGAATCCTCTCTTGCCTCCCTCTCTCATCTGCCTGGCAGGTGATGCCAGCTGCCGGCCGGGGTCTCGGCTGGGGCTGCCGGGGCTGCCGGCTGAGGTCTCAGCTGGGGCTGCAGGTCGCCTCAGCCACCCCGCACCAGCTTCCTCACAGCAAGTGGCCGGGTTCTGAGACTAGAAGCCCAGAGAACCGGGTGGAAGCCACATCAGCTTTTGGCGTTGGAAGTCACATGACGGCACTTCTGCAGCTCAGAAGCCGTTCCGGATTCAGGAGGATGGAGATAGATGCCCAGGGGCGGAGGGAGGACTGGAGTGGATGTGAGGCAGAAGCTTCTATTTGGCATCTTGGGAATCCGATCTGCCACACAAGGCCCCAAAGTAGCACATGCTCAAGTGTGAGGTGCTGTTCTTCTTGCTGTTGTTAGTTTTCTTTAATTTTAGAAATCACTTTATTCATAAATTATTTTTTTCCATAAAGATACACATGCACAGTCCTTGGAAATACGCATTTAAATATCAGATTTTATTTGGATTTATGTACTATGTTCTGTGGTTTAGATTTTTAATTTTTGTTTGTTTGTTTGTTTATTTATTTATTTATTTTTGCTGCAAACAGCTTTATTGTTCCTATTTGGTCCAATGCATGGGGGAGGGCTCCAAGGTGGTTAAAATCATGGCTAGTAGTTTCGGAAAGAGGCGCAGGCAAAAAGCCAGACACCAGGGGATGCAGAGGGGCCCCTCCAAGGCCTCTGGGCTCCACAGGCTCCTAGTTGTGCTTGAGAGTGAGGCTTTCGAAGAGATCCTCGCCCAGCCCAGCCCAGCCCAGCCTGGGGGGCCGCAGCCTGCAGAGGTGAGTCAGGTGTCGCCCATCTTCTTGCTGAGTCTCACCTGCTCATCCGGGAAGTGGCTCTCCTGGAAGCCACAGAGCTGAGGGTCTGCGGGTGGAATGCAGTGCACGTGGACCCACAAGGGCCTGGAGCAGGTGCCTCTCCAAGGCCAGAGCAGCCTCCCTGGGGCCTGAGTCCGCCCCCCCACCCCTCCATCTTGGGAAGGCGTCAGCAAGTCCTGGAAGAGAAGGTGGCTCGGCGCCCCGTGCTCTCCTCGTCACCATGTGGAAGAAGTGGCCCACGCCCTCCAGAGCCACGTCGTCAAGGTTGACATAGAAGCTCAAGGTGCAAGCACTGCAGATGCAGCTTGTTGTTTTATGAATACGACAATACGACCTTCATTTGGAAGCTCAGTGTGTGAAAGAGATAAAGGCAGAGCACTGGGGGTCGCGGGGGGGAGGGGAGGGAGGTGGCACAGAGGGCCTTGCACCAGCCCCGAGGAAGCTCCTTGCAGTTGCAAGGCCCTGCGGAGCCCGACAGAAAGCCACTGGGTCGTGCGGATCAGAGTTCTAGGTCATAAGCAAAGCGCGCACCCTAGTTGGTTGAAAGAGAAGAGGCGGCTGTGAGAGGAAATGGGTAGCTGACGGCATCTGCAGGAGGGTCGGGGTGCAGGCGCGGAGGCTCATGGCAGGAGCAATGTGGCCACATGTCTCCCGGGGGCGGGCCCAGTCCCAGAACAGACAAAAATCGGGGCGCTGCTGGGCACTGTGATCCCCCCTCCGCAGGATGGAGTCTGCAAGGTGAGTCAAGGCCTCTCTCATCATTACCACTGGCTTCCAAACAAAGCCTCCCATGGCTGTATCCGATTGGTGGAACAAGGTCATGTGGTTGTGCCCTAGCTGCAAGGGAAGCTGGGAAAGAGACTTGCTGGCTTTTACCTTGGGAAGCCTAGGATTCCTAAGGGGGACATTATTAAATTTAGCAGGAGTGTTCAACAGTTCTGGGACGTTAAGGAGCCCCCCACCCCCACACACACCCTACATCCTCCATATCCACGTTGGCTCTTTTCCAGGCCCATGAACTTTCTGACAGGTCTTCGCTGCCCCACGCCCTCTCAAGGCTCCTTGTCCTTGTTCCCTGCTGATCTCTGACCCAGCTCCCGCCACAGAGCTTTTCCCGCTGCCTCCTCCTGCCTCCTCCCTGTCTGTGCCCTGCAGTGCCTGGCAGACCTCTGTCCGCAGCCACGGAGCCAGCTGCTCTGAGGGCTTTTCATGTCTGCCTCCCCCTTGGCCTGAGTTTCTGGGACGGGGCCGTTTATTTCCAGCTCTGACCTGCAGCGCAGCAGCGAGCTGACGTGCAGTGTGTGTGTATGAAGAGCAGAATGAATGCATAGCCCGCGGCTCAGGTTCACGCCATCCCAGCAAAGGCACCGGAGGCCCTTGCTGCTCGGACATCTGAGGCTTCTAGGTGCACCCACACTCACAGGCAGACTTTCTCCCTGCCCCCAAAGAAAATGGGTTCTGGGGGGTCTTTCCACTTGGGGTAATCCTGGAGGCCGCGCGGCAGGGCGAGGGCTCCGTGTGCACTAAGCGGGTGATTAAACGTGAGGCCCCGACATCTGTGTGATGAGCTGAGAGTCTTTTCCACGAAGCTGTCACGCAGATTCTTTAGTCAACGTTGTCTTCACATTTAAGGGCAAGTGACAGTGTTTACAGCACAGAAAGGAGAGGAGAAGGCAATGGCCACCCCGGCCCGGCCGGCTCCCCTACAGGCCCCCCCCGCCCCCCCCCTCCCCCGCCAACTTTCCTGCCCTCAGCCCTCGCTGCTGGGCTGGGCCGAGGCCAACCAGACTGCTCGATGGGGGCAAAAGCTTCTGGGATGGTTCCAGAGCCAGTTCCAGCTCATGTGGGGTCAGGGCTAGAGTAAATGTCGGCCTTTAAGAGGAAAACACATATGGAGCGTGTGTGTGTGTGTATGTTCTTATAAACTGTTCTGTAATTGCTCAATTGGTACACGCCTGTGCAGTCATTCCCCAAATACAGAAGCATCTAGAGTTAGAGAGCTGTAGATCCCTTTACCACCCCTGCCCCTGCCGTCTCCACTCCCCCCTGTTTCTGCACAGGGATGTGCCCTTGCAACAGGAGGGCTCCTTGGGGGTAACCAAGAAGCTTCTGGATCCCCTCTCAACAGCAGTCACCTGTCTCCCCCAGTGTGGTCTCGGGCCCGTCCCGCCTCAGCCTTCCTGATCCTGGATAAATCAATCTCCTCTGCCTGCTTGTAGCTCACAAAGCAAGGCCTTTGTTTACTTCCCTGGTGTAACAGCGAGAACATGGCGTTCCACCCAAAGGTGGACGTCTCTGCTCCCCCCACAAACGCTCCAGAGCAGGCCCCAGGGGTGGGTGGCCTCTCCCCTCTCCTCGGCCAGAGCCTCCCAGCCTCACCAGGCGTCCTGCCTGCTTGGGGCCGAGGGGCAGAGTGGTGGAGGCGGGCGGGGGAAGGTGCCCCTGGGTGGGCAGTGTGGTCGGACTCAGGTGCACGGAGCAGCCTTCCTGCCAGCTGCCTCTGCGGGTGTTCCCAGTCCCCCAGGACCTCCCACTGCACCTCCCGCTGCACCTCCACTGCTGACCACCTCCACCCTTGCCCTGGGCCCTGGGCTCTGTCAGCCGCCTGTCCCAGGATGCAGCATGGATGGCAGCCCTGGGCTCTGGGCTCTCTCAGCCGCCTGGCCTGGGTGCAGCATGAGTGGCACAAGCTCGATGTCTTCCCGAAGAGAGCCATAGTGTAGAGGCCTCCTTATGGCTCCTTCCCCCCGCCCCCCGCCCCCCCCCCCCGCCCCCCCCGCAGGGCTGGGGCTCTGAAGCTCAGGCAGCGCGGGCTGGTGTTAGGGGAGGGGCTGCTTCTCTCTCTCTCTTTATCGTTTACTAGAGGCCCGATGCATGAAAATTCATGCAAGAGCAGGCCTTCCAGGGCTTCCTTCCCCCGGCTGCCGGCACCGGCTTCCCTCTGGCACCCGGGACCCGGGCTGCTTCCCTCCAGCCCCAGCTTCATCAGGAAGGACGTCCGGAAGATGTCTGGTCTAATTAGCATATTACCCTTTTATTATTATAGATTGATTTTTAGAGAGAGAGGGAGGGAGAGGAGGAAACATTAATGTGAGACCCTAACGTAGATTGGCTGCCTCCTGCACGCCTCCTACTGGGGATTGAACCGGCCACCGGGCCTGTGTCCTGACTGGGGATGGAACCAACAACCCTCGGTGCCCAGGGTGATGCCCAACCCACTGAGCCACACCAGCAGGGCCTCCAGCAAAAGTGAAGGCATTCAGAGCACCAGCCACGCTTATAAATTAACTACTTGGAGCTAAAGGCGCTTGCAACACAGCAAATTCCAGGAACACCCTGACCCGCCTTCTGTCTCTTAAAAGCAGATGAGCGAGCGAGCGGTAGGAAGGGGCCTCTCTGTACGAGGAGAGCAGCACTGAGGTCCCCGAGAGCGAGGCATGGAGGCCCAGAGCCTCCTGCACACACGGCCCGGGAAGGCTCTCCTCCTCTGCTCGCTCCCTCCGCCCCGGGCCCTGCTCAGGGCCGCCGCCCGCCCGCCCTTTGTCCTGGCCGGTGTGTCAGGGGTGCCGTGGCCTTGGGCACATCTGTCACGGAGCTGCCAGCTGCTGAACTCTGTGACGTTTAACCGCCTTTCAGATGCTCGCGCGGGTTTCCCTGCTACATTGTACCATCTAGAAAGGCCAACTTCATGTCCCCCCAACCCCCCGAAATAACATCTGTGTTTCCGCTTTATAGAGACTTGCCTCGGGTGAGAGTGGAGAACCGCGAGGGCTGCCGAAGGGGCCCGGCACCCTTTCCTGGCCCGGTGGTGGCGATCTCGGTGACACTCCACCGCGAAAGGGAAGATGGGGTGCCATGTCCTGTTCCTCCCAACTTTCTAAAATATTTCAGAAAAGCAGTCTCCGCGGTTCCCAGGTGCCTTCGCCATGGCGTCCTGAAGACAGTGCCGGTTAGTGACTCGCTGAGTGCGCAGGGCAGCTCCTGTGAAACACTGGGCCTCGGGCCCTGTGCCAGGGCCTGAGAACACTGTCACCAACGATACGATTCGGGGCTCACAATGTGCATTGCTCCTCCGCTCCCCCTTTGTAGGAATAAGTGTGTGTCCCTAGGTCTGCGGGTGAGACGGGGGATGAGACAACAGGCAGAGGCCGGGGTCCGAGTATAGAGGACCCTGCACGCCAGGTGCCTAACATTTAACAGTTGTGGTGCCCTCCCTCCAGGGGGGACATCCTGCCTGCCCTCCCTTCCCCTCCCTCCTCCCCTCCCCCTCCTCCCCTCTCCCCTCTCCCCTCTCCCTCCCGCAGGCACGTTGCCCTCAGCGTCCTCACTGCCCGCTCCACCGGCCCTTCCTTGGCCTCCACGACTCACCTCCTCAGCCCTTTCTCCTAGGAAGTCCTTTTTCTACCTCTGAGTTTTGCCCCATAAATGTTCTCTTAACAACAACAAAAGTTATAAACCAAACTTATAAACCACTAAGTAACACATATTCTATCCTGCCCGTTCAAATCTGCCCGTACAAGGACAAAACACATCACCTATACAGCTATGGTTTTTTATGATTAAAAGTTGGCAAAACATCTCAGAAAGAACTGAGCTACTAGAGGGCACGTGTAGGTGTTCTGAAGACGGGCATCCGGGTTGGATGGTGATGCAAGAGACAAAGACAAAACCCTTAAACTGCTGTGTGCTTCGTTCAAAACCGCCTTTGTTCCTTCGTTCATTCCTTCAGTTCAGCAAAATCGGTGATTCTATTGCTCTGGCCAGGTTATCACACAATATTTTCTACTGACAGTAATGAACTAAAGTATTAAAAAATAAATGTAACTCAATCCAAAGCAAACAAAACCTGGGTGTGCTTTTGTAGCCATGTAATGAGACAGCGTAGAGGACAGAAAATGAAAGGTGGTTCACGATTTCCACTCGTGGCTTTTTCTTCTGAAATGTTTACAATGATCTTTTATTCAGGGCGGAATGCAAATGACCATCCATGCAAAATTTTAAATTAGAATTGCTCAAATATGGCACAATTCATTTTGTTTAAAATGTCGTGTTATGAAATACTTTGGTAAGTAGAAAACCCTTTGCAATTCCAGCATGATTGGCGACGTGCAAAATCCATCTGAAGCTTCGTGTGGGTTTGTCTAGACCTGTGTTATGCAAATTGGGGAGTAATGGGAAGTGTGTAAAACGGAGAAATATTCTGTAGCCGCCACAGGCAATGCTCAGGAATGCTGTGCTGACCGGAGAGCACCTCCTGCAGCACAGATTGTAACATGGAAAGGAGCGGAGGGCGAGGGCTGGTACTTCCGGAAAAGGGTGCTTCGCTGGGCCAGGCCTGCGGCTCCCTTGCTCCCGAGAGGACAGGTGGACGCACGCGCCTTCCCTCTGTCCAGGCGCTCAGACCCCCCACATCCAGAGGCGGCTCTGCTCCAAGGCCAACAGGGACACAGCCACGACCCTTCCCAGCATCTGGACACACTGTCCCCTGTTTGACGACACGGGGCAAAGAATGCGGAGGCACGTTTCTGTCTCCCAGGGCCTGTGCCCGTTCACCGCGAGAGCATATGTTTAGGCTCGCACCCAGCACCCACCGAGTCTGGGCCTGCCTGGGTGTTCCTTCATCTCTGCAGCTGTGTGTGCTTGCTCACGTGTGTGCAAGTGTATATGTACGTGTGTGTATGTGTGTCTTGATGTCTGCAACTTACTTCCAAATGGATTGGCAAAGCCCAGCCAGTGAGGCTCAGTGGTTGAGCGTCGACCTATGAACCAGGAGGTCAGGGTTCGATTCCCGGTCAGGGCACATGCCCGGTTGCAGGCTCGGTCCGCATGGGGGGCATGCAGTTGGCTGGAAAGGCATCACCAGTCGTTATGGGGGGATGGGTGTGGTGGGCACCCCTCTTCTAGGTAGCTGATGACAGGGCGTGGGGGGGGGCGTGTTAAACTGTAGACTGTCCTCGGGTCTTCTGACCTGAGGATGCTTCTGCGTCGCTCACTGTCGAGCCGGTGTTGTCACGGTGCCTGCTCTCCAGCACACGTGCCAATGGGAATCCATGGTGTCATCTCAGCGTCCCGCCAGGAGGCTTTGGAATCGAGGTCATCCTGGCTCTGAGGCTCCTCCTCCTGCTGACCCTCTGCCCACGTCCTTAGGGTGGGCAGCATAGGGTGGGGTGGACCTCTGAGCTGGAAGCCCAGTTAGGTCCCCCAGCCCTATTGCAGCCCACAGCCCCTGCTGGGTCATCACCACACCCCCCGGCGTCTGGCTAGTACTTCACGTGAAGTCAGAGGTTTAGGTGGATATAAACGTCTCCATCTGGGCAGAGGCCTTTATGGCCTTTCCCATTAGAAGCAAGCTGTGCTCGGCCGGCCTGGCCCAGTGGTTGAGCATCAACCTATGAACCAGGAGGTCATGGTTCGATTCCAGGTCAGGGCACATGCCCAGGTTGCAGGTTCCGATCCCTAGTGGGGGGGCGTGCAGGAGGCACCCAATCAATGATTCTCTCTCATCATTGATGTTTCTATCTTTCTCTTCCTCTCTGAAATCAATCCTATATAATAAAACCCTAATATGCAAATAGACCGAGCAGCAGAACGACCACTTGCTATGAGGCTCACTGACCAGCAGGTGGCAGACACTCAACACAGGAGCTGCTCCCTGGTGGTCAGTGAGCTCCCACAAGGGGAGCACCACTCAGCCAGAAGCCGAGCTCATGGCTGGCAAGCACAGCAGTGGTGGCAGGAGCCTCTCCCGCCTCTGTGGCAGCGCTAAGGATGTCCGACTGCTTGCTTAGACCCGCTCCCCACAGGGAGCAGGACTAAACCATCAGTCAGACATCCCCCAAGGGCTCCCGGACTGCGAGAGGGTGCAGGCCGGCCTGAGGGACACCCCCCACCCCTGAGTGCACGAATTTCGTGCACTGGGCCTCTAGTAAAAATATATTTTTTTAAAAAGGAAGGAAGCTGTAAGTGCACTCTTCATGGGAACTTCATCCAAGATAAGAAAATCAAAACCATACTGGACATTCAGGAGCTATTTGATGGCTTTAGTTAGAAAAACAATCCCTTAGCTGAAATGGAATTAGAGTTGGCCTTTAAACACACCAGCGTTCGCTTTTCTGAAGAAACGTCTCCCAATGCTGCAGCATATGAGCCTCCACGCAGCAGGAAATTGTGGCGAATGGCCTGGACCTTCCTGGCATGAGAGCCAGAGGCATCTGGGGTCACATCATTGTTTCCAACACTCGGAAGCCTAGAAACACCACTTGCGTTGTTGGAAGGGTCTTAGCTGAGGTCTTGCCTGGCAAACCCCAGAGAACCAGTTATGAGAGAGAGTGTCCCTTCTCCCTCTTGCTTAGAACTGTTTTATTTTTTTAAATATATTTTATTGATTTTTTACAGAGAGGAAGGGAGAGGGAAAGGGATAGAGAGTGAGAAATATCGATGAGAGAGAAACGTTGATCAGCTGCCTCCTGCAAATCCCTACTGGGGATGTGCCTGCAAACAAGGTACATGCCCTTGACCGGAATCGATCCCGGAACCATTGAGTCTGCAGGCAGATGCTCTATCCATTGAGCCAAACCAGTTAGGGCTAGAACTGTTTTATTTTTGAAGAGGCAGCATCCCATGGTTCAAAGTTCACAATGGATGAAAGAAATACAGTGAAACCGTCCTCCACACCTCGCCCAGCACCCGGTCCCTTTCCCAGAGACAGAACGTTTCCCCCAGAACTACTTTACTCACACCTTGTTCTTTACGGGTACTTAACAACATAACGGGGAGATCTCCCCAGATCCGTTCCCCAAAAGTCACGAAGAGTTTACTCATCCTTTGAGTCTGCATCATATTCATTGTATGCACGGACTGTCGTTTATGTAGACTGTCATTTGTCAATGGGTATTTAGTCAGGATAAGCAAGTGTGCAGCTGCAGTAACAAAGAAATACAAGTCCCAGTCGTTGAGGCCAATCAAAGCTAATTCTTACTCATACTGCAGGTTTATTTGGGGTTGGCTGGGGACTCCAGGCCTCCGGCTGACAGAGCACGCTGTTGGGAACACCGGGGGGCTCGCTGTGGCAGGAACCTAGAGTCACAGGGACTCACCCCTGGCTGTGCAGGGCTTCCTCTTGGGAGGGAATTGCTCATGCTCACATTTCGTGGATGAGAGCAAATCACATGGTTGGAAGGAGTGGAAAAGTGGAAAATTTTTGAACAGACCCAACAATTACTACAAAAACGTTGGATCCAACTTTTTAACTCCAGATGGCAACTTTGTGGTCTTGGCTCAGTTTAATGACAAATCCACATTTTCTCCACTAATTTGAAATACCTTCTTTATCAGAGTCCCAATTCCATTAGGTATCTGGGACTATTTGCAGATTTTCTATTTTATTCCGTTGATTAGTCTGCCTGGTCACGTACCATATGGTTTTAGTTATATGTTCTATAATTAATAATTACACTTTTATCATCGGAGTTGGAAATGTTATAATATGTTTTCATATCTGGTGAGGCGAGTCCTCCACACACCTTCTTTATTTTTTCGTAACTTTACCAACCATTCTTGCTTACTTATTTCTTCATATGGATTTTAGAATCTTGCCGAGAGTCCCTGTTAAGCTCATACCTCAGCGTGGGAAGGACTGACACCCTTAGGGGCCGAGTCCTCCTGTTCGCGTCCCTGGTGCATCTTCCCATCTGTCTGAGTCGCCTTCATGTGCCTCAGCAGCGTGTGAAGCGCCCCTCCTCCATCCTCAGCTCGCACTTTTCTCAAGTGTGTCCCCGACTAACCTGTCGGTCATAACTTTGGCTACTGCACAGAAAGGAGCCCTCCTTCCTCCCCCTCGCTCTCCTCCCTCTCCCTCCTCTTCCTCGCCCTTCTGTGCCACATGGAAGCTATTGGCTTCTCCAACCCCCTTGGGAATCATTAAACTGGGGCAAAGGCACAGAGGCCTCGCAGGACCGAGGCGAGCACAGGGTGGGTGGGAGCTGCGCACAGCGTACTTTCCCTTCCCTGACGTGTGTGGTTACGGGACAGTGAAAGTGAGCGCTGCAGGGAGGTTGGGTGGCAACATGGCGCAGGTTGATATCCAGGGAAAACTGTGCTTGGAAACTCCCAGCTGAAGGCACCTCTCGCGTGGCCCAGGCAGCGAAATGAACGAGGCCCTCCCTGACTTAACGCTGAGCCCCCAGCTGACTGCCCTGTCAGGTGTTGTTGGCATAAAGCTGAGTCCAGGCGAGAGCGGTGGGGCCAGATGAGGCTGGAGCAGGAGGCTGAACCCCGCTGCACAGGGGAGTCCTCAGCCACCTGCAGGCCAGTGGTCAGACACCCCCGGGGAGTCAGGCCCGGAGGCAACGCTGGCTACAGCTTTTCCAGATGGTGCTGCGGTGGAGCCAGGGGAGGGCCGCCGCTGGGCCCAGCGCTCTTGCCGAGCAGGCGAGGGGAAAGTGGGAAGGAAGAGGAGGTGAGTCCTGGTGGAGCTGAGACCAGAACTGGAACAGGAACCCAGAGGCTGGGGCTGTGCCCTGAGTGCCTGCGGGTCACAACTCGAGTGTCCTGTCCAGCCGCCCACGAAGGAGGCACCATATTACCCTTTATTACGGGGAGGTAGAGGGGTAAAGCCAATTGCAACTTGCCCAACGCTATGCAGCTAAAAGGGGCAGGAGAAAGAGAGAGGGAGAGGGAGAGGAGGGAAAGAGAGAGAGAGAGAGAGAGAGAGAGAGAGAGAGAGAGAGAGAGAGAGAGAGAGCCCAAGGCTGCCTGACTCAGAAGGCTTATCCCCTCTGGCCGAGACCTGGGACATCACCAGCCACTTTCCCTTCCTGGGGAAATAATTAAATTATAGAACTTGATGTCATTAGGAATTATTTACATTTTAAGTACTTTTAGCAGCACAACCTCTTTCTCGGTGGAAATCTTACTTTAACAGCAGGAGCAGAACTGCCCCATTGCAGCAGGACAGGCCCCCCAGAGCGCCACCTGCCGGCCCTTCACCACCCTCGCCCGCTGGTCCCTCTGCCCCTGGCCCTGCCCTCCCCTCTCGGAGAAGCTCTGTTTGAAAAGCACAGGAGAACAGTGGGAGGACTGCCTCCTGTAGGAACACCTCCTGCGCGCACATGTGAGGAAGAGCGAAAAGGAGGGAGCGAGAGGAGTTTGCCATCTGCTCATTCCTCTGTGACCCCTCGCTGGCCTCCACCTCTTGGTCACTGCGCACAAGGCTGCCATGGACATGGCGTGCAGGCCTCTCTCCCAGATCTTGGTTTTAACTCTTTTGGGTAAATATACCCAGAGTGGGATTGCTGGACCAAATGCTAATTCTATTTAAAAAAAATTTTTTTTATTGATTTCAGAGATGGAGAGAGGGATAGAAACATCAATGATGAGAGGGAATCATTGATTGGCTGCCTCCTGCACGCCCCACACTGGGGATGGAGCCCATAACCCGGGCCTGTGCCCTGACCAGGAATCGAACCGTGACCTCCTGGTTCATAGGTTGACGCTCAACCCCTGAGCCACTCCGGCCGGGCTCTATTTTTAATTTATTGAGAGTCCTTCGTACTGTTCTCCGTAGCGGCTGCACCACTTAGCATCCTGGCCAGCAGGGCATGGGGTTCTGATTGCTCCACGTTCTTGCCAACACTTACCTTTGCTCTCTGATTGATGACCCTAACAGATGTGAGTGATGCCTCCTGTGGCTCTGGTGTGCATTTCCCTGAGCACCTTCTCAGGTACCTGTTGGCCATTTGTGTGTCTTTGGAGAAATGTCAACTCGAGTCCTTTGTCCATTTTTTGACAGTGAGGCTAGTTGTATTTGGGTTGTGGAGTTGTAGGAGTTCCCTCTATATGTTGGATGTTAAGGTCTTATCAGATACGTGGATTGCAAAAGTTGTCTCCTATTCTGTAGGGCTTCTGTGTGCTTTCTACACACAGTGGAGTATTAGCCTTAAAGAAGGAGATTTGGGATATGTGACCTGTGGTTGACCCTGGAGGACACGCTGCTGAGTGAAGTCAGCCGGCCACAGATGGACAAAGACCGTACGATCCACTCCTATGAGGCCCCTGAAACAGCCAAGCTCAGCAAAGCCAGGAATAGGATGGGGGTTGCCAGGGCTGGGGAGGGGGATGGGGAATTGTGATTCAAGGGTTACAGCTATAGTCACCCTAAATGAAAAGATCCCGGGATCTGTGTGCAATGTTGTTCCTCTAGAGCAAACATGTCAAACTCGTGGCCCACAATGAATATTTTTGCGGCTCAGCCAATATAACGATCTGCAAGAAATGTTTTAATAAAAATTTCGTAACTTAATTTTTACAATGTCCTGTTATACATAATTATTAATAACGATCTACAACATTCGCTAATGACTGATTGCTATCATCGTGTTGCATTCATTTCCCTTACGTGCCTTATGCGCAGGCGCACCATTTCTCTCCACTAATACCAGCAGCAAATATTTTAGCACCGATGGCCACGTCATTAGTCTTGTACTGACTTGTTTGGTGTGCACAACAGGAAACATTTCGCTTTCGTAGAACAAGAAAAATAGGTTTATTTGAGTTACGCTTATTAATTTGTGCAGTTATTCAGTGTCTGGTAAGTTAATGCTCAAGAAAAAATAATTTTTATTAAAATGTTCTATTATTTTATGTTAACGATGACTCATTGATTTCAGCCCTTTGTATTCAGCATGTCTCTATCAAAATAAACCTATGTTTCTATGAAAATTGAAGCTTTTGTTTTTTTGTGGCCACATACACTTACACCTTGTTTATTTGGCCCGTGTTAGCCTTTGAGTTTGACATGCTTGCTCTAGATCAGTGGTCGGCAAACTCATTAGTCAACAGAGCCAAATATCAACAGTACAACGATTGGAATTTCTTTTGAGAGCCAAATTTTTTAAACTTAAACTACATTGTTATTAACTTCATTAGGGTACTTCCTAAGGCTTAGGAAGAGCCACACTCAAGGGGCCAAAGAGCCGCATGTGGCTCGCGAGCCGCAGTTTGCCGACCACAGCTCTAGATAATAATACAGAATTGTACACTTAAAAACATGTTAAAAAGCCCTCGCTGGTTTGGCTCAATGTCTAGAGCGTTGGCCTGTGGGCGGAAGGGTCCCAGGTTCAATTCCTGGTCAAGGCACGTACTTCCGTTGCAGGCTCGATCCCTGGCCCTGGTCAGGGTGGGTGCAGGAGGCAACCAATCGATGTGTCTCTCTCACATCGATGTTTCTCTCTCTCTGTCTTTCCCTCCCCCTTCCACTCTCTCTAAAAATCAATGGAGAAAATATCCTCTGGTGAGAGGAACAGCAACAACAACAAAACATGAGTTAAAGGGGAGGCTCCCCTGAATGATTTTACTACAGGAAATGGGGAGCAGGGAGGGATCCAGCGGGGTCCTGGCCTTTGCTGGCCTTTCCTCCCAGCTTCGCGGGGCCTTCGTGTGTTGGGTCCAGCAGGCAGGCCCTGCTCAGGGATGCCTGGCTGCAAGGGCTCCCCTCGGGCTCTCAGGTCACCCACGGCCTCGCCACGAGCAGATGGGCATCTGGGGTGCGTGTGGACTCACCATCTTGGATCACTTTTCCCGGGCGGGGGGGGGGGGGGGGGGGGGGGGGGGGGGGGGGGGGGGGNCCCCCCCCCCCCCCCCCCGCCCCCGGCACAGGGCAGTCATAGCGGACGCCAAGCCTGGTTTGGGGAGATTTTAAAGAGGCCCGTCCCGGCCGCCCCCCTCCTCCTGGTCCTGGCAGCTGCCAGGGGACCTCTAGCCCCGTGGAGTGAGGGGCCGGGGCCGGGCCAAGGCGCCTCTGGAAGCAATTTCTCCTCTGCCCGGGGCCTGTGGAATGTCCTCTCCTGCCTCCCGGCTGCCTTGCTCTGCGGCCATCCCCGGGCTCTGCTCTCCCTCCTGCCCCGGGCTGCTGTGTGTGTGTGTGTGTGTGTGTGTGTGCATGTGCGTGTGCGTGTGCGAGAGAGAAAGAGAGAGAGAGAGAGAGAGAGAGAGAGAGAGAGAGAGAGAGAGAGAGAATGAGGCTGGGTCTGTGCTAACACCTCTCTCCTCGACCTCCATCTCTCTGTCCTCTGCTCTCCTGTGGGGACAGCAGCCCAGGTCTGCCAGGGCCCCAGCCAGCCAGCACCCTGACCGCCAGCCCTGCCCCGCCTGGGCAGCCAGCACCCCGACCGCCAGCCCAGCCCGACCCGGGCACCCAGCACCCTGACCGCCAGCCCTGCCCGGGCACCCAGCACCCTGATCGCCAGCCCAGCCTGGGCACCCAGCACCCCGACCGCCAGCCCAGCCCGGCCCAGGCACCCAGCACCCTGACCTCCAGCCCTGCCCGGCCCGGGCACCTAGCACCCCGACCGCCAGCCCAGCCCGGCCCGGGCAGCCATCACCCTGACCGCCAGCCCAGCCCGGCCCGGGCACCCCGACCGCCAGCCCAGCCCGGCCCGGGCAGCCATCACCCTGACCGCCCAGCCTGTCCAGGGCGCTGCCTCAGGCCCTGAAAGACGGCTTAGGTGCGGTTCCTTCTGCTGACAGAGAGACAGACACTAAAGCCAGGAGGGTGGGCGCAGGGCTCTGTGGATGTGGGGGACACACACTGAGGGCTTTGGGGCAGACATGGCTTCCATTTGGGGACTCAGGGGTGACGTTCCTGAGCCTCTGTCCCTGTCACATCCCAGGAGCCCTCACTCTCAGGGCAGCAGAAAGGACTGAACGGAGATGTCAGCTTCGGAAACAGCGCCTCAGGGGCTCAGCGTCGTCATAGGCCCCACTTTACAGCCACATCTGCTCAGGGTCGCACAGCTGGAGGCTGCCCCGAGCTGCCACCGAGGCCCCCGGCTCCCGGGGTCTTCCCGCAGGGCCACCCGCCTTCCCCTTCCTCCAGCTAAATCTGTCCGTATCCCCCTTCACAGCCGCGATCACCACATCGCCTCGCTGAGCCCACAGCTCCGTGAGCTCCGCCAGGGAGGGGCTGTGGGCCCGTGTGTGCAGGACCATCGGACCCAGCGGGACCCTCGCCGCTGCCCAGCCTGCTCGCCGGGGCTGACAAGTCTTTGAGTTTCATTGTCGCAGGACTTTGGGTCTCAGGATCGAAAGCCATGCCGCCAGACCAGGCGGCCAGAGGGCCCCCAGGGCTTTGGGGATGTGGACGCCTGAGAGTCATCTGTGGGTGGAGGCAGGAGGTGGCCAGCTCAGAGGGCCAAGCAGGCAGGAGCTCCTTACACCGAAAAAGGGGGGCATTGAGCAGAACACCAGCACGTCACTCCCTCCAGAGGCCGGGGGTGCCTGGGCCCTGAGAAGGGCCACTCAGGGAAGGGTGGGAACGGCCGGAAATGGGGTCCCCAGAAGGACAGTTGGGAGGTGCCATTGCCTCCTCCCTGGGCCCACCAGGAGCAAAGCACCAGAGGAGACCGCTTTCCATCTGCGTCCAGAGACGGACACGCTGTCAGTTAAGCTATAAAACCAGCTGCCGGACGGAGTTCATCCCTAGAAAACAATTCAAAACTCTAGACCTGAAGGTCCTGTCACCGCTGCCGTTTCCTGCTCCTGGAGACCAGCAGAATGCCAAAGGCAGCGAGTGTCCTGTCAGTGCGGAGTAACCAGCAGAACACCAAAGGTGGCGAGTGTCGTGTCAGTGCGGAGTAACCAGCAGAATGCCAAAGGTGGCGAGTGTCCTGTCAGTGCGGAGTCCGGGCCAACCACGCTGGCGTGAGAGAGAAGATAAAGACGAGGGTAAGTCACAAGTCCGTGTATGTTTGCCATAACATTTATGGTTCTTGTCTTCATCGCAGCAAAGTCACTGGCATTGTCATTGTCATTCACATCCGTTGGCAGAAATAGCCTAAAGGATGAGTCTTGCAGTTTCAGTAAATTGTGGTCAAACATTTAGGAAGCGGTGGTCCCTCCCGGGCGGTGAGCTGCTTCGTAGCTGCCACCTTCTCTCTCCGGGACAGTCTCACGTGTGCCTGGGATTTCAGTGCCAGTCACACCCCAGGGCTCCTGGGTTGAACCAAGGCACCCAGCCCCTTGCCTTGGGGCCGGTCCCAGGGACCCTGCAGCCCGCCCTCCACTCTGCCCAGCTGCCTCCTGGGCCCTCTACATGCTCTGTTTATCCAATGTTGTCGGCTGCTTGGTTGTACTTTTTAAATCTGCACGTGTTGTCAACATTAAAAGATGCAAACACTTTTTACATAAAAACATGACACCTTAGTTTCTCTCAAAATGCACAAAGTCAGCAACATTTACACACTTTTCTGCAAGGTAACATCCACCTGAGGCTAGCAGGAGCTCAGGCTGTGGGGGTGGGGTCCCCAATAGTCAACCATCCCTTCTTCTAAACTAGGAGAACCCTCGATTTGGGGCTGGGCACATGGTCACCCAAGACAGAAACAACATTGCTCTGCCTCTCTTGCAGCTAGGTGCACCATGTGACTAGATTCTGGCCAATAGGAGATGAGCTGAAGAGATGTGTGTGATCCGCGGGTTGTACCTCTAAAGTGTTTGTTCTCCCTTTCCCCGTGCCCCTTCCTGTTGTCTGGAAGGTGGAGACACTGGCCCGTGGTCTTCAAACATCCAGAAGAAGACACGCCCTCGGATGGCAGTCCCACCGTGCAGGAGAGCCTGGCTCCCCGATGCCTGGGTGAGCCGAGCCACGTGCCCACTCATACTCACAGGAGGTCACAATTTGCATGTCTATGTCATCTAAGCCACTGCCACGGGCCGGCCACCGCCGGGCGCCCCATAGATGGAGCCCCCTCTCCAGTTCACCACAGTCTCCCCACCCCTCCCTTTGTCTCCCCAACTCCACGGCCAGTGGGCACCTGCTACTGAACTTGTGCTGTTATTCTCCCCGCCCCTCATCTCCGCCTGCTACCCACCTGGCCCCTTAGGTATTTGAGTTGGGGACTCCTACTGTCAACCCTCAAAAGATAAAGTTAAGACACCCATTTTCCAGGACTTTGGGGCTGCTCGCCTCTCTTTTTAGGGGTCACTCTCTATGACTCTGGGGCTCCCCTTCTGGAGAGGCCAACCTTACAGCCGCCCTGGTGCTCTGTTGGGCACCTTCTCGCGTGAGGAGAGATCCGTACGTTTTATCTCTGGCAGCAAATGTGAAGTGAAGGTTAAATGAGATCACGCGTGAGAGCCCCTGGGCGGGCCTCGGCCAGGCTCCCGTGTCTGCCTGCTGCTCCCCGTGGGCATCGAGAGGGAATCCGGGTGGGATTTGGCCCCGGGCGGGGCTGGCCCCAAAGCCAGTGTGGCTCCCTCCTGTGCAGCTGGAGACGCAGGGCCAGGAGCCAGGCAACAGCCTACGTCCCGGTCGCCAAGACTGACATGGAGCAGAGCCGAGAACGGGCCCAAACGCCTGTGTTCAGGACACTTATTTCCCCCAAAATGCTCATGAATAGGCGACCCTAAAGCCAGCTTTGTCAGCGGCTTCGAGAGGTATTGCCAAGCCTGCTCAGCCCCGCAGGGGCACTGGGGCCGGGGCCACCCCCGCCTGCTGACCACACCAGCCTCGCCCCTCCCTGGGTCACGGGGCAGAGCAGTTAGCACCTGCTCCAGGGTGGTCACCTGGCCAGCTCGGCATCCGGGGCCTCGGGAGGAAGGCCGGACCACAGGCCCAGCCCAGACCTGCTGAATCCAAATAGGTGGGGTTGTTTTTCACAGGCTGCCAGGGGATTCGTGCACACAGCACATTGGAGAATCGCCGATGTAGCCACATGGATGGAAATGGAAGGAGTCAGGGCTTTGAAATTAAACAACCTGAATCCCAGCCGCGCTACCTGCTAGCCGAGTGACCTTGGGCCTGTGTCTTAAGTCCCGAGCCTCAGCCGCACGAAGGGAGACACAGTATTCAGTGAAACTTGTCTTGTTAGGTTGATGTGGGAATTAATTTTAAAATGAGTTCAAATACATGGTGCCCCTGGCACATAGCAGGTGTTCACTCAGGGCACAGCCTGCTCCCCGCCCTCCCCTCACCCCACGGACCCCACGAAACCACACGCAGAAACCGGTGTCGTCGTCTCAGAACCAGGGTTCTACAACAGCAGCTCCCGGCGTGTGGGCCGGGGGTGATTTCACGGCTGCACGAAGCCTGTCCAAGGGGACCTGCCGCCGCCGCCACATTGAGACAGTCCCATTGCCCTTCCAGATGAAGAAGGGACCCCCCCCACCCCCCCACCCCCACCCCCCACCCCCCCACCCCCACCCCCCACCCCCGACCGTGACGTGACAAGACCTGATGTGCTGGAAACCAAGATCAACAGTAATTAATATGAATGCAAGAAGTCCATCAGAAAGCTGACCTGGACTCTTGATATTCACAGGGTGAATATTTGCATTTTATTACAAACTCCCCCAACCTGACAATCTTACTGTTTACTAAACAATCACCATTGATATGTCTGTTTGCATTCCTAAAAGGTAAGGTTACACTAGATGTGTTTTCTAGTCAGTGGAACTTGACTACTACAGTTGAGTTTTCCCTGGCTTCCCCCCATAATTTCAAAATTATTATTTCTTGTCTTGTGTGTTAATTCGTGTGTCAGCTCTTTCTCCAAGCCTTTGAACCCGAAGGCCATGCTGGCTGTAGCTTTTCACACCGATGCTGACTTGGCCCCGCTCTGCTCGGGGTCACCCCAGCGGGTTGACAACCCTCCCCAGGAGAAGCATGCTCCCCGTGTCCGTGTGGAAGGTCATCACCAGGAAGGGCCGGTTGAACTCCGTGTCTGGAGCGGGCGAGGTGTCCAGGTCGAGGTCGGGGCGGGGCCCCGGCGTGAGCTGGATGCTGGTGGCGGCGGCCACCTCTGTGCCCCCCTCATCCAGAGTCATTGCAGCCTTGTGTGCAACCTGCAAGGAAAATTCCGGAATCGCCAACTGACCCCATAGGAGGGATCAACCAGACCTTTATTTTTATTTTTTTAAATATGTTTTTATTGATTTCAGAGAGGAAGGGAGACGGAGAGAGATAGAACCATCAATGATGAGAGAGAATCACTGGTTGGCTGCCTCCTGCACACCCCAACTGGGGATCTAGCCCGCAACCTGGGCATGTGCCCTGACCAGGAATTGAACCTGGTCCTCCTGGCTCATAGGTCGACCCCTGAGCCACGCCGGCCGGGCTCTCAGTCCCACAGGCCCACGATCAGGAAGGAACCCCAGAGCTTCCTCCGCAGTCCAGCCCTGATGGTGTGGACCCACCCGGCCTTCCCTGTCTGGGCTGTCACCCGAGGGCAGGAATGGGGCCTGACCTCTGGCCCCCGTTGCCTGTGGGGGCAGGTGTGCACGAGTGGGGGACACATGCTGAGCACAGATGGCGATGTGCCGAGTTGTGGCAAACAGCTGCTCCGCGTGTGAGGAGATGCGGGCGCCTTCCTCCCGCAGCGGCCCGCAGGCACGGACACCCCACTGCTGACCCGGATCCCAGGTTACCTTCGAGATGTTCAGTCCCGGCTGCTCGGGGAGGCCTCCGCCCACAGCCGCTCCTGGGAGGAGCAGCTCCAGTCTGGTGGTGCTGGAGATGGAGAACTTGGGGAAGTAGAAATCGAGTTCTCTGCGGGGAGACAGATGGGTTTGCTGTTGAGACCCCAAAAGCGGCTGCGTGTGTCCCAGGTGACTCCGCAGGCTCCAGCCTCGGGCCCAAAGCAGCTCCAGGCCTGCAGCTTCTCACTCCCATTTGTACCTCTGGTCTCCCTGCCCCTCCAGGCCCTCCTCTCCATTCAACATCTGTCCAGGACCCTCCGTCCTCCATTCAACATCTGTCCAGAGCCCACCATCCTCCATTCAACATCTGTCCAGGGCCCTCCGTCCTCCATTCAACATCTGTCCAGGGCCCTCCGTCCTCCATTCAACATCTGTCCAGAGCCCACCATCCTCCATTCAACATCTGTCCAGGGCCCTCCGTCCTCCATTCAACATCTGTCCAGGGCCCTCCGTCCTCATCCATTCAACATCTGTCCAGGGCCCTCCATCCTCATCCATTCAACATCTGTCCAGGGCCCACCGTCCTCCATTCAACATCTGTCCAGGGCCCACCGTCCTCCATTCAACATCTATCCAAGGCCCACCATCCTCCATTCAACATTTGACCTGGGCCTTCTTTCCTGCCTCCACTGCTTAAGGGATGGAACTCTGTGCATCATGGGGTCACTCAGGTTGGCACCAGAGCTGGGACTAGAACCAGCCTCCAGAGACCAACTGACCAGGCCCCATCCTGACATCTACAGGGAGGCCAAGGACAGTGCCCTGGGGGGACAGTGCCCTAGGGCAGTGGTCGGCAAACTGCGGCTCTCGAGCCACATGCGGCTCTTTGGCCCCTTGAGTGTGGCTCTTCCACAAAATACCACGTGCGGGCGCGCACGTACAGTGTGATTGAAATTTCGTGGCCCATGCGCAGAAGTCGGTATTTTGTGGAAGAGCCACAGTCAAGGGGCCAAAGAGCCGCTTGTGGCTCGTGAGCCGCAGTTTGCCGACCACTGCCCTAGGGGGACAGTCCCCTGGGGGACAGTGCCCTGGGGTACAGTGCCCTGGGGTGACCATCCCTGAGGGGAGGCAGGAGCTGCATCCCAGGCCCTGCTGTGAGCGCTACCTGGCCCTGAGTTGACTGTCCCACTTGATCAGCGTCTCGGGCAGCAGGGCGTCCTCCAGCTGCCCCAGCCGGCCCCGCTGGGGGAAGACGAAGAAGGTGGTGGCGCCGGCGGCGTGCTCCATCTGCAGCACCGTGCACTGCAGCTCGGGGTCGTGCAGGAGGCGGTGGCGAGCCTTCTGCCTCATCATGGGCACCTGCACGGCCCTGTGCTCGTCCACAAAGAACTTCTTCAGGCTGGTGGCTCTCGGGTCAAAGGGTCGCGCCCACCCGGCTGAGGGGACGAGAACAGCGAGGTTGCCGTGGAGAGAATGGAGAATGGGCTCCAGGCCACCCACCGGGTAGCCACAGGGTGGGGCGTCCACAGTGGACGCCAAGCCCAGCTCCGTGACCGCCTCTTGGCCTGTCCCTCATTCCCTGTGCAGCCTGGGGGCCGAGCCCTTGCCTGCCCTGCGCTTGCGTCTCCTGTTTGGGAAACGGGGTAAGTGCTGTCACAGAGACAGAGCAGTGCCGGGCAGTGAGGGCTGCTTGGCTCTCTGGTCTCCTTACTCTCTTTGGGGTGGTTAATTAAAAAAATGGTTTTAAAATATATTTTTATTGATTTCAGAGAGAAAGGGGGAGGAAGAGAGAGATGGAAACATCAATGATGAGAGAGAATCCTTGATCGGCTGCCTCCTGCACACCCCCTACTAGGGATCGAGCCCTCAACCCGGGCATGTGCCCTTGGCTGGAATCAAACCTGGGCCCCTTCAGTCGGCCGGCCGACGCTCTATCCACTGAACCACACCAGCTGGGGCCAGAGGTGGTTAAGTTTAAAGAGACAAAATCCATCATGTGGCACCAGCTGCTCTGAAACGTCTATGGATCTGAGGGCTCGGCTCAGCCTGGCTGGCAGGCCTAAGGCAAGTCACCTGACACTGGGCCTCAGTTTTCCCATCTCTCAAGTGGACATAATAAAATCGCCTTGTTGGGCTGTGAAGAAAATTCAGTAAAAATCAAACATGCACCGTGACCGGCATGATAGTATTCAGACTGTGTGTGTGTGCAAACAGGCTGACATACACCAGGCGAGAACTATACAGGCATGTAGCTGAGTCATGCGTTAGGGGCTCAGGCCAATCCCTTCTTTTTTAAAACCAATCTGTCTCCTCACGTGTGAAAAGGAACCATGAACCATAGCCTCTGTGCTTCATCCCGGTGAGAAGGTCAAATGAGAGGTGGGTGTGAATTCCCTGGAGACCCACAAAGCACTCGCTGTGCAAGTATGAGAAGGACTGGACGCATCCGCTGAGTGAAGGAGTGTGATTAAGGAGCGAGGCACGTGATCGCATTGCTCTCCTGGGAAAATAAAGGCTCTCCCAGCGCTGGGGCTCTCCCCGCTCTCATCCATGCCTCCTGGGCCTGCCAGAGGAAGGGGCTCATGGTCCGTGACTCAGCACTGCCTGCAGTTACTAATGTGGAGATCACAGCCCTCCTGCAGCAGCCTCCCCGTGGGGGGAGGATGGAGACCGCCCTCAAATGCAGGGCCTTGGGTCCCTGACTGACCTGCCCCCTAAATCAGAATCTTCTGGGGACAAGCGCAAGATACCTGCATTGTAAGCGAGTTCCCCAGGGAGTGCTATGCACACTAAAGTTGGAAAAATCCTTCTTTGAAAAAACTCAATAGGAGTATTAAAATGCAACCGGTGATGAGTTTCCCGTCACTGGGGGTATGCAAGCAGAAGCATCAAGGATTCCTGGAGCTCCTACATCACAGTTAGCAGGGGAGGCTCTGGAGGCTGTGAGGAGTGGGGTGATTGGGGCCCCGGAGGGAGGGTCCTGGGATAGACCCCTCTTACCTCTGAGGAGCAGGTGACTCACCAGGACCTCCGAGGTGGCATCGCTGAGTTCCTCCACCCAGGCGCCAAGCTGCCCCCGGGTCTGCTTCTCTACATACTCCCGGATGCTGTGCTGGGCCCCCTCTGGGTCCTGGGCAGCCCCCAGGCCCAGGTCGCTGAACCTGCGCTGGCCCAGCGTCAGGAGGAGCTGGGGGCCCTGCACAGGGAGCCTGCGCAGCAGGTCCCGGAAGCCCTCCTGGATCTCGGCCTCGGAAACCAGCGTGAGGTTGAAGCCCAGGCCCTCCAGGAGGTGGGTCCTGCTGGCGGCAGGGGCTCCAAGGGAGAGTGTGGCCAAGGCCCAGGAGATGCTCATGGGGGAGAAGAGGACATTCTCTCCGGGGGCCTCCGAGGCCAGCTGTCGGTAGAGGTCGAAGGCAAAGTCTATGTTGCTCACAGAGAGCTTGTGGCAGGGCAGGGTCGGCCCGGGAGGGACATCCGAGGGGACGGGGTCCATGGGGCCAGAATTCTCCTGGTTGGCCAGGGCCAGGCAATGGCCCACAGCCAGGAGCGCAGGGACCAGCAGCCACATCCTCTGGAGTCCTTGGTCAAGATTCTAGAAGCAGGGGTGCGGGAGGACAACAACAACAACAACGGTAATAGTAATCCTATCTAACAAAAAACAAAAAGGGTAATTAACCGTACCTCTGCTATGCTTCCCATCGGCTAATTAGGGCGATATGCAAATTAACCGCCAACAAAGATGGTGGTTAATTTGCATACGTAGGCACAATGATGGGAGGTGAAAGAGGAAGGACGGAAGAACAATGATCGGAAACCCAGGCAGCAGGCAAGAGCTGGCCCCCAGCTGGTGATCGCCATTGGAAAGCCGGGCTGCAGGCGAGGCAGCATCCTCGGGGGCCTGGGGTGCCGCCTGGCCTGTGGCCTGTGGCCTGTGGTTGCCATGGCAATCAATGGGAGAGAGAGCCGGGACCCAGGCCAAGCGGCACCCCTGGGGGTCTGGGGGTGCCGCCTGGCCTGCACCCCGTGGTCGCCATGGCCATCGGAGGGAGAGAGAGCCGCATCGGGAATGGAGAGCCGGGGCGCAGGCAAGGCGGCACCCCAGCACCCCAGCACCTGACATGCAAAGGTCGGGGATGAAATAACTTTTCCCAACCACATCTGCAAATATCCTGGGGAAGGCATCACTGAAGAGTTCACAACAACTGTCTTACTTGGCAAGGAAGAAAACAGTTGGCAACGGAAATAATCCCTTACATCAAAGTTCAGGTCCCTCTGAGTAAAAAAGAATATTTCCAAAGTAAAGGAGGGAGCAGGCAAAAATAATAGGTTCTCATGACTTCCACTGAAGTTTGAGCATATGACAGAGTCAAAATGACCATACAAATTAAAACAGACAGTGGACACTCAGATGACCCGATCAACTGTCACTGTTTGTCCCAATAGCAGCAATGCTTATGTGATAATATAGTTTAACAAACACACAAAACAAGTCACATGATAAGAGAGGTTCGGCTTCTAAAGTAAATTGAATATGTTCTTTAAAAATTCTCATGTCCTCCCCTCTGACTATAATTCTTAATTTTCCAATCAGAAAATTACCCCAGGTGATCCAGTAACATGTAGAACTCCAGTAACCTAACTTATTTAAAAAAACAAACATCCCAACCATTTTTAAAATATTTAAATTGATATTTTAGGGTTAAAATTATAGAAGATATTTAGATCCAAATATATTTTCTGAATAGAAAATATTTCAGTTTTT
>JAWPEG010064502.1:3082981-3117115 GCA_035771395.1 Myotis vivesi | reverse complement strand
TTTTTACAATGAAAAGAAAGAGAGTTTCATCTCATTTCTCTCCCAGGGTAGATGTCTGTCAATAGAAGGTGGATATCAATAAAAGGAGGGGCTTGCACAATCAATCCAGAAAGTCAGCAATCTATGAATAATCCAGAACCGAGTATTTATCTCCTCCGCCACACACCCTCCCTCCCAGCCAGTGAGCAAGGTAATTACTCTCAAGTCAAGCTAAGTGCCCCCCCAGTCACAGTGGCCCAATGCTGACATACAAAGCATACAAATAATTCTCACTCCGGCATATACTGTAAATTTCTCAAAGTCTTCCTGAAACATTTTTTAAAGTAATTTTTACTTCTTTAGAAAAAATGCATACATGGCAAACCATCTGTGATAAAAGGCCCATTCTATAAAATTTTCCCTGGTCCTACTCATATCTGCAATCATAACCATATTTACAGACAAATATATCTATACTAATAAAATAGTAATATGCTAATTAGACTGGGAGACCTTCCAGGAGACCTTCCAGATGTTCTTCTGGACAAAGCCATGGTGGCGGGGCCGAGGTAGAGGCTGTTAGAGGCCAAGAGGGGAGGGCAGTTGTGGGTGATCAGGCTGGTGGGGGATGGAGCTGTTGGGGGTAAGCAGACTAGCAGGGGGGCCAGTTGGGGGCAAGCAGGCCATCAGTGGGGGTCAGTTGGAGGTGATCAGGACAGCGGGGGGCAGTTTGGAGTGAGCAGGCCAGCAGGGGGACAGTTGGGGATGAGCAGGCCAGTGGGGAGGGGAGGTAGGGGCGAGCAGGCCAGCAGGGGTGGGCAGTTTGGGGTGATCAGGCTGGCGGGGGGGCATTTGGGGGCAAGCAGGCCGCAGCGGGGGTGGGGGGCAGTTGGGGGCGAGGAGGCCGGCAGGCAGAGTGGTTAGAGGCAATCAGGCAGGCAGGCAGGCAGGTGAGCAGTTAGGAGCCAGCAGTCCCAGATTGTGAGAGGGATGTCCGACTGCTGGTTTAGGCCCGATCCCTGTAAACTGGCAGTAGGACATCCTTCGAGGGGTCCCAAATTGGAGAGGGTGCAGGCCGGGCTGAGGAACACACCCTCCCACATGCACAAATTTCGTGCACCGGGCCACTAGTCACTAATATTCAGTGTCTGCTCTGTGCCCTGCCTTGTGCCAACACTTCCCAGGCCTCCCCTCTTCATCCTCACAGTGCAACGGGGGAGGCACGGTTCTTACACCCCCCTTTCACAGTGCTTATACCCCCTTTCTCAGTGTTTACACCCCATTTCACAGTGTTTACACCCCATTTCACAGTGTTTACACACCCCTTTCTCAGTGTTTACACCCCCATTTCACAGTGTTTACACCCCCTTTCTCAGTGTTTACACCCCCATTTCACAGTATTTACACCCCATTTCACAGATAAGAAAACAGAGGAAAGGCTCAGGAAGTTGCCCAAAGTCAAACAACTGGTAGGTGGTGGAGTTGGGACTTGAACCCGGACCCTGGAGGGGGTGGAGTCATGGTGAGATGCCCAAGCAGCACCTGCTCTGAACAGAAGCAGCCACAGCATCCGCTGAGCACCATGAGCCCGAAGTGCACGCGGGGGCTCCGTTTGATCTGCCCCGAGGGGCAGCAGCCCAGAGGCCACAGGCTCAATCCCCTGAACCTTCTCTGCGGCTCTGTGGCCTGGGAAGGCCCCTCTGCCCTGTGTCTCACCCCCGCCCCCCGCCCCAGCTCTCCCACGTCCGGTCCTGCTCACACAGAGCTGGGTCTCCTGCGCACGCTCAGAGCCCCTCCTCCGCTGACCCCTCTTCCAGCCAGGATGTGCCCTTGGACTTGCAGAGAGCACAGCGGAGGCGGTGCAGGGTGCAGGGAGGAGTCCTGGCCACCTGGGCTCGCTCAGCTCAGCCTCTGCTGTCCCGTGGAGCCCACAGACACCGGGCACGTCGCTCCCTCCCTGGGCCTCTGCTTCCCCTCCGTGGGACGGGGCTAAGCACCTCCACATGACGGGGCTGTGGGAATTCAAAGCGACCGGGCACCAAGCGGAGCCTGCCCAGGGCCTGGCACAGGCAGCCCCGGGAAGGGAAGCAGCAGATATTATGACCCCCGAGAACTGAGGGCTCCCCCCTAGTGATTCTGACTCAGCAGATTCCTGGGGCCCCAGACTTTATGTTAGTGAGGGCCAGAGCGGGCCCAGGTGTGCACTCAGGTGTGGGTAGGAATAACCACCGTCACACCCCTGCCCTGCCTCTGGCTCTCCCACTTGACGTGGGCAGCCCCCAGCCTTTCTAACCCGAGTCCCCTTATCCGTAAGGGGAGAGGAACGGGAACTCAGCCTCGAGGGTAAAACTGGTTCCATTGTGTCTATCGGCAGGGAACAGACCGCTGTCCATCTGCCAGGTAATTTGCTTTGGTGAATATCTTGGCTTTAATGCAAGTTCATTCCCTTATTTCTTTTACCGTTCATTCATTCATTCATTAATTCATTCATTCATCCATTCACTAAACAGACGTCGGCTGGAAGCCTGTTGGGACTTGAGCTAGGCGCTGGGGAAGCGGGTGGATGAGACCCGGGTGCCAGGGCTCACGGGGGACAGGTAATCGGAATTCACTCGGAACATGGTGCGGGCAGGTCCCCCAGACCATAGAGCTTTCGAGCTGCCTGGATGCCACGATCCAATCCGAGCGCTGCACAGACGGGGAAACCGAGGCCCAGAGAGATGCTGGCTCGTTCACTTGCCGACTCATTCAGCAAACATGCGTCCTTCAGGGGCCCTGTCTGGAAGAAGCTCGCCAGCCACTGGGAGAGACGCAGTGCAGGGCTGGTTACAGCTCCCTGAGCTATGGCAGTGGGAGGGGAGCCTGCAGGAGGCAGGGAGCTCCTGGAGGGCTCCCTGGAGGAGGAAGCCCCTGACCTGAGACTGGAAATGAGTCAGGAGAAGGGTTTCAGCAGAGGGAAAAGCGTGCTCAAGGCCATGGAGGCAGCACCACTCCAGGCTGCTGTCGGTACAGGCAGCTCTGGGAGCAGGAGGGGTGCATGTGTGTGTACATGTGTGTTCACGTGTGTGTTCACATGTGTGCCTGCTCCTGTGTGACTCGTGAGGTGACCCGTGGCAGGTCCACCACGCTGGCTGGGGGCCATGGCTCCCGCTCCAGCCCCACCCGCAGCCCCCACTCACCTGAACCTGCCAAGGAGCTGAGGGACTCCGCAGTCGTGGCCCGGGACACAGAAGCCTGTCCATGCGGGAGGACGGAGGCTGGACTGTGGACTAGCAGGCTGTCCGAGGCTGCCCGTGGCCCACGTCACCCGCAGCACCCCGGCAGGAGGCAAACTGGCCGCCCGCGTCTGGGCTGTGCGAGGTCTGCGCAGGGCAGAGCTCGGCGTGGGTGGGCCTGGTGCCCGGGGCTCAGTCCATCACTGTTTGCAGCCTGACCCTCCCCTGAGCCTCGGTTCCTCCTCTGCCCCTCCCACTCTAGGTGGCCAGGAAGTTCAATGTAGTGACGCCTGTGGGCTTGGAATCCAGGGAAAGGCTCAGTTCACTGGGGCCGCCTGCAGCCGCTCCGGCTCCATTCCTGCCGAGACACACTCTGCGGCCACCCACCTCCCGCCCGCGCCCCGGGTCTGGCCTCCAGGGGTGTGGGCTCCGACTCTTGAACGGCGCCTTTCAAATTGCAACGTCTAGCTCTCGGGACGTCAGCAGACCTGGCCACTCAGTGCGGCATAAACAAAAGGTTAATGTGTGCCCAGCAGAGAGAGTGTTTGCAAAACCTTTCAGCCCAAATACCTTCTCCGTCCTGGCAGGTGGCGGGAAGGGACAAAGGTGGCCTGGCGACAGGGCGAGGGGCAGGTGGGCGTGGGCTCATGGGTGGAGCAGGCTTCCTTTCCCCCGGGTTTGCTTATTCCGACTTCTCCGCACCCACCACCTGGACCTAAACACCCACACAGCCACTTCTTCTTTTTCAAATCCTCACCCGAGGATATTTTTCTTGATTTTAGAGAGACAAGAAGGAAGAGAGAGAGAAAGAAATATCGAGAGAAATATGAGAGAGGAACATCAATTGGTTGTCCCCTATACACATCCCAACCGGAGATCAAACCCGCAACCTAGATAGGTGCCCTGACCTAGAATCGAACCCACGACCCTTTTGGCATACGGACAACACTCCAACCAACGGAGCCATCGGCCGGGCCGCCCCTTGTTGCTGTCTCAGGATTTTCAATTCTTTCTCTTAATATTCAGTCAAGGGAGTAGACAGGGGGCTCTGTCATCCATCACCCACTCATTCATCCAGTGCTGGGACTAAGGCACAAACCTGCTCTCAAGGACTTTCCTGTCTGCTTCAGGTTTGATGATGGGAGAATTCTAACGTGTACAGCGATCGAGAGGATGGTCTAGCGAAGCCCACGTCCCCATCGGCAGCTGCCGTCCGGTATCATCAACTTGAGGACAGGATCACTCCCTCCCCCAACCCTGTCCCCTTGGGAATGTTCTGAAGCAAATCTTAAACATCCTTTCATCTGTAAGAATTTTAAAACATCCTAGCCACAGTAGTATATGTCACATCCTAAAAAACCAGTAAACTCCTTAATACCATCAGTGTGCAAGTCATTGTTTCCCTAATTGGTTCCCCAATTTATTTATGATTTTAAAAGATATATTTTTATTGATTTCAGAGAGGAAGGGAGTGGGAGAGAGATAGATGAGAAACATTGACCAGCTGCCCCCTGCACGTCCCACTCTGGGGATCAAGCCTGCAACCAAGCATGTGCCCTGACGGGGAACCAAACCCTGACCTCCTGGTTCACAGGTGGACATTCAACCACTGAGCCACACCGGCCAGACCCCAATTTATTTTTTACACTTGGTTTGTTTAAATGATGATCCAAACCAGGTGTACGCATGGCACTTATTAATACAGCAGGGGGACACGACCAAGGCCCCCCGTGGAGGCCGGAAACCACAGTACTGACCCCATGCTGTGTTTTCTCCTGCGCATCCCACCGGTGATGGAGTTAACTGATAAATTAATCAATAACTAATGATGGAAGAGAGCGAGGAGGCCCATGGGCTGTACTAAAAGTTGCGTGAGCGTGGTCTCCTCCGGGCCTCAGTGGCCGGCCGCACCCTCCCTCCCGGCCCGTGCTGCGGCTGTGCTCGAGCCGGCGCACTGCTCTCCCCTCTCACTTTCACGGTGGGAGAGTCCTTCTCCCTCAGGTCTTAGCGTGACTGTTTCCTTCTTACGTTGAGAGCTTTCACCTTTCCCCTCAAGGAGGGACTTGGGGTTCTCCCTGGCACCTCCGAATTGCCCCCGTGGGCGACATGGTCAAGTCACGGAAGTGAGAGGTCCTGGCACTGGGGTGCGGGGAGCCGCCGCTGCAGCCCAGGCCCCACTCGCTCACACCCTGGCCCCTCCCGGCCCCTTGGTTACCTTCTGCGGGTCCTGGGGGGACACCTTCCCCTCGGCCCCTCCCCTTGGAGGAGCACGCCCTTCTCTGCACACCCAGGGACTCGGGGTGGGGCCCCGACGGCTCACTGGCCCACCCTGAGGCGTCCTGCTGCTCCCTCCAGCCTCGACCTCCCTCCTGACTCCTGACAACATCCTGTCTGTCTCCCAGGAACTGAGGGCGCGGCTGTGTCCAGACCTGACGTGTCACTTCCCTCCGCAGGCTGCTCACCGGGTCCGTCTCAGGGAAGCTGTCCTCGCTGGAGCCACACCCACATGCATTTTCCTCCTTCCTCCCCTCACGCCTCACACCGGCTCCCCACAGCCTTGGAGCGTCCCCTCTCCCTCGGCAGTGGCCCCATCTCTGCCTCAGTGCAGCCCACAGCCCCGTCCCAGCCCCGGACCCTTCCAAGCAGCAGCCGCAGCCTCTTTCTCGGATGCAAATCTGCTCACTCCCACTCTCTGTCTGAACTCCGTTAAAGCTGCCTGTGGCTCTAAGTAGCCATGCCAGCATCCTCACTGAGCTGCCCGGCCCTGAGCGCCCAGCGGCTCCACAGTGGCCCCTGCCGCCCCTCAGCCCTCCATCCGTCCCTGCTCCAGGCCTGCCCAATTCTTTTGGTTTCTTGAAAATCCTCCCATCACTTTCTCTTGCCTGGAACATTCTCCTCGCTGTTCACTTACCCATCCTCTATTCTCCCTCTGATTGCAGGGCAGAAGCCACCTCCCCCAGGGAACCCTCCCTGGCTTCCCCAGTGGAGTTGGGTGCTCTCGAGTCTCAGCTTCCAGAGCCTCATCTCACCACCTGTCTTGCCCATCACAGTCCGAGTTCCGGGAGAGCCGTCACTGCGGAAATCGTTCAGGGCAGAATCGCTTTGTGGTTTAGAGTGTGTGTGTGACGCCGAGCAAGCCGGAGAGCATCCTGCCCGCCCTCATCACCGCTGTGTGGCCTGGGGGAGCTCTCTGAGTGGTGCTCCTCAGTCCTCTCATCCATACAATGGGAGCAAGAGCAGCATCTGCTTCCCAGGCCCTCACAGAGGCGGGGTGAGGCCTGGCAGCTGGATCTCAAGCCCATGTTCGATGTTGGTGGCCTCGTCACGATGCCTGGTGACCCCTGGGGCCCTGAGCTTCAGCCCTCCCCGCGCCGCGACGGGGTGATGGCTTTTACTGCTGTGGGTGCTCACGCTCCACTGCTCCCCAACCTTCGTTCTGGTTGCCGGGGGGTCCTCTGGCAGGGGCAAGGCTCAGGACCTCACTTCTGAAACGGGGCCACTATCCCCGGGTTGGGGTGCTGGGGGGCTGGGCGGGAGATTCTAGGACGAGGAGGGCCGGCTCGGCTGCAGGAGCCAGGGGTCCGGCTGTGCCAGGTGAGGTCAGGTCTGGAGCCCCCAAGGGTCACCACCTGGGCAGACCTTGGGGAGGGAGAGTGACACTGGGACTGGGACCAGCGAGCCTTCAGGAGGCGACACCGGGCAGCAGGTCCCTCCTGGTCTTGGGCCTGAGGTCCAGGTTGGCTTGTCCGGGCCGGGCTGCTGGAGGGGAAGGTAGAGCCCAGAGCCTGGCAGGGGGCGGAGCCTACTTGGGAGCGTGGGGTCCCCGGGTTCTCCCATCTCTCAGAGCAGCAGTCGCCAATCTCAGGGACCGCCAGGGGTCCGCGGAGCACCGGTTGGCGGCGCTATCTTAGTGTATCTTCATCACAGTCGCCTGTAGCATGGTTACTGCCTAGCACCTCTTACCTGCTCTGCTGGGCACTGCGCAGTAGCCCAGCCCTGTCACCCCGTTTCACCAGGGAAAATCCCGAGGGAAAGGACTCTCACTGCGGGCGGCCACAGCGCGTGGGGCCAGGCAGATCCGGGAAAGGCACAGGGACACGCTGAGCCGAGATCCCTGGTTTATTGCTGTCAGAGGTCACAGAGCCTCGGAGGCACGTGTGGGAGCCACCAGCAGTCACGGGCGCTTCCCCAGGAGGGAGGAGGCAGGGCGAGGCCCACCAGCTCCCTGTGCACGGGGCCAGGCTGCCCCCGGAGACAGGCGCCCTCCACGGCCAGGGCACGAGGGGGAGGGAGCTCTAGGCTGCGCTGGGGTTGGCCACTTTGCCGCAGAAGAGGATGCTCTGGGTGTCCTCGGAGAGGATGGCGAACAGGAAGGGCCTGTTGAACTTCACGGAGGCCCGTGGGAGTCTCGCGGACTTGAGCATCACGCTGACTCCCGTGGCGGCGGCGGCTTCAGTGCCCGTCTCGGCCACGTCCATCAGGCTCTTGTGCACCACCTGTGAGGACCGGGGCTGCCCCCGAGACCGTGAGCAGGAGGCCGCAGCCCGCCCGCCCGCGCGGCTCTCGGGGGCTGGCATTTACCCACCGTTGACTGTCAAGCGGCTGTCAACCGGCTCAGCTGGTCCGCTCCTCCCGGCACCCTGGTGTGTGGAGCCCTGATGTGCACATGTGCATGCGAGGCTCGGGGCTATGAGGGGCCTGTGGGTGCAGGGCAGGGGCACCCTGGGTGGGTCCCCTGCCTGAGCCCAGAGACGGAGCTGCCCCCACACCCCCTTTTGTGGGGGGACACGCAGGAGGGCCTTTTCCCACAGGCTCCTCCGCAGGCAGCTGGTGCAGAGTTCGGAACCCACAGACAGCGGGCCCTGCGTCAGCATGCCTCCTGCCCCAGCCCCATGTCCTTGGGGTTCGGCGATGTCGCAGGGGATGTGGCTTCACATCCCTGGACCCTGCAGCTGCCCCACCCCCACCCTTGCTCTTGACCTTCCATTGCCACACCCTTTGGGAGGTGGGGTGCAGATGAGGGTGGAGGGCTTCCCAGCAGCTCCCCGTTCTCTGACTACTCTGCTTCTAGGCACTCAGTGCAGGGTCCCCGGGATCTCCCATCTCTTCGTGCCCCTTCATCACAATCGCCCCAGAGCCGTGCCTACCACCTCCTGCCTCTGACCTGTTCCGCCAGGCAGGGGCACTGGGCAAGACCTCTCCCCCCATTTACCCGTGACAAAGCTGAGGGGACAAGCCTTGAACCATGGGCTCTGCAGGCAGTAAGGGGAGGAGCGTGGGGGGGGGGGTCCTCTGCCGATTGCACCCCAGGGTCTCCCCTACGCCCGGATCTGTCCCATGAGACTGCAGGGAGGGGCCCGCCCGGGCCTCAGCACCCAGCTCCTGGGGGCGACTGGTCATGAGGAGGGCAGCTCTGTGTGGAGATGGGCCTCTGCCCGACCTGGCCTCTGCCCGACCTGGCCTCTGCCCGACCTGGCTGTTCCCAGCTCCACGCGGAGGCTGATGTCCACGCTGTCGACTCACCTGAGAGACCGCCAGGTTCTTGTCGCCTGTGATCCCCGACAGGTCGGCCTTCTTGCTGAAGACCTTCCTCATGCCCAGCCGGGGGAGGACGCCTTCCAGGTGATAGAGGCTGGAGAGGGAGAACTTCGGCAGGTGGAGCTCCATCGGCCTAGGAGGAGAGGAGAACAGACGGGAGCGCTGCTTGGCCTCCCTCCTCACAGCTGTCCTGCTGGCGTCCCTCCCACAAGCCCTGCAGCTGCAAATGAGCCTTTCCTGCCTCACTTTCTTTTTTTTTTTTTTTCCTTATGATTTTTTTTAATTAAATTTTTATTGTTCAGATTACATTTGTTCCTCTTCCCCCCCCCCATAACTCCCCTCCTTCCAGTTCCCGCCCCACCCTCCACCCTCACTCCCCACCCACTGTCCTCCTCCATAGGTGCACGATTTTTGTCCAGTCTCTTCCCGCATCTCCCACTCCCCTTTCCCCCCCAAGAATAGTCAGTCCATTCCCTTTCTATGCCCCTGATTCATTATAATCACCAGTTCATTCTGTACATCAGATTATTTATTCACTTGATTCTTAGATTCACTTGTTGATAGATGCATGTTTGTTGTTCATAATTTGTATCTTTACCTTTTTCTTCTTCCTCTTCTTAAAGGATTCCTTTCAGCATTTCGTCTAATACTGGTTTAGTGGTGATGAACTCCTTTAGCTTTTCCTTATCTGTGAAGCTCTTTATCTGACCTTCAATTCTGAATGATAGCTTTGCTGGATAAAGTAATCTTGGTTGTAGGTTCTTGGTATTCATCACTTTGAATATTTCTTGCCATTCCCTTCTGGCCTGCAAAGTTTCTGTTGAGAAATCAGCTGACAGTCGTATGGGTATTCCCTTGTAGGTAATTGAGTCTCTTTCTCTTGCTGCTTTTAAGATTCTCTCTTTGTCTTTTGCTCTTGGCATTTTAATGATGATGTGTCTTGGTGTGGTCCTCTTTGGATTCCTTTTGTTTGGGGTTCTCTGCGCTTCTTGGACCTGTAAGTCCATTTCTTTCACCAGGTGGGGGAAGTTTTCTGCCATTATTTCTTCAAATAGGTTTTCAATATCTTGCTGTCTCTCATCTTCTGGCACTCCTATTATTCTGATATTAGTCCGCTTGAAGCTGTCCCAGAGGCTCCTTACACTATCTTCACACTTTCGGATTCTTTTTTCATTTTGCTTTTCCAGTTGGGTGTTTTTTGCTTTCAAATCTTTGGTTTGATTCTTGTGCTCCTCTGGTCTGCTATTGGGTATAATATTCTTTATTTCAGTCCGTGTATGCTTACTTTCTAATTTCTTTATCGTAGCATCGAGGGTCTCATTAGTTTTCGTGAGGCTCTGCTCAAGTTTATTGCAAGCCCTCAAAATTGCGATTTTTAGCTCCATATCCTCCATTTCTGTCATGTTTTTTTGTCTCCGCATCTTTTATGCTTTCTTGGTGCACCCCCTTGTGGTCTTTGTGCACAGTCTTGTTCTAGTTAAGCCTTAATTGTTGTAGTTAATACTAGAGGGATTTGACCACCAGGCCGACTGGCTGTGAGAATCAGCTGTGGGAAAACTTCAGTCCTCTGGGGAGGTGGTAATCTAGCCTCTGCCTGAGGCGATCCGGCAAATGGCTCTGCGCAGGGCTTGGGCGGGGCGGGATCAACAGGACGGGGGGAGGGAGCAGTTATGGCTGCTCTCAGTCCGTCCCCGGGGGCTCTGCCTCTCTGTCCCAGCAACCGCTGCAAACCTCGGAGGGACCGTAGCCAGACAGTCCCGCTTCTCCCGTTTGAGTCTGGGTCCCTAGAGACTCGCCCGGATCTGGAGCCCAGAGTCTGAGACTCCCTCCTGATTGAAAACGACAACCGCGCCCTCAGCCACCAGCCCGCTTTGCGCGCCCCCCACCATACCTTTAAATTTTCCACACTGCGCCTCCTCTGAGCCCCGTAATGCTGTTGTTTTTCCTTCTAGTTGAAGAGTCTCTCCTCAGCCAGCCTTCCTGGGGTTCTGGGTGATGTCCGTTCCGTCTTTTAGTTGTATTTTTGAAGTGATTGTTTGCGGCAGCAGTCTCCGGTGTTTACCTATGCTGCCATCTTCGATTCTTCCTGCCTCACTTTCTTTATTGTTGTTGTTAATCCTCGCCTGAGGATATTTTTCCATTGAATTTGAGGAGAATGGAAGAGAGGGGGAAAGACAGAGAGAAACATTGGTGTGAGAGAAACACACCAATTGGTTGCCTCCTGCATGAGCCCCAACCAGGGCTCGGCGGGGAGGAGCCCGCAACCAAGGTACATGCCCTTGACTGAAATCAAACCTGGGACCCTTTGGTCCGCAGGCTGACGCTCTATCCACTGAGCCAAACTGGCCAGGCATTCCTCACTTTCTTTCATATATATATATACATATATATATACACACACACACACATACACACACACACACTAGAGGCCTGGTGCACAAAGATTCGTGAAAGAATAGGTCTTCCTTCCCCTGGGTGCCAGCACTGGCTTCCCTCCAGCACCTGAGACCTGGGCCTTTGCTCTGGCCACCACCTTCTGCCTTCGCTCTGGGCTGGAGCCACCTCCTGCCTGCTCCAGCCGGCTCCGTGGCCACCGCCCAGAGGCCGGCCCTCAGTGGCCAGCCAGGGCTTGTGGGAGGCTTGGCTTCCTTCATCGCTGGGGTGACGAAGGAAGCCAAGCATCCCGCCCACTCCAGCCAGTGCCGCCATCTTTGTGGCTATGGGTGCCATCATTGTGTCGTGGACTGACAGTTAATTTTCATATTACCCTTTTATTAGTATAGATGCTAGAGGCCTGGTGCACGAAATTCATGCATGGGGGGGAGTCCCTCAGCTCAGCCTGCACCCTCTCATAATCTGGGACTCCTAGGGGGAATCCTGCTAGTTTAGGCCTGATCCTACATCTGACTGCCTGATTGCCCCTAACCACCTCTGCCTCAGCCCCCACCACCATGGCTTTGTCCAGAAGGATGTCCGGAAGGTCATTCACCTGTCCAGTCTAATTAGCATATTATACTTCTATTATTATAGATTGACTGATTTCAAGAGGAAGGGAGAGGGAGAGAGATAGAAGCATCAATGATGAGAGAGAATCATTGATCAGCTGCCTCCTGCACGCCCCACACTGGGGGTCAAGCCTGCAACCTGGCCATGTGCCCTGACCAGGTATCAAACTGTGACCCCTGGTTCATAGGTCGATGCTCATCCACTGAGCCACACCGGCTGGGCTCCTTCCTCACTGTCTTGACCCCTGGTGCTTACTTTTTTCCCCCTCCTTTTTTAAAACATGCATTTTATTTATTTTACAAAGAGAGGAAGAAACATCCCGAGAGAGAAACATGGATGGGCTGCCTCCTGCACGCCCCCTGCTGAGCATCGAGCCAGCAGCCTTGGAGCATAGGACAGCGCTCAACCACTGGAGCCACACCGGCCGGCTGCTCTCTTAATTTACTCTTTATCGTTCATGTCAGCACATGCCGGCTGGGTCTGGGGCCACGCATCCGCCTGGCCCTGCCCTTCCCTTGCAAACCAGCGGTGCAGGGGGAACCCTGCATGCCCATGGAGATTTGCAGGCACTGGGAGAGGGTCCCAGGCAGGCGGCTTCCTGCACCGAGGTGACAGCGAGCCTGAGCCCCTCCTGAAGGAGGGGAAGGGCCAGCTGGGTGGAAGGAGGCAGGAGGGAGCTGCACGGGCCACAGTGCAAAGCTGCTTCTCAGCCCATCTCAGCTCAGGCCTCAGCCAGTCCCCATGCCTCAGCCCCTCACCCTCAGGAGGCTGACAAGGACAGGACGGGCACGAGGCTGGGGCTGTGATGAGGGCCCGAGACTTGAATGATGTAAGAGGCAGAGGCAGCCCTGGCAAGTCTGATATTTTCATCTCATAGAAGAAAACATTCAGGCCGAAGTCACACGGGAGGCCACGGGCCAGGTGCCCCGCTCTGAGCTTGTCCCAGCACCGCACGCCCACCCGGGACCTCAGGGAAGCTGCGTGTGGCGGGGGACGGGACGGGGAAGCGTGGGGGTGAGCAAGGATGGCCCGCCGCCCCAGCCTGGGGTAGTCACCTCGTCCGCAGCGAGTCTCTCCACCTGTGCAGGGTCTCGGGCCGCAGCGCGGCCTCCACCGCCTTCATCTTGCCCTTGTCCGGGAGGATGAAGAGCGCGCTGGCGGCACCCGCGTACTCAAGCTCCACCACCCAGCAGGCGAGCGCCTCGTCGCGGAAGCAGGGCGTCTTCAGGTACTCGGAGCTCATCATGGGCACCGTCACCCACCTCCCCTGGCCCACGTACTGGACTGGAAGGTGTCGTTGGGGTCAAAGGGTGTCTTCCACTTGGCTGGAGGCGGGAGAGGCAGCGGGGTCAGGGGGGAGCTGTGAATGCCGGGGCTGCCCTGACCCACCCCTTTGTTCGGGGTCCCTGGGCGGTGAAGACACTCCGCACCCCAACAGCCAATCCGCGGCTCCTCTTAGGAATGACCTGGTTGGGTTGGCAAGAACTCCTTGGCAGATGGGCGCCCCCAGGTGTGGGGGGAGAGGGGCTGGGAATGGAAGACCGGTTAATGGTGCTCATGACACACACACGGGAGTGTGGGCGTAGGAGATAGGAGAGAGGAGGCTCGGGGAAAAAGGGAGGAGGCGTGATGGTGACATGAGGGCCTGGGCCACAGGCACCCTCGAAGCTGTAGGAGAGCATATTCCCAGAGTTGGGCTGCCGGTCCTTGGAGGCTGTCACCACGGAGATGGCCACTGTCCCGCAGTCTCCCCTCCCTCCAGAGGCCAAGGCCCGCTGTGCGGGCAGAGGGCCGCCCAAGCACCACACCATCCCTCAGGGAGGAAGCGCGTTCCCGCCCCTCCTGCCCACAGGGATTTGGAAGGACAGCGGCCTCCTCCCTGGAGCTGGGCCAGCGTCAGGCGGACGAGACAAAGGTCAGTGGCTCCTCCGCAGCATGCGAGGGGGACACACTCACTTGGAAAACCCCAAGAGAAGGTGATGCCTCGGGCAGGGAGGGCCATGGGCCCAGGCCCCTCTCCAGGGCCCACGCACGCCCGGGGCGCCCTCCTCCATGGCGGTTTCGGGAATAACACAGGCTGCTGGGCCAGGGGAGCCATCGCCGGGAAAGATCTGAACTGAGGTCTGCGTCCCTCTGAGCCCGCGCAGGACTCACCTTTGAAGAAGATGTAGTTGACCAGGACCATGGCCGTCCCTGCGTCCAGGTTGCCCACCAGGTCCACCAGTTTCCCCTGGGTCTTCTCCCTCACGTAGTCGTTGATGAGCTGCTGGGCCGTGGGGGCATCCCGGAAGTCGGTGGAGAGCGCCTCGGAGGCGTACAGCACCTCGGCGTCGGCCCTGAACTCGTCCAGCACCTTTAGCTGCTCGCTGACGAACATGGCGTTGCCCACGCTCAGCCGCAGCTGGCCGCGGGGCCGGCCCAGGGCGCGCAGGAGGCGCTGGAAGCCCTGGTGGATTTCCGTCCCTGAGGTCTCGGTGAGGTTGACCTTGAGGGCCTTGTGGATTTTCATCAGGGTGCGGCCGCAGGCCCCCAGGGACAGGAAGGCTAACGTGGTGGAGACGCTCGTCGGGGAGAAGAGCACATTCTTATTGGGGTTCTTCCAAGCCAACTGCCTGTAGAGGCTGAAGGCAAAGTCAGCGTTGCTGGAGGCCAGTCGGAGGTTGTCCACCGGCGTCTCATTGCCCGGGGTCACCTTCTGGTCCGGCGTGTCCCCTGGGAGGCCGTGGGCAGTGGGGCAGAGCCCAGCCACCAGGAGCCCCAGCACCAGGAGGACTGACATCCCTTCTGCCCTCAACTCTGAAAAGCAAAGCTGCTCTAAGTCTCAGCAGGCCAGGGGGGCCCGGACCGCCTCCCAGAGCCCCCACATGGCCTGCTTTCTGCCTGCCCCCACCCCCCAGCTAGCTTTGTGGCCTCCCATGGTGGCAACCTCCTAGGCACCCGCCATACGTAATTATGCTCAGTGCTCCTTCTCACATTTGTAGGTTAGCACTGAAATTGTGGCCGTTTTCCCCAGGGGAGAAATGGCACAGAGAGGTGAAGGGACTTGCCCAGGCCGCACAGCAAGGACAGGGCAGAGCAGAGGCAAGAGCTGGGTCTGCCTGGCTCCCAGGTGGGGAGCTCGTGAAGGGCGCGAGGTGCATCCTCCCCACATGCTAGGCGAGCGGACACCAGCCGGAGGGGATCGGAAGCACGCAGTTGCTTGGCGTGTGTCCCCTGTCCACCCCCAAGTAGGGTCCCAGGAAGGGGCGCTGGGCTAGTCAGCGACCACAGCGCTGCTCCCGGCCTCTCGATGACATGCTGGCAGGTGCTGACTGCAGTGCCTGGGCGCAGTCAGGGCTCATGCAGACACTGGTCTGGCCGGTGTGGCTCAGTGGGTGAGCATCGGCCCAGGCACCAGGAGGTCATGGCTCGGTTCCTGGCCAGGGCACAGACCCAGGTTACAGGCTCGATCCCCAGTGTGGGGCCTGCAGGAGGCAGCAACCCATGATCCTCTCTCCTCACTGATGTTTCCATCGCTCTCTCCCTCTCCCTTCCTCTCTGAAATCAATAAAAACATATTAGAGAGAATAATAATAAGGGGAAACAGAGACACAGATTTCAGAGCCAGTTGCTGCTGCAAACAGGGCCAATCACCTTCCTCCGCCCACTCAGCCCCGAGCCCCGAGGGGACAGGGCAGCTGGGCTGGTGGCAGAGAGGGCAAAAGGAGGAAGAGGAGGAGGAGGAAAAAGAGGAGGAGGAGGAAGGAGGGAGGGGGGGGAGAGACGGAGCTAAGCTGATGACCATCCCAAACAGTGGCATCACCTTTGGACAAGCCCGGAACAGAGGCAGTTCAATTGCCCCCTGTGTACTCTCTGCTTATGTAACCATTTCTTTGAAAAATAGTTGAACTTTTCCCCAAAAACATTGCTTCTGGAGAAAAAAGGCTTACTGTTTGGGCGAGTTGGCGGCTGGCCCTGTCTCTAAGCAGCCTGCCTGTCTGCTTTGGCTGGAGGTGGGGTGGGAGGTGGGTGAATGGCTGGCGCCCAGGGACAGCCCCCATGGAGTCCCTGTGGCCTCTGCCGAGGGTGCATTGCAATCGTTCTGTCTGCACCACCTTGAGAGCTGCCCCCTGCACCAGGCGAGGGGAGCACCCCGGGCCCCTCGGGGAGTCCTCGTCCGGGGGAGGATGCACAGCTCTGTGGGAGGCACAGCTGACTCCAAGCAGAAGCCCAGTGCCAGGGGCAGAAGTGACTCTAGACCCCTCGTGGCGCGTCCACCCCTTTGCAGGTGTCCAGCTCAGGCCCAGACCGAGGCCTGTCCTCAGCAGCCAGGCCCGCCCGGCGCTGCCACACTCCTCCTGGCCCCTCCTGCATGCAGTCCACGGCTCCAGGCCGAGCCTAGAACCACCCGGGGAAGTGGGTTCTGTGGTGCCCAGTAGCTCGGCGCCGTGGATTACCTGCCTCGGAGAGCTGAGTGCCGTGAGTGGTGCAGCCGCAGGCGCTGGTGCTCACTTATCCTGCAGGGGGCTCCGCCCCCGGCTTGGGAAATGCTAGAGGGACACCCGGTGTCCAGATGTCTGGCTGGAAAGGGAGCACGGAGCGTTTCTGGTAACTGGGATTTGCTAGAATGACTCGAATAATCCAGTTTCAGGAACAGCTGAATTTTTGTCTCTTAAACACAAACCAAGACCTTGCCTCAGTTCGTTTTGTCTTTGTTGTGAAATACTCATTGAGGAACATGTAAAACTCAGAAACACATAAGGAGGGACATTGAAAAATACCCTGATTCTTGTTCTTCAGAAAACAAACAAACAAAAACACAGCCCTGGCCTCTGTGGCTCAGTGGGGGGAGGGAGGGGCGTCATCCTGTGCCGCAAGTATTGCCCATCAGGACACGTGCCTGGGTTTTGAGCTCTGTCCCCAGTAGGGGGCATGCAGGAGGCAGCCAATTGATGTTTCACTTTCACATTGACCTTTCTCTCCCCTCTTCTTTCTCTAAAAAGCAATTAAAAAATGTAAAAAAAAAAAAAAAAAAGAACAGTTCGTGGTTCCGGCAGGCAGCACCCTGTCACTCACTCTTGTTAGGAGTTTTTAGGAGCGAGGAGGCAGCACCAACCCTGGGCCCAGGAACTGTCTGTGCGGCTCTGATATGAGCCTGGGGATCCCAGGGGCCGTGTGAGAAAGCAGGAAGTGCTGGAGACCCTACTTCCCACAAACACAAGTAGAAACGTGGCAGGACATGAACCACCAGCCGATGAGTGCGGCCCACGGCCGGAAGGTCATCTCTGCCAAAGTACCGTGTGGAGGTCCAAGACGGCATGGATCGGGTGGGAGCTACACTGACTCCTCCCGGGACCAAACTGGAATCACAACTAAATTACAGAAGAATCATCCTGAATAGCCAAATGGAGACTCGTGAAGAGAAGCCTTATAACCGAGGACTTACAGAAGAAGCCACATGGAGACTGGTAGGACGTGCGGAGGGCAAGAGGGCCGGCCCTGCTCCCAGAGGCAGCTGCTGAGGTTCTGGAGGGATATCTCAGCTATGAGGGGTTTCCCCTGAGAAGTGTGGGAGCCGGGAATAGATGCCCACTTAGAGTCTGGCTGTATAAAGCAACGGGGTTTCTGACGGCCAGGAGAGATGGCTGGGGACACAGGCATCCTCGTAAAGGCCCCACACAAAATTTCATTCACAGCCACTCACCCCGGGCTCCATTGGAGGGAGGGCAGAGCGAACTAGAACCGCATGCGGAGATTCTGGGGTTGGTGGCTCTGGGGAGAGAGCTGAAGGGTCAGCCACCAGGATCCCTTCGCTGAGTCATTTCCCCATTTCTCAGAAGTCATCTTTCTTGAGCGGCGCACTCCCCTTTGTACCACATCAGCCAAGGGGGGGAGGGAAGGAATAGCCACACCCTCTGGAATCCCTCTGGCCCCACCCTGCAGCACTTATGCCCTGCTGAGTACAGCCAGAGGCTTTTTCAGTGACTGAGCCTAACAGACAGCCTGCAGGCAGAGCTGATCTCGGGTGATGGGGTTTTGCTGACCTGTCCCCAAGGGCCTAATGCTGGTAAAAGCACCAGGGGCAGCTTGGTCCTTTCCACAGAAACCCAGGCCCAGCCGAGGCAGCCAAAAACCATGGATCACCGATAGCTCCAAGCAGATTGCCCAGGGCCAGTCAGAGAAAGACAAGTACCATATGACCTCACTCATCTGGAATCTGATGAACAAAATGAACTCACAAAATAGAGACAGACTCAGAGAGCAGGCGGACAGCTGTTGGGGGAGGACTGGGTGATGGGGAGTGGCAGGGGGCGGGGATGGAGAGATTGAGAAAAAAGAGAAAACTCACTGACACTGATAACAGAGTGGTAATGGGGGGTGGAGGTAGAAGAGGGGATAAGGAAGATAAGTGGTGATGGGGAGAAAAAGAACAGTCCTCCTTAGTTGGCTCATGTTGATGAAATACTCATTGAGAAGCATGTAAAATCCCAGAAAAATACAGAGAAGGACATTGGAAAATATCACAGAGTCTTCTCACCCAGGGAAAGTCCCTGCTAACATTTGTGGAAGTTTCTGTCATTGTTTTGTGTCTGCATGTGCAAGATATGAATCTCCATACAGAAACGCAGATGTACTTTTTAAAAATGCAACACTCGCCCAGCTGGGTGGCTCAGTAGTTGAGCGCCGACCGTTGAACCAGGAGGTCACAGTTCAATTCCTGGTCAGGGCATATGCCCGGGTTGCAGGCCCGATCCCCAGAGTGGGGCATGCTGAAGGCAGCCGATCCATGATTCCCTCTCATCATTGATGTTTCGCTCTCTCTCTCTCCCTCTCCCTTCTCTCTGACATCAATAAAATATATATATTTTTCAATGCAACACTCTATTTCCTTCCAGCTCGGTTTGCATTCTGTGGTGCCTCTCCCCGTTCTGGAGGCAGGGTGTTCATTGAGGGCCCTAAGCCTACGGAGAGCATAGGTGTCCTGGCCTCTGGTCTCCGGCACTGTCTGTCTTTGGGGGCTTCTCCCCGCTACAGCTTCACCCTACGTGCTGGCTGCCCCTCATGCTGACCGGGAGGTCTCCTCAGCTCTCTCTCTGAGCTAAGGACAGGCCTTTCTTGGGCTCCTAGGAAGAGCCTTCCCCTTGGTCCCTCATCACCACAGCGCTCCATCCGTGACAGCCTTGGACACAGAGCACAGTCTGGGAACACTGGATGCTGAGTGCACCCTCGCAGCAGTGACCTCAAGCAGGTCCCTGGACGTCCCTCACCCTTAGTTCCTCCTCTATAAAACCCCGGGGGCATTTCCCCGACAGGGTGGCTGTAACGACTACGTGAAATAATACCAGAGTGAGGGAGAAGATGGCGCCAAACAGGCAGACCCTGCTGGCACCTCCCCCAGGGTCCGACTGGAAATAAAACTAAATTGGCGATGAACTTGTACGCATAGATGCATAACCCGTGGACACAGACACACAGACAATGGGGCAGTGAGAGCCCAGGGGTGGGGTGGGGGGCGAGAATGGGCTGCAAGAGGTTAATGGGGGACAAGGAGGACCTATGTAATACTTTCCACAATAAAGATTTTTTAAAGAGAAAAGAAAGAAAGAGAAAGGAGGGAAGGAAGGAAGGAAGGAAGGAAGGAAGGAAGGAAGGAAGGAAGGAAGGAAGGAAGGAAGGAAGGAGGGAAGGAAAGCTAAATTGGGGAACATTTATCTGGAATTACCACTGAGGTCCAGCTGAGGAGGAGACACGTCAGGAAGGACAGAAGCCAGAGCCACCTGGAGACCGGGGGCGGGGGGGGGGGCAGGGGGGGGCGGTGGCTACGGGTGGGCAGCGGGCAGAGAGCAGGGTGGTCTCTCAGCCACGGGAGGGTTTTTCCTGAGAAGATCGTGGCCGGAGCCCAGGCTGGGCTCCACAGCTCAGAGCCCGGAGCCAAGAGCAGGTCGCATCCAGCCCTATATGCCTACAGGGCTTCTGGCCTCCCGGAGACCAGAGCCATCAGAGATAAAAGCCTGTTTCTGGGGTTTTTAAACCCAGAGGACAGAATTTTCATTTGCAGCTACTCACCCAGGAGGAGGGAGGGCGGTGCAGACTGCAGGTGCCGAGGACAGGCGGGGTGGGAAGTATTAAAGAAACACTGGCCGGGAGAATCGCACCAGGTGGTACCTTCCCAAACTGAAGAGCCGCTTTCCCAAGAGGCACTGGCCCCTCCCAGAAGCCACAGCTCAGGAAAAGGGAAAGACCCGCCCCAGGGATGCAGCCGCCCACCCTCTGCTGCCCTGCCCGCCGCCCCCTGCACCCCGGCCTCTGCAGGGGAGGAAGCAGCAGAGGCCAAGCCTGCAGGTCCCAACAGTCTCAGGGGCTGCAGGGGCTGGCTTGGGGCTGGGCTGTCCACCCCACCCTCCTGGGAACCCGACTGGTGCTCCCGCTCACTGGAGAGCTGACAGAACTCCGGGTTTCCAGCCGATCCCACTGGACCGCATCCGAGGATCTCCGTGCAGCCGAGGGCAGGGAAATATTCTGGGTCGTTCTCAGAGGGGTAGCACTGGGATGGGGAAACACCCACCGCCCCCTCCGGGAGACTCAGAGGCTAGACTCCAGATTCCTCCGAAACCCTTTTCAGAAAGAGACTTCTGAGTGCTTCAGGTGGGCAGTTGGCTGGCAGGCAAAGGCAGGTAGATGCAGCGCCATGGCAACCTGGGAAGGTGGCTGACCCGTCTCTGGGCCCCATGGTGCTGACAAACTGGCCTTCGAGGGCAGCATGGTCCCTCCCACGCACAGCCAAGGCCTGTGGAGAAAGAGACAGACTGTGAATCGCTTGAACCTTCACACAGGGGGCTGAGCCCAAGGAGGACCGTCTCTGACAGAGGGTAGCACCCAGGTACCTCCCAGGAAGCCCAGAACTGGCGGAGAGAACAGCCAGCTGCAGTCATCAGAGGGCAGGGTCCAACGGGTCCTGGGAGGCACTGCATCTGCTAGACAAACACCACCTCACTTTTTTCTTTATCTTCTTTATCTTCATTCTTTATGGATTTGTTATGATTTCCTCTCTTTTTTTCCTTTCACATATCTAACTTTTCTTTTCCCATTTCTTACTCATTTTTTCTTCTTTCTCCTGCCTTCTCTGTTTTTCCTGTTCTCATTTTTTGTCTATCTGTTTTCTACTCTGTTTTCCTTTTCATAATTGTTTTCTTTCTCTTTTCTTTTATACAGATTTCCTTCCCCTAATCTTTATTCTTATTTTCTTTCTTTCATCTCTGCCCTTTCATATTTCTTTTTCTTCCCCTTTTTTTCTCCTCATTTCCCCCTTTTCTTCTATTATTGTTCTCTTTTCTCCTTCCTAATTCTCTCTTCATTTGTGGTTGCTTTTCTTGTTGTTGTTGGAATCTTGTGTATGTTTTGTTTGTTTGTTTTTGTTCTGTCAGCACCTGCACAACAGCCTGAATGACATGGTCGGGGGTGAGCCTCACAGTCAGCCAGCCCGAGAGGAGATTCCACCCCCAATGGGACAATAACATTTAAGGCTCAATTACAATAGGAGAGCTCAAATAACTCACACAGGGACATTCCTAGAGCACCCAGCTCTAAGATCTAAGAGACTGCACCACTGGCTCCCAAAAAAACTTACTACATAAGGCCATCCCACAAAGACTGGGAGGCATAGCAGTTTGTCTAATACATAGAAACTAATCCAAAGGAACAGCAAAAATGGGGTGACAAAGAAACAAACCCCAAATGAAAGAAAAGGAGGAAACTCCACAAAGAGAGCTAAACAAAATGGAGGGAAGCAATTTATCAAAGTAATGGTTTTAAGGATTCTCAAGGAACTTAGTGACAATTTCAAGAAACTCCATGCGAACTACAATAATATGAAATAAGAAATAGAAATCATAAATAAGAATCAGTTGTAAATGAAGAATAACATATCTGACATCAAGAATACACTTGAAGGAATAAAAATAAATTAGATGAAGCAAAAGACAGAATCAGTGACTTGGAAGACAAGGTAGGAAAAACACCCAATTAGAGCAGCAAAAAGAAAAAAAGAATTAAATATCAGGAGGATAGTTTAGGGAACTTTGGGACACCATGAAATATAACAACATCCACATTATAGGAGTATTAGAGGAAGAAGAACGTGAGCAGGGAATAGAGAACCTGTTTAAAGAAATAATGACAGAAAATTTCCCTGACCTGGTTGAAGGAAAAAGTAACACAAGTTCAGGAAGCACAGAGAATTCCAATCATGATGAGCCTAAAGAGACCAACTCCAAAACACATCATAATCAAAATGACAAACATTGAAGACAAAATAAGAACCTTAAAGGAAGCAAGAGAGAGACAGAAAATTACCTACAGAGGAGTAGCCATTAGAATGTCAGCTTATTTGAAAAAGTTTTAAAAAAATCTAGCCCACTGATTAAAAATGGCAGCAGAGTAAGTGGAAGCTATACTGACACTCTCCTAGGACCAAACTGGAAATACAACTAAGATACAGAAAAACACCATGAAAAATCAACTGAAAACTAGCTGGAGAGAACCCTTATAACCAAGACAGAAAGTGGAGACTGCATGGAGACTGGTAGGAAGTGCGGAGATACAAAAGGGGTGGCCCGGCTCCCACCCACAGCAGCTGAAGGTCGGGAGGCTACATGTCTTTGCCTGATCTCCTTCTGGGGCTGGGGTTAGACCCTGGTGCACATCTTGGTCCCTGCCAAGGGCACCCAGTCCCAGCAGAGGGAGCCACAAGCTGTGGACTACTGATAGCCCCAAACAGCGTACTCAGGGCCAATCAGAAACAGCATTAGATATTGTCCTGCACTAGAGATTGGGAGTTTGAGCAGATCTACCTAATACATAAACACAAACACAAACAGGCCACCAAAATGGGGAGACAAAAAAACAACAACCCCCAAATGAAAGAATAAGAGAACTCCCTAGGAGAAGAGGAAAATGAAATGGAGATGAGAAATTTATCTGACATAGAGTTCAGAATAACGATGAGAAGATATATAGTAAATACTATGAACAACTATGTGCCAACAAACTGGACAATTGGATGAAATGGACAAATTCCTAGAAAAATACAATCTCTCAAAAAGGAATCAGGAAGAATCAGAAAACCTGAATAGGTCAATAACAACTGATGACATAGAAGCAGCAATAAAAAACACTCCTAGGAAACAAAAGCCGGAGTCTGGACGGCTTCACAAGGGAGTTTTACCAAACATCCAAAGAAGAACCAACATCTATTCTCCTCAGACTATTCCAAAAAATCCAAAAGGAAGGAATACTTCAAGCTCTTTTTATGAAGCCAACATTATCCTAATTGCAAAACCAGATAAAGACACTACAAAGAAAGAGAATTACAGGCCAATATCCCTGATGAACATAGATGCTAAAATCCTCAACAAAATATTAGCAAATCTCATCCAGCAATATATTAAAAAGATCATACACCATGACCAAGTGGGATTTATTCAAGGGATGCAAGGATGGTACAATATTCGCAAATCAATAAATGTGATACATCACATAAACAAATCAAAAGACAAAAATCACATGATCATATCAGTAGACACAGAAAAAGCATTCAACAAAATCCAACGCCCATTTTTGATAAAAACTCTCAGCAAAGTGGGAATAGAGGGAGCCTATCTCAACATGATAAAGGTCATATATGACAAAGCTATAGCCAACAGCATACTCAATGGGCAAAACCTAAAAACTTTTCCTCTAAGAACAGGAACAAGACAGGGATGCCCACTTTCACCACTCTTATTCAAGATAGTACTGGAAGTCCTAGTCACAGTGATCAGACAAGAAGAAGAAATAAAAGGCATCCAAATTGGAAAGGGGGAAATAAAACTCTCATTATTCGCAGATGACATGATATTGTACATAAAAAACCCTAAAGACTCCACCAAAAAAACTACTATATTTAATAAATGAATTTGGCAATGTAGCAGGATACGAAATTAACACCCATAAATCAATGGCATTTTTATACACCAGCAATGAACCCTCAGAAAGAGAAACGAAACAAACAATCGCATTTACCACTGCACCAAAAAAATTAAGATACTTAGGGAATAAACTCAACTAAGGAGGTAAAAGACTTGGAAAACTACAGGACGTTGAAAAAAGAGATAGAGGAAGATATAAATAAGTGGAACAATATACCTTGTTCATGGATTTGTAGAATCAATATCACTAAAATGTCCATACTACCCAAAGCAATCTACAGATTCAATGCAAACCCCATTAAGATACCAACAGCATATTTCACAGATCTAGAATACTCCAAAAATATATATGGAACCAAAAAAGACCTCGAGTAGCCCCAGCAATCTTGAGAAAGAAGAACAAAGTTGGAGGAATCACAATACCAGATATCAAGTTGTACTACAAATCCACTGTAATCAAAACAGCCTGGTACTGGCACAAGAACAGGCATATAGGTTAATGGAATAGAGACCCCAGAAATTGACCCAAGCCATTATGCTCAATTAATATCTGACAAAGGAGGTAAAAATATACAATGGAGTAAAGACAGTCTCTTCAGTAAATGGTGTTGGGAAAATTGGACAGATATATGCAAAAAATGAGTTTATACAAAAAAATAAACTAAAAATGGGTAAAAGACTTAAATGTAAGTCGTGAAACCATAAAAATCCTACAAGAAACCATAGACAACAAAATCTCAGATATCTCTTGTAGCAATATATTTATGGATACATCTCCTAGGACAAAGGAAACTAAGGAGAAAATAAACAAATGGGACTACATCAAAATAAAAAGCTTCTACACAGCAAAGGAAACCATCAACAAAACAAAAAGGGAGCCCACTGCATGGGAGAACATATTTGGCAACGATACATCTGATAAAGGGTTAATATCCAAAATATAGAAGGAACTCATACAACTTAATAAAAGGAAGACAAACAACCCAATTAAAAAAATGGGCAAAGGACCTAGACACTTCTCCAAAGCAGACATGCAGATGGCCAAGAGATGTATGAACAAAAGCTCAAAGTCACTGATCATCCCAGAAATGCATATTAAAATGACAATGAGGTACCACCTCACACCTGTCAGAATGGCCACCAACAACAAATCAACAAACGACAAGTGCTGGCGAGGACGCGGAGAAAAGGGAACCCTCGTGCACTGCTGGTGGGAATGCAGGCTGGGGCGGCCGCTGTGGGAAACAGTATGGAGTTTCCTCAAAAAGATGAACTGAGGAGCTGCCACTGACCCATGTCTGCTGCTGAGCCACCCAGTCTGGGCCACTTTGTCATGACAGCCCTCGGAAACCACTATCAGTGGCTAAGACAGAGGGCCCCGAGGGAGACAGTCACCTGCAGACCCAGCACCTTTGCACCAGGTGGGACCACGAGGTCCATCAGAGGCACGGCCAGCGGGGCATTGAAGCAAAGGGGCACCCACCCCTTAGGAGTCGTGGAGGGATCGCCCCTTAGAGGGCGAGTGGATTCGTCTACTGATGTGCAGAAGGGACCGTGAGGGCCAAGAAGGGGCCCCGGGGTGCTCGGGGTGTGGCATGACGGCCACACTACTCTGAAGTCAGGCACAGACCCGCCACCAGGTGTGCTCAGGTCCCTGTCGCTGGGCTGCAGGCAGGGTCCCTCCTTCCCCCACACGGGTCCAGAGGGAGGTGTGGGTTTCCAGTTCACTCCGCAGCCACTCAGCGTCATGCTCTTCTCCAGCCACCGTTCCCTGGGCCTCGAAGCCCCTTCCTGCTCCCAAACTGTCTGTCGAGGTCCCACTTATTCTTTAGGGCAGCTCCTGCCACCTCTTCCGCGAACATTTTCCCAAACCCCAGAAGTTCTTTCCGTCTCTCTCTTTCTCTCTGGGCTGCTATATGATTTTGTTCACCCCAGAATCATGTGACAATGGAGTTACACAGCCCACCAGGACCCTCAGGGGGCGCTGGAGGGCGTGCCACGCAGCCTGGGCTCCTGCGTTGGCACCCAGAGCCCACCCACACCAGTCGCGCACACAGTGGCTGCTTTGCCACCATTTGCCCAGGAAACGTTAGACAGAGCTGGGCCTTGGCTTCCACATGCCACAGGGCAGAGCCTCCTGACCTTGGACTGACTGGGTCAACAACGGAGAAATGTTTGCTGAAGCAGATGAGGCATTTCGCAAGGGAAATGCACACAGGGGCGGCTCTGGCCCCGCGAGGAGGCCCAGTCCTGAGCTCGAATCACAGATGCAGACAAGCTGTCTGGTTGGGGTGCAGCCATCTGCCCTGCCACCAGCCACCACGTGCCATCTGAGTCCCAGAGCCAGGGCTTCGCACTGTCATCAGCTGCGGCCTCTGGGCAAGCATTAGGTTCCCCTCTGTGAAATGGGTACGAGCCGGCTGGGTTGGTCGGGGATTAATGAGGTCGATCACAGATACAGTGTCCCCTCTGGCCGGCAAGAGTAGGTGCTTAGGGCTGTGGGGAATGGTCAAAGCACGGGGTTCCAACCTTGTTAATTCTAAGGGTCACCCTTCTGTGATGCAGTCCAGACCCGGGGTCAGCGTGGGGAGTCAGCCCCCCCGGAGAGCAAGCCCAGGGCATGCCTGCAGGGCAGGGTGCGCAGACTCTGGGGATGGGGGCAGAGCTGGGGGCGGCGAGTGCAGGGGACAGTGAGACTGAGCAAATGAGGGCTTGTTTATTCATCCACGGGCCCTTTAAGGCGATGGGCAGGGAAATGGGTGGGTTTTGTAAAGGAGAGTGCGGCTGCCTGGGTCCTGGGGGAGCTCACGGCCCAGGTGCGCCTGACTCGGGCTTCTGCTTCCTGCTCACGTCTGCTCTACACGGACCGCAGCGCTGATGGTGAGGCCGGGACCACGACTCAGAGGCAGACCCCGCCGCCATCCCCTAGGAGCTGTGTGCTGGGTAAGCCCCCGCTCTCGGCAAGCCTCGCCATCCCCGTCTGTCAAATGGGAATAATACGCCCTTCACCCTTCGTAGGGGATGTTGTGAAGGGAGGCGCAACCATCCGGTGAAGAGCTATCACCAGCCGGACGAGCTGGTTCTGCCACCATTCCCAGAGCTGCTTCCGCAGGACAAGACACCGGTGTCTGCAAATGCTTTATTGCTCTGCCTGGCACTACAGTCCACACCCAGTCAGCAGTGTCTCCAAACAACAGCCACTGTTGGCACCCGGCCTCCATGCTCCAGCCGACAGCCACGCCCACCGGACTGTAACTTCCCCCAAAGAATGGTCCCGGGCCATTTCCACCCTGCGGTCCCCTCGCTTTTCTCAGAAGATGAGCGGTGATATCAGCTGTGACTGGCAGGTGACACTCCAGCCTTTTTACCTGATTTCAGGAACCTTCTATCCTTGGCCTGAGCCCTCAGTGCATCCAGGGAGAAACCAGAGTCCAGAGGGGGAGGGCATGAGCCAATGTCACACAGCTGGTGAGCCGGGTCAGAGCCCACGGCAGACTCCACTCCTGTGCCCCCGGCTCAACCATCAGGATTGACGGCTGGTGTTGCTGACGGGGAAGGGGGGCGGGGCTTGGACACATGCTTCCTGGCGGAATATCTACTGGAACCACCTTCCTGGGGAGCCGGTGGTGCTGGGCTGGGAATCAGGGGTCTGGTCCTGGGCTTCTGACCTGCCATGTGGCCTTGGACAAGTCGATCCAGCTCTCGGGGCCTCAGTGCGAATCACCACTGGTCAGCGGTGAGGGCGTGACCGCGTGTCCTCTGGGCTCTCCCAGGCGCCTGGCCTCGCCTGGTGTGGGAGGAAGCCGTCCTGGTGGTCGGTGCTGCTACTGTTACTCGCTAAAGTCTCACTCGTCACTAAGCCTGTGCGTCTCACTAGGTCTCCGCAGACAATGGCCGCAGAGCGCCCGCATCTCCGCTGGGGAGGCCGAGGCTCAGAAGTGCCCCTCCGCAGGGCGGGTCACCTTGCCGAGGAAGAGGACGCCCTCTGGGTTCACGATCGCCATCAGGAACGGCCTGTTGAACACCACCACCTGAGCGCCCATTCGGGCCGACCGGAACCCCAACACCATGCCCGTGGCTGCAGCCGCTTGGGTCCCTGACTCGTCCACCTCCACCACGGCTTTGTGCACCATCTGCAGGGAGACAACACACACCAGCTCACGGGGCTGGGAGAGGCCGGCCCGAGGGCAGAGCCGCCGCCCGTGGCGTCCCTGTCTGAGGCTTCACACAACCCAGCCTGAGAGCAGGTGGGAAGCGACGCAATGGCGCAGCCACTGTGCACCAGGCCCAGGTGCACTCGCGTGTTTCAGCGAATTCTCGCTGTGTCTCGCAGCGGGGGGGGGGGGGGGGGACGACGACCNGGCAGGGCTCAGAAGAGACCCCCCCCCCCCCCCCCCCCCCCCCCCCCCCACGACGACGCTCCGACTTCACAGAGGGAGAGGGGGCTCGGCGAGGTCAGGTCATCGTTGGAGGCCACACAGCTAATGAGGGGAGGAGTTGCCACCTGGTTTTGAGTTTTGATGGTTTAATCCAGGGCTCCTTCCCCCGAGGCAGTGCTGGGTGTGGCTTTCTCATTGCACAGAGGGTATGAGACACTGAAACTTGGCTTCTTGAAGAAAAAGAGGAGAGAGAAAGAATACAGAATGTGGAGTGGAAGGGAATCAGATGGGATGGAATGGGATGAGATGGAATAGAATAGAATAGAATAGAATAGAATAGAATAGAATAGAATAGAATAGAATAGAATAGAAGGAGAGTAGAATAAAGTACAATAGAATAGAACAAAAAGAATAGAACAGAATAGGAATAGAATACCAATAGAATAGAATAGAATAGAATAGAATAGAATAGAATAGAATAGAATAGAATAGAATAGAATAGAATAGAACAGGAATAGAATAGGAATAGAATACCAGTAAAATAGAATAGAATAGAATAGAACAGAACAGAACAGAACAGGAATAGAATAGGAATAGAATACCAGTAAAATAGAATAGAATAGAACAGAATAGGAATAGAATACCAGTAGAATAGAATAGAACAGAATAGGAATAGAATACCAGTAAAATAGAATAGAATAGAATAGAATAGAATAGAATAGAATAGAATAGAATAGAATAGAATAGAATAGAACAGAAAGAATAGAATGTCTCTGGAAGCAGATGCTAGGACCCCCTGCTCACCTCAGACACCTGGATGTTGGAGTGGTTGGTGAGCCCTCCTAGGTCGGCGTGGGAGGTGAAGAGGTCCCGAATGCCCAGCTTGGGGAGGATCTTCTCCAGCTGGTAGGAGCCCTCGATGGAGAACTTGGGAAGGTAAAGCTGGAGCTTCCTGGAAAGAGAAGAGGACCTTTCTAGACTCTTCCAGAGCACCGGGTCTCAGCTCCCATCCCACCATCTCCCCGCAGCTCCGCATGACCCTCAGCCCCTGGCCTAGGGAGAGTCCATGCCACTCTGGACTTGGACTGGACAGCCCGAGCTCACTGCCCACTCCGACGGCACTGCCAGGAAAGCAGGCATCCAGCCCCAACCCTGCATCCCGGCTAGGCCCCGGGGCGGGGACTCCCCTGATGCCTCTGGGCTCGGAGGCAGCTCCTGGGCTGGGTGAGTCCTTTGCCCCCTGGTGGTGGCCCCAGGGGACACGGTCTCCCTGGTGGGGAGCAGGGCTAGGCTGGCCCAGTGCCGTCTGAAGATACCTCTTTGTGAACTTTTTGAACCACTTGGTCAGGGTCTCCTGGTCCAGGCCGGCCTCCGCCTTATGCATCCTGCCCTCGCTGGGGAGAATGAAGAGGGCCGTGGCATTGCCCTGGTAGGGGAGCCCCACAACCCTGCAGTAGAGTCTCCGGTCCAGGAGGTAGTCATACTCATCCTCGCGCTTCATCATGGGCACTTGCACCACTGTCTCGGGGGTCACGTGGAAGTCCTGCTTGAGGGTGCTTTGGGGGTCAAAGCGAGTCTCCCACTTGGCTAGAGGCAAACGGACAGAAAGGGGAATTCTCAGCTGCCAGTAAAAGTGTGGACAAGGAGCCCCTTCACCAGAGATCACCCCTTTAGAGCCACCTGGTCCGTAGCAGTGGCTGCCGAGCCCCCTGTGCCCCTTTATTATCTGGGGGCTCGAGCTTTCCATGGGGCTTTTGCGACATCTGCAACACAAGGAAGTCAGTGTTTGCGTCCTCAGGGGCCCTCAGACCCCTAATGTTTGCTTGATTCTCCGATGCAGCTGAAGGTCAAATACCCAAGGAGAGAGGGGAGAAGGCAGGCCGGCTGGTGAGGCCACGCTCTAGCTACACATTCCATTTCTCTCTCCCCGACATTAGCTGTGCATCGAAGTTTGGGGCGAAGGTTTGTAAGGTTTCCTACTGGGAAGTCCTCCATTAGCTCCTGCTCCGTCTGCTTCCTGGGGAGCAGAGGTGGGGGCGGGTGGGGATCAGAGCGACACAAATAGTTATGGGCACCTTCTTCCTAGTTATCCAATGTGGCCCCCACCCCAGCTCCCCTTCGTTCAGTTCACAGGTGTCCTCTGCGTCCTGTCGGAATGGAATGGCCCCGGGCGGGGGACAAGCTTAGACTCCAAGCTCGATACCCACTCTCCGTGGCCACAGGAAGGGGGAGATGCTCACATTAACTCCTTTTCTCCCTTCCCTTCTCCCCTCCGCTCCCTGCCGTCCCCTTCCCTCTCCTCCTCTCCCCTCTTCCTCTCTCCCTCCCACCCTCAGCCAGCCCCACCCAGGGCACCGATCTTCAACCCTCTTCACCTCATGGGCACACACACCAGTGACTCACACTCGGCTCACCAAGGAAAACGTAATGCTGCTGATCTGACCCAGCAAACAAAAGTACCATTTTGATTCACTCGCAGCGGACGGCTGTTGCTGTGTTGGCTGTTGTCATTTTTTATTTGACACTCGAAGGGGGAAGAGGTCTGTGCCCTGACTGGGTACCAGGGGCTGCATGTGCTAAACATTCTCTTGGCCCAGCAGCTGGAAATGGCTGGTTTAGAAGCGGCGGGGGGCAGGCGGGAGTGGGAGCTGAGATGCAGAGGGACCCGTGAGAACTGTCAGGGCTGAAGCTGGGGCTTCACTCTCGGGGAGGGGGAGACATCAGAGGAGCAGGCTCTTGTCCCTGGATTTCTTGGCAAAGGAAGGAGCCCTTATAGGGCCGTAAGGATTGGGGGCGATAGGAGTGGCCTGGGGAGGCCCTCTAAGCCCTGCCCAGGCCAGGGGTCTGTTTCTCTGGCACCGTGGCCAGGATCCACTCACGCTTCAGCAGCTGTGACTTCAGGGGTCCCCAGACAGGAAGAGCTCTTCCCCAGCAGAGAAAACTGCGCCGGGTCATGAGCACCCCTACAGTCAGAGGCCCACGGCTGCCGGCCGCTGCGCTCCACCCACAGGCACCGGAAGGACCGACCTATGCCCTCCCTCTGTGTGGGCGGGATGGAGGGTTCTCTTTGCTTGTTTTTCTGTTAACTTTCACCGAGGATATTTTCCCCTTGACTTTTAGGGAGCGTGGAAGAGAGAGGGAGGGAGAGACAGAGAGAGACATCGATGTGAGAGAAACACATCAATTGGTTGCCTCCTGCATGAGCCCTGACCAGGGCCTGGGCCGGGGAGGAGCCTGCAACCGAGGTACGTGCCCTTGACCGGAATCGAACCTGGGACCTTTTGGTCCGCAGGCTGACACTCCATCCACGGAGCTAAACCAGCCAGGGCTGGAGCCTTCTTTTAAGAAAAGCAGCTGAACAGAAAGAGGAAGCTCAGGTTGGAGCCCGAGGGCCTTACCTTTAAAGAAGATGTAGCTCACCATGACCATGACCTCGGAGCTGTCCAAGTCCTTCACCAGGTCCACGATCTTGCCTTTTGTTTCCTTTGCCACGTAATCGTTGATCTGCTTTTGGGCTGCTTCAGGGTCCTCGAAGTTGGTGGGGACAGCGTTTGCCAGGTACAGCGTCCTCATGGCGCTCAGGAAGGCATCCCGGACGGGCACCGCGGGCCTGATGAACAGCACGTTGCCCAGGCTCAGCTGCAGGTCCTCCCGGGGCCGGCGCTGCTCCTGCAGCAGCCGGTGGAAGCCCTGGTGGAGTTCGTCCTCCTCGGGGCCCCCCTGGGCGCTGAGGCCCAGGCCCTCCAGGATCTGTTTCTTCGTGCTGGCCCGCGCCCCCAGGGAGATCATGGCCAGCGGCATGGAGATGCTCAGGGGAGAGAAGATGATGTTCTGGTTGGGGTTGGCGGCCACCAAGGCCCTGAAGAGGTCGAAGGTGAAGTTCCTGTGAGCGGGGGCGGCCATGGCGGGGGCGGCCGTGGCAGTGGCTGTGGCAGTGGCCGTGGCAGTGGGTGGCAGCTCCCTGACCCTCTTCTTGGTCCGCCAGGAGTCCTGGTGGTGGAGGCTGGAGCCCTGCGGGCTGAAGAGCACCAGGCAGAGGAGCAGGCGGAGCTTCATGGCGGCACCTCTGGTTCTGGAAGGGAGAGCGAGAGGATGTGCTCAGGAGGCCGTGTGGCCAGCGGGGCTTCTCAGGGGAGCGTGTGCAGGTTGATCCCAGAGAACTCACCACCCAAATGCTGGGGGCTCATCCCAGCAGGGCATGATAAATGCAAGAAGCTCATCAAAAGGTTGGTGGGCCTGGGGGCTTCAGCAGGGCTGTCCTATTACCTGCTGCTGGAATAGCTGAAAGCACTTCCCCAAACCTGAAGATCTGCATCTATGATCGCCTGCCGCCTGACAGCCGAGGGCAGGTCCCCAACCTGACAATCTTACCGCCTACCAAACCTTACCTTGGGTATGTGTATCTGCTTTGCTCTAGGGCAAACTGTGTTAATAAAAAGCTAAGGGATCCGGAGATTCAGAGAACTTAGTTACTAAAGCTAAGCCTTTCCTGGCTCCCCCGAAAAATGCCTTCCAAACTTATATTTCATATCTCGTTTATTTAATTTACTCGCAGCCCCTTCTCCAGATTCCTGAGCCCTTCTAGAGGCGGATCCTACCCCGGCTGTGCCCAAGAGCGGCCTCCAAGAGAAAGGGTGGGCCCTGCCGGCGTGGCTCAGTGGTTGAGCATCAGTCTGTGAACCAGGAGCTCAAGGCTCGATTCCTGGTCAAGGGCCCATGCCCAGGTTGCGGGCCTGATCCCCAGTGTGGGGTGTTCAAGGAGGCAGCCGATCAATGATTCTCTCTCATCGCTGATGTTTCTATCTCTCTATCCCTCTCCCTTCCTCTCTGAAATCAATTAAAAATATATATATTTTAAAAATGAGTCAAATGCAGGCACAGACCTGGAGCTCGAGGAGTATGAGCTGTGGGTGTGGCAGCACCTGGCCACGGCCACCCCTGAGGCCCCATTTCCTTGGCTGCGCTGTGGGGTGCATGCTCTCTCTCTCTCTCTCTCTCTCCCCCCCCACCCCCTCTCATGAGCCTGGACGCAGCCAAGCAAAGGATGCCACCCGGCTGCGGGTCTGCCCCCCTGGAAGCTTGTGCTTGTGTGAACTCCCTTCAGCTGGGCCCCCGACCCCACCACGGACCCCGTCAACAGGCCCCCAGCCCAGCGCTGCCAGAGCCACGTGACCCACGCAAAACCACACTCCTAAGGGCTCTGGACAGGGCACTGGGCATCGCTGCAGAGTGGCCCTGCAGGAAGGTTGGGGTGTGTGAGGGGAGTGGAGGGGGCGGAGGGGAGCAGGGTGGGGGCGGAGGGGGTGCAGATACCAATGAGCTCAGCAGGCAGGCAGCACTGGGCTGCAGTCCTGTCTCTGAGCCAAACGGGACTCCACACAGGTCACAGCCACTGGCCCGCCGACCTCACCTGAGCTCACAAAGAAGGCCCATCTGGAGTGTTCTGTCCGCAGAACCTTGGGCTCCCCAGAACCACATGCGGGCCTCGGCCCTGGCCGCACGCACTGCTGGGCGCTGCCCTGTCCTCACGTGGATGGACTCCTTCAGGCTCACCCACCCGAGGAGGCCAGTTCCTCTGCTCGCCCCTCCACAGTGGGCCATCCGAGGCTCAGAGAGGCTGAGTCTTGCTAGTAGCGCCGAAGCTTGGGCTCGGACCGGTTCTGACTGTTAAAAGCCGCACTCTAACCGGCCTCACCTTTGGCTGCCCCCCCTCTGCACCCCCCTCCCCCCCCGCCCCCCCGCCCCGCCTCTCCTGTTTCTGCATCACAGCCCTCGGTTCCGGTTCCATCTCCCAGGCATATGGGCAGAGCCAGTCCCTAATCTGCAGATAACACTGCCCCCCCCCCCCGCCTCTGAGAGCTCCTTGGGTGGCCTGGGAAAGGGGTGCTGTGTCATCTCCGCTGTATAAACTGGCCTGTTTCACGCCTTGTGCACGCCTCCTGCCAAGGGACACAACCACGTGAGCCAGACGCTGCTGAGAAACAGGCGCTCGGCACCGCCCCTGCCACCCACAGGAGGGAATTCCTGCTTGGATGGAGCCCAGAGGCAGCTTGGGGCCTCCCCTCCTCCCCT
>JAWPEG010064502.1:3064057-3082945 GCA_035771395.1 Myotis vivesi | reverse complement strand
CCCTCCTCCCCTGACTTTGGCCCAGGCCTCCCTTCCCCTCTCCGGGCATCAGTTCAACCCCAAACAACAGCAGGTCTGTCCCTGTGGCAGCCAGTAGCCCTTCTCCCTACAGTCCCACCCCCCAAACACCAGAGATCCCATGGGCCAAAGCCACTTGTCCCGAGGATCCAGCTCTCCTGGGAGAGGCCCCCCTTCCTCAGGCCCCCGGGCTGTGGGTTTGGGGCGGAGAAACCTTGCTTCATGTGGGCCCCTCCTGCATTAAAGCCACTGCTCACTAAGAGCCTACTAGGGCCCTCTGTGAAGGTCACGCCATTTAATCTTCACCAAAGCACCGCCGACCAATCTCACTTCGCAGGCAGGAGGCTGAAGCCCAGCTACAGGGCCTTGCTTGTCCCAGCCAGTGGGTGACGACACTGGACTAAACCCAGGTGCCTCTGGCGGGTGTCGACGCTGCGCCGTGGCTCCCTGAATGGCCCGAGGAACAGCATGGGTTCCTCCCCCGTCACCCCCACCCCCATAGCTCCTGGTGCTCACCCCGGTCTCTCCAAGCTGTTCACCCGAGTTAGCTCCTGTTACAGTCCTCCACGGAGCTGGTGTCTTATCATCGGCACCGAAGAGGAAACAGAGGGTCAGAGAGCCCCCCTGCCACCCCCCCCCCCCCCCCAATGTGGAAGCCTCGGGGCACTCATGCAGGGTTTCCAGTTTCAATGCCCAGGCTTTGCCCTCACACTTCGGGGCCTCTGATGGAAACACACAGCCTTGACCGCTGTGCGCCACTTCAAGCCAGGGGTGAGTCTGCACCAGGCCCTGTGAGCTTGGCACCCAGGAGAGCAGCACCCAGAGTGCCTGCAGAGCCTGCCCGGCGACTCGCCCCTGGGCACCCGAGGCCGCGTGTCTGCAGGAATGCCCCCACGTGTTCGAGGGAAGACAGCAGAGCGATCGGGCTCAAGTGGGCTCCCGGGCCAGAGTAACCCGAGGCAGCTGGAGGACAGACCCCGGCACTTCTCCCACTGACCCCCCAACATCCATGGGCCCCGAATCTGCTGGCGTTTATTCCAAATGTTAGGCGACTGAGTCCCACCAGCTCAGTTTGGGGCTCCGCTGAGGCAGGTGTGTGGCGGGGGAGGGTCTGTCTGCCGTGTGCTAAGTCCAGAAGGAAAGGTGCCCCGGATCCCACACGGAGAGGGAAAGCCAGGACCTCCTCTTCCCTCGGGCCCTGACGACCCAGGGGCCACACTTCCAGAGAGCAGTGGCCTGGGGAACGTCCCCACCCCCTCCCCACCTCCTGACCATCGGAAAGGCTGCTCAGTTCCTGCCACTCTTAAAGGAAGCCCCTTCCGTTTGTCCCCTGGCCACCCCCCCTCTTGCCCCAGGGCCGCTCGCCACCGCCCGACTGTCCAATCACAAACAAGGTCACCCTGTGCCCCACTCATGGGGTAAAATTTAACTCTGATTGTGGGCTGGCCCACGAGGCGCCTGTGGCCTCGCTCGGACTGGCCCGCTCCGACCTCAGCTCTTGTGTCCCGCGCACGTGTCCTCCGGGCACACGTCTTCTCTTAATCCCTCAGACGCAGGGAGCCCGTCCCAGCCCCGGGGCCCCTCTCTCCGCCTTCCTCGCGGGCAGCCTCTCCTAGACCTCAGGCCTCCCCTGCCGTTCGGTACAACCGCCTCCCATTGCGTCTTCCTCGCGCCAGTCACACAGGTGCAGGTGCTCTGCACTTGGGCTGCCTCCCTTGTTGCCGCTGCTCTCGCCCAGGAGCGCAGGTGCTCTCCGTGGACAGGGCCCACTGGTCAGGGGAGGGGCTGAGAAGCCTCTGAGGCAGCGGTTCTCAACCTGGGCTGCACATTAGAATCCCCTGGGACTCGTTTTAAAAATCCTGATTTCTGGGCCTCATCCTCTGGAAATTCTGTTTCTTTGTTACTAATGTGTGGCCCCACCCCATAACAAAGAAACAGAATTTCCGGAGGATGAGGCCCAGAAATCAGGATTTTAAAACGATTCCCAGGGGATTCTAATGTGCAGCCAAGGTTGAGAACCACTGCTCTGAGGAATGAATGAGTGAGTGAATGAATGAATGGACCCCTCCCCGGTTCTCTGTAAGGCAGGGTGGCAGACCACACCTGGGCGCGGAGCGGAGCGGGGTATCCAGAGCTAGTGCCCACGCCCTGGGCTCGTGGCCAGGGGCCCTTTAACCCCTCCCCCACGACTGCCCAGGGTCAGTTTCTTGTCTCTTTCTTTTTTAAAACCACTTCCTTAAGGCAGGACCACACAAAGGCCTGCACTTCAATGTACTACTTGGTGAGTTCGGTGATGAGTTCACACCACGAAACCATCACCACCACCAGGGCCCAACCCACATCCATCACCTTCCAGCCCCCCCAGTCCCCAACCCCCACCCCCCACTCCCCTCGCCCCTCGCCCCTCGCCCCGGTCTTCAGGCTGCGTCCGTGCAGGATGGTGTTGGCCCTGGGGAGGGGAAGCGATCTCCCTCTCATGGTTGCATTTCTTGCCACTAGTTTCCTCAGAAAAACTAAAAGTTCCTCCCACTGTGAGTCTCGTTTTGCTTATTTAACACGTGGCCTGAAGGCGCTGGCAGCTCCAGCGGCTGCAGCCGCGTGGGCCCTGCTGGGCGGCACCTCCCCCGCAGCCTTATCCCAGGGAAACCATTATACTGGTCACTTTCCTGCCTCTGAAGGCCAGAGGGGCCAGGCAGGGCTGGTTTGCAGGGCCTCCTGTGCACCGACATCGTCCGGCTCCCGTGTCCGGCTCCGGCCTGGGCCGCTGGCCTTTGGAGGGGCCGTCCTGTGTGGTGGGAGGCGGCCGCTCTGGGCGCTGTCGGGTGGTCCGCAGCCTCCAGCTCTCCGCTCACTGGATGTCAGTGAGTGGAGACCCCCCTCCAGTGTGACAACTAAACGCCCAGGTGTGGCCAGATGTGCCCTGGGGGTGAAACCAGGCCTGGGTGAGAGCCATCCCGTGACCAATCGTAATTGATCCTCACAGTCACCGCCCAGAGGGAGCTGCACGCTGCATCTCACCCAGAGAAACTGAGGCTCGGCCACACTTGGTGTCAGGCCCAAGGTCACCTCCGCCGCCCAGAGCCTGCGCCCTTCCCGACACTGTGGGTTCCCTGCTCATCCGGGCACCTCCCAAGTGCTGAAGCCCTCCAGCCCCGCAACCGCCGGGCCCATCCCCTGACCCTCTTCACGGACCCCCGAGCCCACGGGCCCCGCGTGCGGGGCCGTCCTTACCCTGTGCCGGGCCTGACCCTCCTCACCGGTCCCCGAGCCCACGGGCCCCGCGTACGGGCCGTCCTTACCCTGTGCCGGGCGAGGGTGCAGCAGTGGAGGTGACAGCCCGGCTCTGGCTGGAGTGGAGCCAGTACTTGCCACTGACCAAGTGGGGCTGTGGCTCCGCCCCTCTCTGGCCCCGCCCCTCCCCGGCCCCGCCCCACCAGCCCGGCCCCGCCCCGTCCCTGCAGCCTCCAGCCAACAGGTTTCTGGCAAAGCCACCTGGCTCTGACCAGGGTCACCCACTCACTGCCCGGCGAGCCCCTGGAGGGGCCTGGGGAGGCCCAACAGAGGCCCAGTGGTGTCTTCCTACACCCAAACATGCCTCTTTGGGGATGCTCATCGCTTTAGTCGGGTTAATGGTTTTTTTTAATCCTCACCTGAGGCTATTTTTCCATTGATTTTTAGAGAGAGTGGAAGAGAGAGGGAAAGACAGAGAAATAGTGATGACATCAATTGGTTGCCTCCTGCACACGTCCAACCAGGGCCTGGGCCGGGAAGGAGTCTGGAACCCACGTACATGCCCTTGACCAGAATCAAACCCAGACCCTTCGGTCTGCAGGCCGTTGCTCTATCCACTGAGCCACACCGGCAGGGCTAGTCTGGTTAGAGTTAAGAAATAGACCCCAGGGAGAGGCCCAGAACCCCGGCCTGCAAAGGAAACCTCCATCTGTGAGGGGACCGGGCGCCCTCCCCACCAAGGACAGGTATGGGCCCCGCGGAGGCCTGGCCCTGGGTACGGGCTTCCTGTCACCTTGGTCTTGCCTGATGGTGGCCTGGAAGGTGGTGGCTGCAGCTCCGGGGAGAGGAGGCTGGACAGGCACGGGGAGGGGCAGCCGCCCCCACGGGCTGGTTCCTGGCTCCACAGCCGCTTTGCTGTGGTGGCGGCTACAGACTACACTCCTACCCCCACCCCGCACACCGTCTCCGTTCTTCCCTCTGGACTAATAATCAAATTAGCAAAAGCAGACGAACAGGAGAAAATGGTGTTTTAATGTCTCCCATGGGCATTGTATGAACATGGAAAGTCCATACGTGAGGCCATGCATTGTGGACAAAGGAGGAAGGGAGGCAGGAGGGAGTGGGGAAGTGCAGGGAGCCGGGGAAGAGCGGGCCCGAGCGGGGAAACCCTGGAGGGGGACAGAGATAATGGGGACGGGGGGGGGGCGGGGGGGGTTGGCTAAGGCCCGGCCTGAAGCCCTCCTGCTCCCACACTCCATTGGCAGGCGGGTGTGGGCAGACACCCCCAGAGTTCCTTCCGGAAGCAGGTTTCTCTGCCTGAATCTGGGGCAGGAAATGGGGGAAGGGTCAAAGGTCCTTACTGTCTGGTCTCCTTTTTAAAACCTCTGCGTTAGTTTCAGGGGAACCGCACAGCGGTGAGGCACCAGACACTGCACGCAGCGCTCCCCGACACTCCCAGGCCCACCCGGCTCCGTACACAGCGATTCCGATGGTGCTGACAGCCCGCAGGCCCGTCCTGTGACTGCCCCTCCGCACTTCTCAGTCCCTCCGCCTTCCCCACCCCATCCGCTCACCCCTCTCTGCTGGCAACCACTGACCTGTTCTCTGTGTCCATGAGTCCTTTCCTGTTGTCATTGCTCTTGATCCCACGTGTAAATGAAATCATATGATGTTTGTCTTTTCCGACCGAAGGACTTCCCTCAGCACAACACCCTCCAGTCCGCAGCTGAGGTCACAAACGGTCAGATTTCATTCTCTTTACGGCCCAGGGCGTTCCCTCGTGTGAATGTCCGCCTGCCTTGTTAGCCGCGTGTCCATGGTGGGACCCTGGGCTGCATCCAGAGCTGGGCTGTTGTAAGTGACGCTGCGATGGACAGAGGGTGCCACCGCATGTTCTTTCCGATGATTGTTTTGGCTTCTTCAGATACCGACCCAGAAGTGGGTCATGGGGTCATAAGGCGGTTCCGTCCTCAGTGTGAGGACACTCCATGCTGCTGTCCACAGTGGCCGAACCATCGGCGTCGCCCCCCCCTCCCCCACAGTGCTCGAGGCCCCCTTTGCCCCACCTCTGCGCCAGCACCTGTTTGGGGATGTATTGATGACACAGGATGAACAGCTGACACTCAGCACCCCAAAGCCAGCTGCAGGCCGGCCGGACCTTGGTTCCCTTCGCTGCAGTCACAGGCCACCGGCCAGGGTCTGGCGGAAACTCGAGGGATTCGGTCCCACTGGGACTGAGGTGAGGAGCCCTTTACCAGCCCCCCTACTGCACCCGTAACTGAACCAGCCTCCGAAGCTCGAAGGGACTTTCCCGAGCTGTGCTGTGCTGCGTAGGGACGGAGTGGTCATGTCCAGGCGGCGGGCGTGAGGGCCGGGCCGGTGAAGAGCAGGGTGGTCTGAGCCTCCACTGCTCTGTCATCTGCCTTGGCCTCACACTTCCAAGAGCTCTTCTAAGATGCTGCTGCTGGCTCCAGCCTTGTTTTTATTTTATTTTATTTTATTTTATTATATATATATATTGATTTCAGAGGGGAAGGGAAAGGGGGGAGAGATAGATCAATGAGGAGAGAGAATCGTTGATTGGCTGCCTCCTGCACGCCCCATACTGGGGATTGAACCCACAACCCGGGCATGTGCCCTGACCAGGAATCAAACCATAACCTCTTGGTTCATGGGTTGATGCTCAACCCATGTCAGGAGCTTCCCTCCCCCGGGAGGCCCTCCAGTTTCCTGGTTAACGGCAGTCCCACGAGTGACTGTCTGTGGGACGAGGGTGAATAACCGAGGGAAACCATGATGCCCCTCTCCCCTCCCCCAACGAGGGCCATCGCTCTCCCCACTCTGCTGGCAGCTGGGGTGAAGGCCGCACCCCGGTGCTCAGAGCTCGCTGCCTCCCTCTGCCTGCCTTCCGAGGACAGACTGTTTCCCGCTGGCGGAGAGCTCTGAATCACGGAGACCCCCGGCCCTGCGAGCACGGAGCGCGGGTCCCCCAGAAGCAGCCTCCCGGGCAGCGTCACGAAGGCCCCACACGTGCCGCAGCGGAACGAGAGGCCCGGCCTGCTCACGGGGACAACGTGTCCCGCACGGAGCCTCCTCATTTATTTACTTTCCCAATGTTCCAAAAGGGCACCTGAAATCCGAGGAGCAGAACTAAATATTTACTCCGTCGATCCCGGGCCCTGGCAGGGGCAGCAGAGCAAATAGCAGCCTTGCTCAGACACAGCCTTTCCACTCGCTTATTCACGGATTCACCCACTGACTCATCTGCCAGAGAGTCGCTGGGCCTCAGCCACGTGTCAGATCCTGAGATCAGCCCTAGGGCCAGGAAGCGGGGTGAGCAGCCCAGGTACTGGGGTGACAGGGCCAGGTAGTGGGGTGAGCAGCCCAGGTACTGGGGTGACAGGGCCAGGAAGGGGGGTGAGCAGCCCAGGTACTGGGGTAACAGGGCCCAGGTAGTGGGGTGAGCAGGGCCAGGTAGTGGAGTGACAGGCCCCAGGTAGTGGGGTGAGCAGGGCCAGGTAGTGGGGTGAGCAGGGTCTGAGTAGTGGGGTGACAGGGCCCAGGTAATGGGGTGACAGGGCCCAGGTAGTGGGGTGAGCAGGGCCTGGGTAATGGGGTGACAGGGCCCTGTCTTCGAGATTCTCCGTGTAATGAGGCCCCAGGATTGTTTGATGGAGGGTGACAGTTTGCCTGGAAGAGAGGAGGCATGAAAGGGCCCCTGGAGGGATACAGACCTCAGAGGCGGGAAGGAGCGGGAAGGAGCGGTGGGGTGACAGGGTCTGGGGCAGGGGTCCTCAAACTTTTTAAACAGGGGGCCAGTTCACTGTCCCTCAGACCGTTGGAGAGCTGGACTATAGTTTTAAAAAAAACTATGAACAAATTCCTATGCACACTGCACATATTTTATTTTGAAGTAAAAAAATAAAATAGGAACAAATACAATATTTGTATTTGCATGTGGCCTGCGGGCCGTAGTTTGAGGACCCCTGGTCTGGGGGATGGTGTGGGGGACGGTGTGGGAGACGGGGTCTAGGGGACGGTGTGGTGGACGGTGTGGGAGACGGGGTCTGGGGGACGGGGTGTGGGGGACGGTCTGGGGATGGGGCTGGAGGTGAGACGCTCTGGTCCCCGAGTCTTTCCGTGACGGAGGCCACGGGACTCGTGAGGCGGGAGAGGCCGGCGGGGCCAGACCAGGGAGGCCTGAGAGCAGAGAGGGGGTCCGAGCTGTGTCTTGTCAGCAACAGGGGCCATTGAGCGCTTTTGAACGGGGGAGAGAGGAGCCCAGTCAGCACGAGGAGGAGCACTCTCGAGGCTGAACTGGGGGTGACTGTTCCCCCCTTTCTCCCCTCCATCGCACCAGGACCGCACCTTCACACATCCATTGCCCCACGGGGACGTTGCCACGGTAACCCCCGGCCTGGGACTCCTTTCTGGCTCATGGGAGACTCTTGAATCCACCCACCCACCCGCTCTGCAGGGCAAAGCCGGGGCCCATCAGCCTATTGCTCGCCTGGCCGTTGGACGCACCCCCAACCCCCAGCAGGCGCAGGGCAATGGCGATAGGTTCAGGAACACTCGCTTTCCAGGCAGCAAGCCCAGGGAGGGAAGGGTGTGCATTCCTTTGAGCCCTGGAGGCTGGAGGCCAGGAGCACTTCCTGGTCTCCGTCCCAGCACGCCGGGCCGAGCGGTCAGCACACGCCGTCCGCTCAGCCGTGTCCTCACTGGGGGCCTCCTTTGTCGCTGTCCCAGAGGCCGGCCCGTCCAGCTCAGCTGTTTTATTTATTCTTCTTATTGTTTTGTTAATCCTTACCTGAGGATATTTTCCCATTGATTTTTAGAGAGAATGGAAGAGAGGGAAAGGCAGAGAGAAATATTAATGTGAGAGAAACACATCGATTGGTTGCCTCCTGCACGCACCCCAACCTCAGGGCCGGGGAGGAGCCTGCAACCGAGGTACATGCCCTTGACCAGAATCAAACCCGGGACGCTATCCACGGAGCCACACCGGCCCAGGCTCAGCGCTCTGTTTTGGAGGCAGGGAGGGCAAGGCCCCCGTCCTCCCGGCCTCTCCCTTTCCCGTGTCCTGTCTCCTGCTGTGGACACGGTCTCCCAGGATCCGGTCTCCCAGGATCCCGCCTCCGAGGGTCCGGCCTCCCAGGATCCGGTCTCCCAGGGTCCGGTCTCCCAGGGTCCGGCCTCCCAGGATCCGGCCTCCCAGCTCCAGCCTCCCATAGCCAGCCTGCCCTTCACCCTGTGGCACTGCTTGGTCCAGACAGCCCGCCACGCGGTCCCTGGACACCGTGACTCGAACAGCGGTCAGTGCTGGAGGTGTCTTCGCAGCCCCTGAGTCACGTGAAGCCCTGGGGGGTGCCTGAGACCCCGTCTCTGACACACTGACCGCTGAGAAACCCAGAGGCCCACCCAGAGCGGCTGGTTTGTGGGAATTCCTGGGGTTTGGGAGGGTCCAGGCTTCTTCTCTAGATTCTGGGCGGACCCTCCCGAGCGAGTTCGCCCACATCCTCAGAGACAGTCCGAGCTGGACCGCCGGGGCCAGCTCAGACCCCCTTGCTGGGGAAACTGAGGCCTCAAGGGGAGGGAATGGCCCGAGGCTCCAGAGCACATCAGGGCAGAGCAGGGCTGTGAGGACAGCCCTCGACTTGAACCCCTGCTCCTCCTCTCGGCGGAGCACCCCGGGACCCCCATCGCCTGGGGGAGAAAGGCTGGGCCCCTCCACGGCCACGGCGGGGACGGAGCCTGCGCAGCTGCCTCCCACGTGGGCTTCCTAACCAGGTCGCGGTGGCAACTACTTGGTTGCTGTTGTCCCTGCCAAGGCCTGTGGAGTACCCCGCCCCCGCCCCCCTTCCAGAATGAGGTACCCACCTGCTGGGGGTGGCTGGCTGCCCACTCCCCTTCCTCCCCCCCACACACCACACCCACCCCCTGGCACTTGGAGCATCTGGGCCCTGTGTCTGGGACCAGGTACACCAGGGAGTACAGGGTCAACCCAGATGGATGGGAAAGGCGCGCATTTATGAAGCATCTGCTGTGTACAAGGCACTGGACCAGGCTCCTCGCTATCAGGCTGTTTAATTCACACACCACCCTCAGGGCAGGGCAGGGCGGGGCGGGGGGAGTCTCCCGCCTTCCGGGGCAGACACTTCCTACAGGGGTTGCAGGGGTGTGGGGCTGCACACCTGCTGGTACCCCCACGTCCCTTCCCGTCTCCAGCAGCTTCTGCCCGGACCTCTGGCATCTCTGCACCCCGGGCCACGCCCTGCGCAGCAGCAGCTCCGGGCTAGGGCTTTGTGGGGTTGACGACCTTGCCCAGAAAGAGGATGCTCTGGGTGTCGGTGGAGAGGATGGCCATGAGGAAGGGCCGGTTGAACTTGAGGATGCCGGGAATGCGCGGGGCGGAGAGTAAGGTGAAGGAGAGGCTGGTGGCCGCCGCAGCCTCGGTGCCAACCTCGTCCACGTCCAGCACGGCCTTGTGAACACTCTGGGGGGGGGGGGGGGATCACAGGCATTACTGCGAGAGGACCGAGTGGGGGCTGAGGGGAGGCCGAGGGAGCCAGAGATCCCTGGGGAGCAGGACTGAGCTGCCTGCACCAAAGCCCCTCGGGACCTCACAGCAGGAATTTCTACGGGGCAGGTGGCTGAGCCAATGGCCTCTTAGTGCCACAACAAGGTGGTGTCCTTCCCTGAGCACTTCCTGTCCCCTGCACTGGCTAATCTTTTCCTTTTTTTGTTGTTTGTTAATCTTCACCTGAGGATATTTTCCCATTGATTCTTAGAGAGTGGAAGCGAGGGGAGAGACAGAGAGGAAAACATCCATGTGAGAGACACATTGGCTGCTTGCCTCCCACATGAGCCCCGACCGAGCACATGTCCTTGACCACAATCGAACCCGGGACCTTTCAGTCCGGAGGCTGACGCTCTATCCACTGAGCCAAGCCGGCCAGGGCTCTTTCTAATCTTCTAAGCCACCCCTCGAGGAAGACACTAGAGCCCAGTGATCCTGTGACGTAAGAGGCGGGACTGGGATTCTAGCCCTCATGTCCAAGGCTCCGCCCTTCAGCGCACTGGCGTCTCACGTCACTGAAGTCACAGGCCCTTCTCTCATCTGCGAAAGCTCTCTGACACGCAGGCCCAGCCTGCCTCCTGCACCCTCCTGCTCCTGGCACTGAATTTCCGCTGCCTGTTGCTGTGGCTACGAAGGTGCGGAGGCCACTGACCACTGACCTTGGACACCATCAGGTTCTCCTGTGCGGAGATGCTGGACAGGTTGGCCTGCCGCGAGAACAGGTCTCGGATGCCCAGCCGCGGCAGCAGCTGGTCTAAGTTATAGGAGCCCGAGATGGAGAACTTGGGGAGGTACAGCCAGACCTTCCGGGAATAGGACCTGAAAGAGGTACGGGGTGAACGCCCTGGACAGCCCAGCCGGGCCCTCCTCTGAGGTCACCCCGCGTGCGCCCGCCCGTCACCCCAGGGCTCCCGGCAGCCCCGCCAGGCTCCTTTGCCCAGGGGACTGTCGTCTGGGGGCCCTCCCCCACCCCGGGGGCTCCTCTCCGACAGAGGCCGCTTTCTGTGGGGCCAGGTGCCCAGGGAGAGGCGAGACCCCTCCGGGCGCCCTGCCCGGGCTCTTTTGGGCCCTGATGATGCCATTGGGCTGCATCCTGGCCACAGGAACGGGAAGGTCTCCATCACACAGGCGGCCCGGAGGCCCTTCGCTTCCACTCACAGCCCCGGGCGACGGGAACCTCCCTGGTGGCTACTGGGTGGAAGCCGGGGTTTCCTTACACCCCGAGGGGCCGGGTCAGCCCTCCCGATGGAGGTGCCCCTCCTCCATGGCACAGGGCTGGGCCCCCCGAGGGCTGGCGTCGCCTCCCCCCAGGCTGGTACAGGGCAGAGCTGCAGGTAGAGCGAGGCCTCCACCCCTCGCCTGCGTCCCGTGTCACTGTGAGGACAGTCATGTGCTGAGGCAGCAGGAGAGGTCACTGCCTAAAGATCCCCCAGGGGGTCTCCGAGCAAAGGGGGCCGCGCGCAGAGCTGGGCACTGGCTTCTACTCGAAGGCCCGCAGGGGGCGCTGCCCGCTCAGCACCGCCGCCGGTTACCTCTTCTCCAGCAAACTGCTCCACCTGTGGAGCATCTCCGGCGTCAGGACCCCCTCCACCTGCGCCATCTTCCCGGGGTCCGGCAGGATGAAGAGGGCCCGGGCGCCGCCCTTGTAGTCCAGCCGGAGCACCGAGCAGGGCACGTGCTTGTCGTGCAGGTACCACTGCTTGTACTGGTCTTGAAACATCATCGGCACCTTGACCACCGTGTTCTCATCCACGTGGAAGTCTTGGGGTTTGGTGACGTGGCGGCCGAACGGGTTCTCCCACCGACCTGAGGGGAGACGGAGAGACGGCGCCGGGCTTCCACGGGCCAGCGGCCCCTCCTCCCGCCAGGGAGCGTCCCCCCAGTCGCTCAGACCCCCGCCTTCCGGCTCCTCAGGGGCACAGCCTAGATCCTTCACAACCGGCTGGGCCTGGGGAATGGACCGCCCACGGCTCATTCAGCATCGACGCTGGGAGACACCTGGCTACTGAAACCCTGAGCGCCGTGGGCACAGCGGTCTTTCCCTCCAGGGCGAGGCCTTCCGTGTCTCGTTAGGAAAAGGGCCCCACCCACATTCATGCAGACACTCGCCTACAGCGTCTGCCAGAAGCTTCCGTCTTACTTTTGCATTCAGGACCTTGTCGACCTGGAACACGTATCTATGCTGGGCGAGAAGGAGGGCCCCGCACCATCACTTCACCCTATGGGTGCCCAGCTGTCCCCGGACCGATTTCTGGTTGTCAAACCCATCCTTCCCCTGGGCTCCCTCACGCCAGCTTCTGCAAATATCAAGGTCCCATCTATCCTGGGCCAGTTTCTGGCCTCCCTGTATCCGTGCCATTGGCCTGTTGGTACCTCGTGGTCTAAATTAATACAGAGCACCCTGGCCAGTGTGGCTCTGTGGATAGAGTGTCGGCTGGTGGACGGAAGGGTCCCGGGTTCGATTCTGGTCAAGGGCAGGTACCTCGGTTTCGGGCTCCATCCCCGGCCCTGGTCGGGGCGCAGGTGGGAGACAACTCAATGATGTGTCTCTCTCACATCGATGTTTCTCTCCGTGTCTCTCCCCCTCCCTTCCACTCTCTCTAAAATTCAATGCAAAAATAGCCTCAGGTGAGGATTAACCAATATTAATAATTAATACAGAGTAATAATAGGTCTTGCTCTCAGACGGGATAGTCTTCTCATCTTAGTGATTCTTGACCCTTTGTACTCTCATATACATTTTAAAATCAGCTTGTTACCTGCCACCAAAAAGGAAAAAAGAAAAAAACCTGCTAGGGTTTTAATTGGCATCACATTAAATATTTAGGTTAATTGGGGGAGCACTCCATCTTTACTATCCTCGTCATGCATGCAGCTTTAGTGTTTTATTCAAGTTGACTTAGTATCTCTCACAGTATCTTGCCAGCAGAGACCCCGCACAGCTGGTTGGATTCGTCTACAGACTCTGCATTTTTGAAGACGAGCCACGATGTCCCGCTGCCTCCCCGAGTGCCCGCACTGAGGTCTGGGCGGCATTTACATCCCTGGAGTCTGGGACATGTCCGCAGGCCGACGCTCTAGCCACTGAGCCGAACCAGTTAGGGCTCAGTACAAATTTAGACATTCAACTCGTGATCGTTGGCTACAACGCCTTTCATAACTTACTGTCATTCAAAGAAAAAGAAAATAAGTCTAAAGGCATGAAGAGATGGCAACCACAATACTCCACAATCTTAACTATTGGACAAAACCAATAAATCTTCTAAGGGCCGCTTGGCCCTATCAGACCCAACCCATCCACTTTCTTTTACCTAATGTATCATCTGAACCAGGAAGTCACGGTTGGATTCCCAATCAGGGCACATGCCCAGGTTGCAGGCTCAATCCCCAGTCAGGGGCATAGAGGAGGCAGCCGATCAGTGATTCTCTCTCATCATTGATGTTTTTCTCTCTCACTCTCCCTTCCTCTCTGAAATCAATAAAAATGTATTTAAAAAACATACTGTATTAATAACTTAACGGGGGGTATAGGATCTACCGACGAACTGGCTTACCTCTGAAGTAAATGTAATTCACCAGCACCATCACCGTGTCCGGGCTGAGCCTGCTGACCAAGTTGTCTATCTTCCCTCGGGTCTCCTTCTTGACGTGGTTGTTGATCAGCTGGGTGGTGCCCTCGGAGTCCAGGAAGTCGGCGGGGAACAGGCTGGCCCCGTAGAAGGCGGCCGTGTCATTCAGGAACCGCGGCCGGAGCGTCAGGTCCTGGCTCAGGAAGAGGGCGCTGCCCACGCGCGTCTCCAGCTTGTCGTGGGGGCGGTTGAGCGTGTGCAGCAGGTGCTGGAAGCCCTGGTGGATGTCCGGCTCCGACGTGTCTGTGAGGTTGAAGGCCAGGCCCTGCAGGATCTGGGCCCACGTGTCCTCGCGGGCCCCCAGGGCCAGCATGGCGTAGGCGGCCGAGATGCTCAGTGGGGAGAAGAAGATGTTGCTCACGGGGTTGAGGGAAGCTACGAGGTGGTAGAAGTTGAAGGCGAAGGCTGCGTTGCTCGGGGCGATCTGGAGGCTGGGGGAGACCTCCTCAGCGCCCGGACCCTCCTGCGGGCCATCGGCTTGACCTCGGCTGCCGTGGGAAAGGGCCAGCAGTCCCAGCAGGGCGAGGAGCAGGTGGTCTGCACACTGCATCTTCTGCAGTTTCAGGTCTGCAGGAGGGAAGAGGGCATCCAGGGCTGAGACCCAACCCCACTGAGAAGTCAGCCAGGGCAGGTGGGCGTAAGACAGCCCTGGCTGGTGTGTCTCAGTGGATAGAGCGTGGGTCTGTGGACTGAGGGGTCCCGGGTTCAATTCCCATAAAGGGCACCTGCGGGATCGGGTTGTGGGCTCGATCCCCAGTGTGGGGCGTGCAGGAGGCAGCCGATCAATGATTCTCTCTCACTGTTGATGTTTCTCTCTCTCACTCCCTCTCTCTTCCTCTGACATCAATAAAAATAAAGATATAGCGAACACCCCGCACCCTCCCGTGTGAGGGGCCGATGCTCCTGCCAGCACCCTCCTGCGACCACCGCCTCCTTCCCTTCGCTGTGAGCTCCGCGGGGCGCTGACTACAGAGAGGGTCCCACAGTGGCAGCCGCGTCACCCGCCGGGACTACTGAGCTGGGACAGGTCTCCCACTCTCCCCGGGCGCCTTCCTCCGCCCAGCGGCTATTCTAGCACCTACTCCGCCCCCCACGGTGTGCTGGGCACCACGGTGACCGGTTCTGTCCCACCTCTTGCCCGGGGAGGCCTGCAGACTCAATGAGAGGGCGGCTGCCGCTGCGAGGAAATGATTTGCTCAGAGTCAGGGAGGACTGGCTCCTCTCTCTCATGAGCTCCACCTGGCCAAGGCAGGGGCCTGGTTTTCACTCCCAAAGCCACCAGGTGGCCCCACCATTATCCGGTTCTCAGCCCCCCAAACCCAGTTGTCATCTCTGACCTCAGTCTGGCCGCCCATCCACCCACCTGCACCCGCCCGCCGGGCCCACGCTCCCTGCTCCCACCTCTCAGCCCTGCGGGCCAGGACCCCATCCCGTCTCCAGCCTCCTTCACCGGGAGCCGGGCCCCAAACGCGTCCAGGGCAGCGTCCGTGCTGGCTTCGTGGGCCACGGAATCTCCGCTGCAGCTACCCAACTGCGCGGCCAGACAGGGCCGCTCGGGGCCGTGACTGTGTCCCGTAAGGTTAACTTACGGGCAGAGACCTGAATTGCATGGACTTTTGATAACGTACAAAATAATGTCCTTCTGACTTCTCAGCCATGTACTGCTTTTGTATCTGCATTGTCTGTCCTTGTGTTCTTAGCGCCTGGCGGGACGGAAGTGGACGGCGGCCCCCTCGCTGGCCTGGCCGCCCTCGGCTTCCTCACAGCCGCGGGAGCGTCACTTCCGATCACACGTCTCCCAGCTGCCCCCGCCAGCGCCCCACCCCACGGGGCTTCCTCGCAGCCCATCGCACCCCTCCCGGCCCCGACCCACAAACACGGCTCCTCGGCCTGACGGGGTGACCCAGCGTGGCCCTCGGCAGGACCCCCCCAAACATCGGGATCAGGAGCCGGAAGACCTGGCCCCCTGCGTGCAGCCCGGGAGGCTGCCTGGGGTGAGGGCCGGTGCACAGGGGGAGGCTCCTCAGGCTCCGTTCCCGCCCCCCCCCCTTCCCGGGACTCCTCAGCTTCGGCTGTGGACAGAGAGGGGCGACGGCGACAGGACGTGTCTTCACAGGCGGTTACCCCGAATTCCTCACGGGCAGTCGTGGTGGTGGTCACAGCCCCGACGCGTGACTTCTTTCGTGCAAGGCTGACCGCTCCTCGGCCGCCCGCCATGGTCTCTGGGCCTCTGAGAGCCTCTCAGACCCTCCTGCGAAGGCGAGACCCGCCCCCCCCACAACCCTCCTCAACTCCACACGCACCCAAGGGGCTGCGAGCTCCATTCCCCCAGGCAGTTTTCTGTCTGCTCAGAGCTCGCTTTCCGGTTTGGCTCAAATAAATTCTAAAAACTCTTATAAAATGTTTCTGCAGGTCTGTGCGCTCTCACATCCGGGCGCTGAGAACCGCGTCCCCGGCCCGTCCTCCCTCCCTCCCTCTCCCTCTGTCTGTCTGTCCGTTCCATCCCTCCGTCGGCGGTGGCCGCAGGGGTTACCTGCCGCTGTCAGCTCTGCCGGTCTCTGCCCTGTCCCGCTCCAGAGCAGTGCGGCTGGTGTGTCCCCGGAGACTAAAGAAGCTCTTAGCACCGTCCACCCCCCCCCCCCGCCTCCCCCAGGAGATAATTATTAATCAGCAGGCGGAGAGTCGGCCTGGAGTTCTGACAGGGAAACCTCACTGAGGTGGCCCCCCCCCCACCCCTTCCCGGGGAGATGCCAGGAGATCTGGCCCTTCCTGACCGCTGTGCCAACAGGTGTGCCTGGTCCTGCGTCTCCCTGAGACTCAGGGGAGCCCTGTGGGTCCCCCCCCCTCGGGGTTTGTCCCCCTCCCCCCACTTTCTCCTCCTTTCCCTGCAGAATAGGAGTGGGACCGGACTGGCAGCAGCGAACTCGTGTTTTTGCGAAGGAAGCCGTTTCCGGGGGGACGTGGGGGGACAGCGGGCCTTGTGCCTGGGAAGCTGGGCTCTGAGCCGGCGGGGCGGGACCCTGGAGCCTCCAGGGCCTCCGGCCTCAGTTCCAGGCTCTGATGTCCGAGAGCCTCCCAGCTGGCCGTTCGAGGCGCTGAGACGGGACCCATGGGATGCCACCGCTGGCCTTGGAGGACAGTGCACCCCGGGGTCCTGGGGCCAGGCCCTCCCAGCCCGAGACCAATTGCACGTCCTCTTCATGGAGCTCAACACGCTCGCTCTCCCCAGCCCTCGGTGAGCTCCGCTCCCTTGGCGGATGCCAGGGCAGCTGGACGCTCTCCAGCCCTTGGGGGAAGGACGGGGAGGGAGGCAGCCCTCAACTGCCACCGCGTGTGAATGAGATGCGGTGGCCCTCCCCCTCCCCCAGAGTTTTCTGAATGGCCTTCGGGTCCTGAACTTGAGTGAAATAGCACCGCTGAGCAGCAAGGCGGCTGGAAGCCGACAGGGCAGAGGGCAGGGTGTAGGGAAGGTCCAGCTCAGGCCTGGACCCAGCTGGCCTGGACCCGAAGCGCAGACCTACGGTTGGACTCAAAGAGGTTCAAGGTGTGGATGAAAACAGGCTTCTCTGGGAAGTAGCCTCGGGGCGACCGTGAGTTCCCGCCCTGCCAGAGGGAGGTGGGCAGTCACAGCCAACACATCCCTTCTTCAGCGAGAGGGGGGTCTGCCTGGGCGAGGGCCCCCCCTTCCTGGGCGTCCAGGGGGCAGGCCTTTGAATGACTCTTGGGGGGGGGGGGGGNGCAGGCCTTTGAATGACTCTCCCCCCCCCCCCCGCCCCCCTCCTTTGACCCGTCTCAAAAGAGGCATAAGCTTAACTGCCCTGCCTGGCTTCCTCTCACTTCTCCCCCCCAGGCCCCAGCACCCCCGCCCCCCCGCCCCCCGCCCCCGCCTGTCACGACCTTGCTTCCAGGCATATCCTCTGTTTGACTCAAATTTTTAAAAAAATATCTTTTTATTGATTTCAGAGAGGAAGGGAGAGGGAGAGATAGAAACACCCATGATGAGAGAGAATCATGGGTCGGCTGCCTCCTGCAAGCCCCACACCGGGGATTGAGCCCTCAATCCAGGCACGTGCCCTGACCGGGAATCGAACCGCCTGGTTCATAGGTCAATGCTCAGTCACTGAGCCACACCGGCCGGGCTGATTCTAATTTTTATACAAATTCTCTTCGGGTTTGGACATTCCTCTGTCAACAAAGGGCATGTCCAAGTTCCAGGGCAAGACTGGGACTTGATGTACCAGACGAGGGGGGGCGGGGGGGGGGGGGGGGGGGGGGGGGGGGGGGGGGGGGGGGGGGGNGCAGGCCTTTGAATGACTCTCCCCCCCCCCCCCGCCCCCCTCCTTTGACCCGTCTCAAAAGAGGCATAAGCTTAACTGCCCTGCCTGGCTTCCTCTCACTTCTCCCCCCCAGGCCCCAGCACCCCCGCCCCCCCGCCCCCCGCCCCCGCCTGTCACGACCTTGCTTCCAGGCATATCCTCTGTTTGACTCAAATTTTTAAAAAAATATCTTTTTATTGATTTCAGAGAGGAAGGGAGAGGGAGAGATAGAAACACCCATGATGAGAGAGAATCATGGGTCGGCTGCCTCCTGCAAGCCCCACACCGGGGATTGAGCCCTCAATCCAGGCACGTGCCCTGACCGGGAATCGAACCGCCTGGTTCATAGGTCAATGCTCAGTCACTGAGCCACACCGGCCGGGCTGATTCTAATTTTTATACAAATTCTCTTCGGGTTTGGACATTCCTCTGTCAACAAAGGGCATGTCCAAGTTCCAGGGCAAGACTGGGACTTGATGTACCAGACGAGCCCCCTCCTCCCTCCCCCTCTCTCTCCCTCACACACACCCCCCCCCACACACACACATGAACACCCCCCCCCACACACACACATACACACACACATACACACACAGACACACACATGAGGGGTATATCCTTATCCCATTTACAGATGAGAAAACTAATCTGTTAGCTCAGATTCTCAGTCGGGACTCGCACCTCAGACAAGTCTTTCTCTGCACGACAAGCCCACCCTCCACTCGAAAGTGGCTCCAGTCTGTTCCCCGCTGCTCCCGCGAGGCTCAGGCTGATGCCACACCCCCAGATCAGCGTGTGCTCAGTGGCCGCTGGAAGGACAGGTGTCCGACCCACCTGCTGTGAGTTCACAGCCACTGCCCTTTGGTTCCGGGCGCCGGCCCCTGAGGCACCCTGGACGGAGGCTGAGCTTTGGTGTCTGACAGGACCTGCCACCGCTGAGCTGTGTGGCCTCGGGAGAGTCGCTGCACCTCTCTGAACCTCCTGTTCCCCATCAGTCAAATTAGGGGGACTTCTAACTGGAAGGGCTGGTCTGAAGGGGTGGGTGGCGTCCTCGGAGTGCCTGGCTGTACGTCAGGCTCCACAGGGGCTTCCTTCTCCCCTCTCCTCTCCCCCC
>JAWPEG010064502.1:2986129-3064026 GCA_035771395.1 Myotis vivesi | reverse complement strand
CCCCCCCCCCCCCCCCCCCCCCCCGCCACACACACACTTGCTGCTGTGCTGGAGGCAAGACTCAGGGTTCACGCTGCCGGGCCCACCACTGCATGAGCTACCGACTGGCTTCAGCGTCCTCACCGGTGAGCAGCGGCTAATAATTGTCCCTACATCTCATGGCTGCCGCGAGGGGTCAGGGAATTCGCGTCCACAGAGCGTTGGACTGAGGGCTGCCCCAGGAAGTGCAGTGCGGATGTGAGTGATTGTACTGTCGCATGCAGACGCTGTCCACCATCCCTTCACCCAATGCGTGCAGCTATGGCCCCGCCAGCGTCTCCAGCTGCTTCGCACTGTGGTCCCCGTAGAGGCTCCCGGAAGCTCTGCAGCTCCCTGCTGCGTGCACACTGTCCAGTGGCAGGTCTGAGGCCCAGGGACCCCATGATGAGAAGATGGCCGTGACCTTCTGCTCTGCAAAGGGAGTCAGAGCCCGGGGGTGTGGAGGGAGGGGCTGATGGCCATCAGCCGGGCAGACTGGGCTCAGCCCCAGCTCTGTACTCTCTCCCGCCCAGCACTGGCCGCTCCTTAGCCTCAGGGCGCTGGGAGGGCTCACGGAGGATGAAGACCTGGCAGGTTCCATCTTGAATGCCACACGTTTCTCGTTCGTCATCTTTGAGGCCCAAGCAGGCACCGAACCAAGAAACCAGGGAAGCATTTCATTCATGTTCCTCCCTGTGCCCTCCCCCCACCCCCCCAGAACAAGCCGGTGTGGGGTCTGTTGAAAAAGAGTAACTACAGCAATACAGCTCCTGTGTGCTGCGTGTCGCCACGTGCGGTCTTGTATTTGGTGATTTAATCACCTTATCTCGCCCCGGGAGCAGAGAGACCTGCTTAGATCTTGCTCGAGGTCATGCAGCCAGGAAGCGGCAGAGGCTGGGATTTCAGCCCGGGAGTCTCTGGTTCCAAAGTCTAAGGTCAGAGCCTCCGTTCTGACTGTTATTGTTAGAAAGGGGGCGATCTGACCTCAGCCTATTGGTCAGACGCCGCCACAACCCACATTTCCCCCCAAAGGAGTGGGTTCTGCCCTTTGCCCAAGACCAACATTCCTCACCATGTGGTCCTGGGTCCTTCATAAGCAGGTCCTTCCTCACAGCAGAGAATCAGACTCCCCCCCCGCCCCCCAAGCTTCTTGAACCGAATCACGGAGGTGACGTAGGGTGGGTCCTGGAATCTGAGCTTTAATGAGACCCCCAAAGGCGTCTTGAGAAGTCACCCCTATTCGCAGAGCAAGCGCTTTGTGGGGCTTGGCCCTGCAGTTTTCCATGTCACCAGCAGAGGGCGCGCCGCCGCTGCTTATCTGCACAGGCATCTCCCACACTGACCTGTGTTCCTCACACCTTGGCCCAGAGACTTGGGTGCCGGAGGTGGCTGTGTGCTTGGGAGAGCACCCTGGCTGTCTGCTGCCCAGGAAGGGTGTAAAGTGGCGCACACAGAGAGGGAGGCGAGGAATTTTGTGCCTGAGTTTGTTCATGACGTTTCTGGACGTGGGCGCAGTTTCCCAGAGCAGCAGACTGCAGCGGAGTTAGCATCCCAGGCACTTCCCTCACTGGCTCCTGCCAGGAGGAGGCGCAGCCGTGGGCTTTCCCTTGGGGAACCTGCCCCGCGGCAGCCTGATGGGTTCTTCCAGCTCTGTACCCCCCCGCCTTGAGAGCCTAACATAGGGCCTGGCACGGAGACCGTCAAGAAGGAGTCAATGGCCCCAGAGGGTTAGCTCAGTGGATAGAGTGTCGGCCTGTGGACTGAAGGGTCCCGGGTTCAATTCTGGTCAAGGGCACATACCCAGGTTATGGGCTCCATCCCAGCAGGGGGGCGTGCAGGAGGCAGTCGATCAACAATTCTCTCTCATCAGTGATGTTTCTATCCCTCTCTCCCTCTCCCTGCCTCTCTGAAATCAATGCAAATTTTAAAACAAGAAAAATGAATGAAGGAATGGGAGTGGAGGGCTGCCAAGGGAGGGAATTCCATTTCCTATCCCTGTCCCTCGGAGCCCTCTATTTCTGCCACCTGCCTGTCCAAGGCTACCCGGTACCTTCGGAACTTTTATTCCCACTCGGGGATGGATGACCAAGAGCAGGTCAAAGCTGAGGACTCTAAAGATTAAGATGCACTTTAATGTTAAGAGAAAAAAGGGAACATAACAGAACTTTTTCTATCGACCACATCACAATTATAATTAAATACTTGTTAAGATAAGGATTTGTATAATTTCTGCACTGACACCACCACCATCACCATCACTACTATCACCACCACCATCACTATCAACACCATTACCATCACCATTACCACGACCACCACCATTACCAACACCACCATCAACATCACCACTACTACCATCACTACCACCATCATCACATTACATCATCATCACCATTACCATCACCACCATCACCACCATCACCAGCATCACCAGCACCATCACCATCATTACCTTCACCACCACCATCACCACCACCACTATGGCCAGGCACAGAGACCGTCAAGAAGGAGTCTGTGGCCTTAGCCAGTTTGCTCAGTGGTTAGAGTGTTGGCCTGTGGACTGAAGGGTCCCGGGTTCAATTATGGTCAAGGGCACACGCCCAGGCTGTGGGCTCCATCCCAGCAGGGGGGTGTGCAGGAGGCAACTGACATGGCGACGTTAACGCTCCCGCCCAGACACCACAGCTAATAGGTTCCACCAGAGGGTGAACCCGGCCAGTCCGGGGCATCCGACACTCCTTGTGCGGTGCTCGCTGGTCAAAGCCTCCTGCGCCCCCTTCTCTCCGGCGCTTTGAGGCGAAGGCAGTGCCATTGCGCGCCTGTGCCCGCTCCCCGAGATCGCCAGGCACCCCGGGAGTTTGCTGAGCTCACCTGCCCGTCACTGTCCCCCCAGCAGCCACGAAGCTCAGACCCACCTGGGGCTTCATTCCCACCCGTTCCACTGATGCTGCTCACAGGAACCGTCTCGGGGGATGCAGGGCCACACGGTCACACGCTGCGAGGCCCCTGGAGACTTAGGATGGCTCCAGGTCCTCACCGCCCGGCTGAGGTCCCGCGGCATCTGAAGGCCGGCTCCCAGCGTCGGCACCTGCTCTCCTTCCCCTGAAACTAGCAGGTGCTGCACCAGAATCAGCCAGAATCAGCCAGAATCAGCCACGGCCCAAACGCTGGGCTTTCTTCTCAGGTCTGGGGACCCACTCAGCCCGGGGAGAAAGGCAAACCTCCCGAGATAGGGGATGGGGAGGCAGGGGGGCAGAGGGGCAGGGGTGAGGGCAGAATCAATCCATGTGTGCAAAAGGCAACAACCACTTACACACAGGAAGTAGGCAGCTAGGCATGTGGAAGCCGGGACAGGGATGGGCAGGGACTCCCAGGGTCGGCCGCACAACAAGGAGGTGGGGACAGTGATGGGCAGGAACTCCCAGGGTCGGCCACACGAGGCTGTGGCTCGTCCTCCACGCCCACTGGTGGGTCCCAAAGCCCAGGACACAGTCGGTGCCCAATCCTGTCTGCGAATGAGTGGAGTGGAGCTGACGCAGGGCTAATGAGAAAGCGGGTGGTCCTGGAGGAGGAGCGGTGGGAGCGCCCCAGCTCTGGGACAGCAGGTGAGCGATGAGGCATGAGCCTGCCGAGCACACCGGCTCATCCATGCTTCCTGCCACGACCGGTGCCTCCTGGGGTGTCGACGTGTCAGCATCGCCCCTGCCCTGATGCCCGCACCGAGGAGGGAGGGAGACACACACACACACGCACACACATGCACACACACGCACACACATGCACACACACGCTGGGCGCTGGGGGACCTCCTCTGGTCAGTCTCCTTCCTCGTCAGGCCCTTGGCCTGTCTCCAGCCACCAGCTGCCACCACCTCAGAAGCCCCTTGGCCTCCCACGTCCCTTGGGCCCCTGGATGCCTGCATCGGCCCAGGTCAAGTGGCTGGGATCAGACCCACTCGCCCTGAGAACGTCGGGGCGCCCTGCTGGCCCCTCACTGAACACCCACATGGACACACATCTCCCGCAGCCCAGCCCAGCCCAACCCTGCCCCAAGCAAGCTTCAGTGCTGCCTCCCAGGCCCGCCCAGGCCCCAGCACCCTGCACTGAGTTCTGAACATTGCTCTCCCACCACCACCAGCATAGCTGACAGGTGAGTCACAGGCACCCGCAGCCGGCCCAGAGGGTCTGCCTGGTGGCTCTGGTATCCAGCTCTGCCCACATGCCGATGAGACGGCTCCTGCCCAGCCTGGCACGTCCACAGCCACCAGAGTGTGCCAGGCAGGAGACAGCTGTGACTGGGAGGCAGGCCGGGTGGGGTGGGGCGGTGGGGACAGAGCTGCCTTCCATGGAAATGCTCTGCCTTCTGTGGCTCCATCCCATTGCCGGTGTCGCCATAAAATAATAATTAAAGCGATGTGCAACAAGGACAGCGACGGTAATGAAACAATTAGAGCAGCTCCCGTGCGGCGCCATGTGCCGGGGCCAGTGCCAGGCCTTGGCACGCAGACTCTCCCAGCCTTTCAACAGCGCAGTGGTGGGCACGATCGCGCCCATTTCACAGGTGGACAAGTGGAGGCGTGGGGACGTGATGAGAACTGGGGTGGCACCAGGCAGGAGCCTTCCAGGCGGGGAGTCTCCCAAGGGGCCAGCAGGACAATGCGCTGGTCACTGAGTAGGGGGGTCATCTCTGGTCTCGGCAGCCACACACAGGGCGGATGGAGTCCCCCCGCCACGCTGCTCTGGGCTTCCTGGGCCGACGGGAGGACGCTGGCGGTTGCGTGGTGTGAAGGTTTTAATCCTTATACCACACAGACTTCAAGCCGATCACATTGTGATTTTTTTTTAAAAATTCACCCCTAAAAGGAAGAGCCTGAAAGCTGCTGGCCTGGCCGCAGGGACCTGCAAAATCACAATGTCACGGACCAGCCTGTGCCCGGGGGCGGCACACAGCAACCCCTTGGGCTCTTGTTCTGGGGCCCTTCCCGGTGATTTCTCAAGCATTTCCCCACTTGGTGGACGAGGAAACGACGGTCCTGGGAGATGAAGCACAGGGGAGGGTGTGCCGCTGGGAAGGGGACCCCAAAGTGCCCACTCCAGCGCAGCCCCCGCGGCCCCAGCCCCCACCCCTGGCCTTGTCGCCTTTCCTGGCTCCGAGGTCCTTCCTCTCATAGAGTCCCGGTCCCCACTGCTTCTCCCCTGGCCCTTAACGGCATCTGATGCCCGTCACGTACGTCTGAGTGTGAGTCTCATCAACGCATCCTCTCTCCGAAGTGACTGCCTGGGTGGCAGAGACCGTCCCGTGAAAGGGCATCCGGTGTGAGGAGGCAGGCGGTGGCCGCTCAATGCCCTGCGGTAGGAAGGATGGTCACAGTGCACACGGGCCCTCCAACGGCTCGCGGTCCCGTGTCCTGCAGGAGTGCTGGGTCCGAGGCTGGCCGGAGGGAACTCCCCGCCCACAGGCCTGGTGGGCCTGCAGGGGAGCCGGTGTCACCCCCTTCCTGCTTCAGCGGCTGGCAGCTGGGCCCGGGCCTGTTGGGGTCCCTGGGGCCACCCCTGGGGAATGGCTGCATCGTCTCGGTGTTCTCTCAGCACTTCTTCCCGCACGGCTCGGCCCCCGCCCTGGGCTTGACCCCTTCCCAGGCCTGAGGTAGACGGGCAGCCATGCTGCTCCCTGGTCCCTGCGAACCATCCACAGGACGCAGCCGCTACTCAGGGGGCGGCTTTCCCTGCGCAGCGGGTTAGCTGTAGACCGACTAGCCCCTACAGCAGCGGTTCTCAACCTTCCTCATGCCGCGACCCTTTAATACAGTTCCTCATGTTGTGGAGACCCCCAACCATAAAATTATTTTCGTTGATACTTCATAACTGTAATGTTGCTACTGTTATGAATCGTCATGTAAATATCTGATATGCAGGTTGTATTTTCGTTGTTACAAATTGAACATAATTAAAGCATAGTGATTAATCACAAAAATAATATGTAATTATATATGTGTTTTCCAATGGTCACAGGCGACCCCTGTGAAAGGGTCGTTTGATCCCCTAAAGGGGTCGCGACCCACAGGTTGAGAACTGCTGCCCTACAGGCTATTCTTGTGGTCGGCCGGCTGTTTATGGCACCTATTGCACTTGCTGGGAAGGAATCGCCCAGCCCGGGCCTCACAAGCTCTCTAGATGCCGGGGGTGAAACGATGAACCGGAGCAACCTGGGTGAGCAGAACCAGCATCTCATGTTCGCGGGCAACAGCATCATTGTTACCAATGGTTCTACATCTGCCACCTCCACATGGCCCGTGGCAGCTGACAGCACCGCTAAGGACTTGGTGACCCTCTGAACCCACTGAACAGAGGGAAACGGAAGCACAGAGAGGTTTGTGGCCTGGGGGAGGCGGCCCAGCTGGCCCCGGACTGGCATAGGACCAAAGCCCAGGCTGTGGCTTCAGGACCTGGGTCTCACCTCGGCATCACCACAGCCTCTGAGAGTGGGGCTGAGGCTGGACGGGGGCAGGGGCGGGTGGGGGAGCAGGTGCTGCTTTGTTTGGAGGCCTTGACTTGATGCAATGTGCACCTCTGACAGGTACTGGTAGCCTGAGGCACCCGTCCCACAGCCTCGGCCCGTCCTGTCCGCCCTCCTTCCGTCCCCTGGCCCGCGTACCTACCCACCGCTCAGGCCCTGCCGTAGGAGGAAGGAGGGTGTGACAGGACGCGGGAGAGGCTGGGATCGGGCCAGGTGGGACCCTCTGCTTCTCTGCCTTCCTCACCTTCCCGCCCACCGAGGGTCCGACACCTGGCAGGGTCCTTCTTGCTCCTGCGGGTCCAGGCGGGTGGGAGATGTGTGGTTACATGTGCAGAGGAGCCCACAGAGGCTCAGGAGGAGTNGGGAACTCCCCGCCCACAGGCCTGGTGGGCCTGCAGGGGAGCCGGTGTCACCCCCTTCCTGCTTCAGCGGCTGGCAGCTGGGCCCGGGCCTGTTGGGGTCCCTGGGGCCACCCCTGGGGAATGGCTGCATCGTCTCGGTGTTCTCTCAGCACTTCTTCCCGCACGGCTCGGCCCCCGCCCTGGGCTTGACCCCTTCCCAGGCCTGAGGTAGACGGGCAGCCATGCTGCTCCCTGGTCCCTGCGAACCATCCACAGGACGCAGCCGCTACTCAGGGGGCGGCTTTCCCTGCGCAGCGGGTTAGCTGTAGACCGACTAGCCCCTACAGCAGCGGTTCTCAACCTTCCTCATGCCGCGACCCTTTAATACAGTTCCTCATGTTGTGGAGACCCCCAACCATAAAATTATTTTCGTTGCTACTTCATAACTGTAATGTTGCTACTGTTATGAATCGTCATGTAAATATCTGATATGCAGGTTGTATTTTCGTTGTTACAAATTGAACATAATTAAAGCATAGTGATTAATCACAAAAATAATATGTAATTATATATGTGGGACCCTCTGCTTCTCTGCCTTCCTCACCTTCCCGCCCACCGAGGGTCCGACACCTGGCAGGGTCCTTCTTGCTCCTGCCGGTCCAGGCGGGTGGGAGATGTGTGGTTACATGTGCAGAGGAGCCCACAGAGGCTCAGGAGGAGTCGGGGACAGGAAGCAGCCTCGAGGAGCCTGCGGTGTGAGGCCTGCAGTCCCACCTGGCTGGCTGTGTGCACCTGGGAGGAGGAGATTCCTGGGCCACCTTTCACCGGGGCGCACCCCCCAGCCTCCTGTGGCCTGGGGAGGGCCACCCTTTCTCCAGCTGCAACTGTGCTGGGGCCACTGGAATGAAGCAGGGAAGCCTCAAACTTCACTTAGAAAGACAGACACCACCCACTCCAGGAAGCCTTCCTGGCTTTCCTGGGAGGCTGAGAAGCACCTCCTCTCTGGGAAGTTCAAGGCTCTGGCTCCGGCGTCCATCCCTGTCCCGGCCTGTGAGCATAGGAAGGAGGGCTGGGGGGCCTTCTCCCGCTCGGCACCTGGCTGGCTGCGGGCCACCTTGGACACCCCGTCTGTGTGTCCGCCCAAACTCTGCCAGCCAGGGACAGGCAGGAGGCGGCTTTGGAAGAAAGCAGGTGAGTGGCACAGCAACAGCTCAGCCTCCTGCTCCCGTGGCCGCGTGGAACGGCCGGACCGGAGGAGCGGGCGGCCCGTCTGGAGGCGCTGCAGGGGGCTCCCCGCGAGCTCTGGGCACGAGCCAGCTGCCCATTTCTCCCTCCATGTGACGCCAGGCTCTGCGCTCCCTCTCCTTCTGCAGCAAGGCCTCCTCCTGAGGAAGTGCATCCACTCAACAACAGGCAGCTCCACGCACTGCCCCCACCCGGCCCTCCGCTTCCTGCCTGTACAGTGGGAGCTGAGAGTTCCTCCTCCCAGACCTGCAAGAATGACTTGACGCGAGTGCTCATGTGCGTGTGCGTGTGTGCGTGCGTGTGCATGTGTGGGTGGCCTTATCCAGGAGAACCACACACACTACACTGGGGACATTTTTTACAACTTGCAGTTGTCCTCCCGTCACGACTTGGCTGAACCCCCGGTTCCTGTCCCCTCCGCTCTCCCGCGGCCACACGGCCAAGTCCTGGCATGAGCGGCATTCGGTAGACGTGGTCTGGATCGTCTCAAGTGGAGCGAGTCACAGTGTGACTTCCGAGCGCTTGGCCCTCTGGGGCCACCTTAGGTCCAACCATCCCCGTCCCGTGAGCCAGCGGGTGACCCGAGCCTCGGGGCGAGGGATGGCTTCCCTGGTGCCCTGGTGCATTGTGGGTCACCTACGTCGGGACGCCAGAACACAGGCCCAGGCCGTGTGTTCCAGACCTGAGCTCAGGGAGGGCTGGGGGGTGCCTGCTCCCAGCCTGCACCTGGGCAGTGGGCATGGGCCCCATGGACCTCTGTGTGTGTGGCTAGTACCCTACAGGGGGCCAGGGCCCCAACACCCTTCCTCTCTTGCCCCAGGGAAGGGGTGTGGGGGAGATTCTACCCAAAGACATCACAGATATCGAGCTGCGGAAGCAGGGACGGAAGGCAGCGGGTCACCCTGATTCTGGGCAGCATGCCCCCCCTTTCTCTCTGAGCTTGACTTGGAGCCAAGTGGGGGGATGGGCAGAGCTCGGCATGAGCCTGGCGCAGTGCAGTGGGGGTAGGGAGGGAAGCAGGCCTGAGCTTGTCCAGCTGAGGAGGGAACTCCCAGACACCCTGCGCTCTGGCTGTGGGACCAGGCCGACCCGGGAAAGGGTGGAGGTGGGGGGGCTGGCCTGGCAGATTCTGGGCAGAAGCCCGCCAAGTTTGCAGATGGGGCTGGTGGGGCGGGGAGACTAGGGGACTCCACTTGTAAACTGGGGCTGCAGGAGGACCGGGACAGAAAAGGACAAGGAGGCTGAGAGCAGCAAGGCCTGGGGAAGGCCAAAGAAGGCTCACCCACCGAGGGGGCGGGAGGGGCAGGAGGCCAATCCAAGGAGAGTGTGTGTGTGCGCACATTCATGCGTGTCTGTGTGTGTGTGTGTGTGTGTGTGTGTGTGTGTGTGGTGTGCGTGTGTGGTTTGCGTGTGTTCATGTGTTTTAGGGGAGATAACCAAGGCCCAGGCCCCCACTCACATAAACATCCTGCCCCCTCCCCCAGGCCTGGTTGTAGGGCTGGCCCCAGTCTGGGCAGGGCTCCAGAGGTCACTGTACGAAGACGGTGGCCACCGATTCCGTGTATGGCTTCCAGGGCTGTCCACAGAACAGGGATTAGGAACCAGAGGCCGGATTCTTGATTCCTGAGTCTGCTAGTTATCTGGCTATAGGAGCCTCAGTTTTCCCATATGTAGAATGGGTCTAACAGCACCTAATTTACAAAGTTGGTGTGGAAAATACGTAATATCTATCCATATATGTCCCTAGTAATAGTGTGTCTAGAAGCGCTTTGTCCGGCAGAGGCGAGGGGGAAGAAGGAAACAAGATAGGGAGTGAGATGAGAGGCAAGGCAAAGGGCTGGCCGCCTGCTTCCCACACCTCCACCTGCCGGTGAGGAGCACCCATGGGCATCGCCGACCAGCGGGAGCTCTCGGTTAAGGACAGGAGCCGCCATCGCACACACGTGTACGCTAGTAATTGGCCCTTGTTCTATCTGCGCTGAGTTTTAATACATTAGATCACAACATACCCATTGTTCTATTCGTTATTCTTTTTCTGGCTTTTGCATGTTTCATGTGTATGAAGTTCTTGCTTACTCTAATATGGTAAAAAAGGCACTCCTCCAATATTTTGTTCTAATTTTTTTAAATTTAAATAGTTAACATTTTCTTTTCAAAATTACTTTATTTCCCGATAACATTTATAGAATTGTTTGCCTTTCCTCCATGGCTTTGGCATGCCATCTTGGATGCAATGACTTTTTGTTACTTGGAGAATGCGTTCTACAGTCTGTATGACTTACACTTCTATTTCTCGTTTTCTCTCACTTGCTTAGATTTTTGTGTGGAAAGACTTTTGACCTTTTTTTACTGAACCCTCCTTGGGGGCCTCAGGTATCGTTGGCGGCTGCTTTGAAAGCGCTAGTTTTCTTTGGAAGCCATTGATGGTGCACTGAGTGGGACCGATTTAGTGGGTAAGGCTGTGTTTGCATAAACCCTGCTTTCGCCTTACCCTTGGAGGCCCAGTTCCATTTGCTCTAATGGCCCCACAGTGCCTCCCATCGCTGGCCATGGGCTCCGGGGCTGCCTGTCACGAGCACTAACAGAGTTGTGGGGTCACCTTGGAAATGGAAATTGCCACCTGGGGTGGTGGCTGAAACCTTTTTTTTTTTTCATTTACTGTCAATAGGCATTCAAGTCGTTTCCACTTTGGGGTGATCACATAAAGCTGCTGTGGACACCCCAGTGCCTGTCTTTTGTGAACCCCCCAGCACACATTTCTGGGTCTACATTCCGGGGTACGATGCAGAGGTCAAAGGGTAAGCAGAGGTTTCGCTTTCATGGATCCTGCCAGCTGCACGCCCACCAGCCGCAGATGTGAGTTCCACTGGCCCCACCCCTGGGAACTGTCGGCCCTATTTAACGAGAGCTATTCTGTCATCGAGGAAGTGAAAAACCCACAATGAGACACCACCTCACACCTGTGAGAATGGCTGTTCCCAAAAAGACAACAAACAACAGGTGCTGGCGAGGACGGGGAGAAAAGGAGCCTTGTGCATGCAGGGGGAATGCAAATTGGCACAGCCACTGCGGACAACAGGGTGGAGGTGCCTGAGAAAACTAAGAATAGAAGTGCCATTCAACCCCGCAATTCCGCTTCTGGGTACCCATCCAAAGAAAGCAGAACCAACAACGCCCCTTATGTCCACTGCAGCATCGTTTACAAGAGCCAAGATACGGAGGCAACCTAGGTGTCCATCAGGGGCGGGCAGATAAAGACGAGGTGTAGACGCACAACAGAATATTACTCAGCCACAGAAAGGCCGAATCTTGCCATTTGTGACAACATAGATGGCCCGAGAGGGTATTGTGCGAAGTGAAAGAAGTCAGACAGAGAGAGACAAATGCATAGGATTTCACTTACATCTGGGCTAAAACCCAAAACAAATGAACAAACAGAAAGAAACAAATGAACTCATAGATACAGAGAACAAACTGACGGTTGCCAGAGGGGAGGGGGCGGGGAGATGGACAGAAAAGGGGGAGGGGATTAAGGGGTACAAACTTCCAGTTAAAAATAACCCTGAGGACGTAATGACCAGCATAAGGAGCAGAGTCAATCACACCGACACCGTTGTAACCAGCTGGTGATTAATAACAGGAAAGGAGCAGAGGGGGAGCCAGCCACGATGGGCGTGGCATGTGGGCAGCTTCACCAGGAAGCTGCAGCTTTGCACCCTCCAGGGGTCCAGCCAAGGGGAGACAGATGCGTGCCCAGTAAAGGTGGGGCGACAAAGGGAAGGTGCGTGCTGCCAGTCACACCTGAGAACAAAGGCTACTGGCCAGCGTGCATGTGGCCACTGCAAGGGCCGGGCATTTGGAGTATTTCTTTAATCCCCCGAACAAAGAACTTCGCTCTCTCGTGCCCTGGCTGCTCTTGGGACTTGGAGACGTGTGTGACTCTGGGCTTGTGGTGCTCCCGTGAGGCCGCCCACACCACACGGCCCACAGCCATGCCGACCCCACATGCAATAGACCGATGGGCTGCAACTAGCCCGGTGCTGAAGGGGCCCAGCCATTGTCACCGTAACTAAAAATCGATTTTAAAAATGAACAAATGTGCCCGACAGGGTGGCACCCATGGCTTCTGTGAAGGGACCTCCTGCAGATTCGTGGCGGCTTTGCGGCCTGGCACACCCTGAGGGCCTGGGCAGTTCACGGGTGTTCTTGCAGTGAGCACGGAGATTTGAACCCCTGGACTTGCATGACGTTGTGGGGGTTTCTGGGTCAAGTGAAAAGCAAACCCCTCAGAGGTTACCTCTGGCTGCTGTCGGGAAGAGAGCGGTTTGCAGAAATGTTCAACATCAGTACCACCCCTTCTCACACCCCTTCCCAGCACCCTCTGCGCCTGGCCTCTGCATCCTCCTAGGGGGCTGTGGATGCACAGAAGTTCTCAATGAGGCTCGATGATCAGTTCTCCCAGTTAGGACTCTGTGTGCTGCTTAAGAAGTCTTTGCCGATCTCGAGGCCATGGAGGTATTCTACTATATTTTCTTCCAGAAGTTTTATGGATTTGATCATGTGAGTTTTGAGGCCAAAAAAAAAAATCATTGAATATCAGCAGTTTCATATGGTTCATTCTCATACCTCCCACATGTGGGTCTGTGGTTTCTTCATTTTTGTGTGTGGAGCGAGCAGGGGTTAAGGTTCCCTTCCCCCTAGTGGACACCCGTGTTTCCCACACATTGGAGAGGCCGCCTTTGCCTGCTGGACGCAGGGTACTCTGCCCCGGCAGGCGGCTCTTCTTGGGTGGGTTGTCCCCGGTCCTAGTCTGTTCCCGGATCAATGTATCTATTTCTATGCAGATGCCTCCCGGTCTCCGTGGCCACAGCCTAGGAAATTCCCTGCATCCGGCGATGCAAGGGAGCCAAGGCTTGGGCGGGGGGGGGCGGGGGGGAGAGAACTGCCTGCTTGAGAGCAGATATTATCAACCCAGGACGCTCATCTGCCCTCAGGAGCGGCTCCCACAAGCGCCTGACCCAGCCTTTGCCCTGGGCCAGCTTCGCAGACGCTCTGCAGGGCGTGCAGGAAATGGGGGAGGGGGTCAAGCTCCCAGATGGTCCTAATGTGCTCCCTGGGCTGAGATGCTGTGTGAGAGGCAGGGGAGCCCCCTTTTCAGAGCCTGAAGCTCACCAGCATCCTGTCTAGAGGCATCTCACGCACTCTTCACCTGCAGGTGCTCTGCTGTGCTCCTTGTGCCCTCACTGTTTACCTAGAGAACTCCTACTCACCCTTCAGAACCCAGATGGAATGCCCGCCTGTGAGGCTGTCCCAAACCCTTCAGTGGGATAAGGTGCCTCTTGCATGTCCTTCTCTCCCAGAGACAGCTCTGCCTCCGCCTTTAGCAAACGCAGCCCTGTCTGTGAACTCCCCTGTGTGCCCAGCCACCTGGCTCTGGAGTCAGGACATGGCACAGTCATTCACACGTCCCTCGGTCTCTCACCGCCCAGCATCTGGGAGAACCAAAGGCCAGGGTGAAACTGGACGCTCCTGTCACACGCCTACACACGGACAGGCTGCAGGCATGTCTGCGCCTCTCCCCTGGCGGCCACGGCCCTGTCCGTCAGCTGCCCGCAATGTCCCCGGACCGGAAAATCTCCTTCTCCCTCCAGCCCTCCAGCCCTCCAGGACGCCAGGCCCCACTCCACGGGCCTCGGGCCCTCCCAGCTACAGGTGGTCAGGCAGCCTCGGGTCGAGCCTGTGCCCACGATGGGCGCTGGGAGGGACTGGTCCTCCAACCACCTGCTCCCACTGTTCCCCATGTGGGTTCCCCACTGTGGGCTCCCCTGGCTGAGGCGAGACTTGAGGACTCTTGGCCCTGATGGGCGGCGGCTCCAGCCCACCTGTGGCACCTTCCTCATGGCCCCCGGGCTCTGGGCCCTGTCTGCGCCCAGGCATCCCCAGGGTGGCCCCTCCCGCTGAAGCGACCCCCCTCCTCTCCCGCACAGCTGCCCTGGGAGTGTGCCTGCCACTGAGTGTGCCCGGGAGGGGCCGTGGGTGTGGCCCACAGACTCGCAGGCCTCACCCAGTCATTAGCAGGCAGGGTTTTCCCCTCCAAACCAGGGCGCAGACCCAGATTCTGGGTCAGCGTCTGCTGGCTGGCTCTCAGCTGCCACCACCTCGGCTTGTCCTCTGTCAGGGGCGTCTCGCCACGTGCACCCTCAGTGACAGGGGCCGGGCTGTGAGGTTTCCCACTGCATCTGGCCACTCGGCGCACCGGCCCAGGTGCACTCCAGCGACAGGCCTGCCTCCCTGGGGGAGGGAAGGGGGCAGCTCCGCCTCCTGCAGTGGCTCTCCCTGATGCCTGGGACCCACCGCGGGGGTGGGCGAGTGCGATGAGCCTCTCCTTTCTCTCGGCGGCTTTCCCTGAGTCCATCAGAGACTGCGGGGCTGAGAGGAGGGCGGGGGCTCATCAGGTCCGTTCCAGGATCGGGGCGTTGGGAAGGTTCTCAGCCCCATCTCAGAGGGCCAAGAGCTCCATTTTACTTCCAATCTTTTAAAAATGGATTCTAAAGTAATACCTGTTCCTTCAAGACAACTCGGAAAACAGAAAGATTGAGGGAGGAGGGGCGGTAACCATAGACCCACTACTCCAGAACAACAAATACGCAATCAGAAACCAACTTGAAATTTTTGACCTTCGATGTGAATTTTTTGTTGTTAATCCTCACCAGGGGATATTTTTCCATTGATTTTTAGAAAGAGCGTAAGAGAGAGGGAAAGACAAGGAGAAACACCGATGTGAAAGAAACACATCGGCTGGTTGCCTCCCACACTCGCCCTGACCAGGGCCTGGGCTGGGGAGAAGCCTGCAACCGAGGTATGTGCCCTTGGCTGGAATCGAACCCGAGACCCTTTGGTCTACAGTCTGGTGCTCTATCCACTAAGCCATACCAGTCACGGCTGATGTGAATTTTTGATTCCTGTTACTCCTCACGAGACTTTGTATTTAATTGTCTATTCATCTCTTTTGTGTTCTCTTCCCCAGAAGATCCCCAGGTGAGCTAAGGTAATTATTGGGAAATAACAGTCATTGGAAAAAAAAAAAAGAATGGACTTCATTAGGGAAGCCACCACCCAGCGGGTGTGGTCTGAATGCCACTCTGCCTGGGGAGCGAGAAGTCCCAGAGGTGAGTGGCCATTGCTCCCAGCTCCATCTGCTGCTCCAGAGGCCATGGGCGTGTAGGGAGGAGAGTCAGCGACGCGGACCCATCGGCTCTGGGACGTCTCCGGAACGCACGGTGAGTCTGCCTTCCCTCTGCAGAGGTCACGGGCTTCTCGTCCGTGTCAAGGGGGGGCTCGGATCGCAGGAAGGCCCAGACTGACCGGGTGGGCTCCTGCAGAGCGTCCCAGGAGCCCCAAGTCTGGGAAGCAAGCCCCTCTCGTCTTCACGGCGCCTGGCTTCCCAGTGCCGCCCTCCAGTGCTTCTCCAGAGGACAGTCCTGGGTGGCTGTGGGGAACAGCCTGCTGGGGAGACAAGGGGCCTCCTATCAGATCCACCCTGCCCCACGGCTGTAGCCACGCCATCCGTGTCTGGGGCTTCCTGCGTCGGCCTGCCTCCCTGAGGGGGACGCTGGTTACTCCCCCAGGGAAGGGAGTCTCGCTCCTTGCACTTGTGCAGAATCGCTGGATGTCTCGGTCCCCACTCCATCTCCCAACATGCTGGGTGTGAGCGCAGATCGCGCCTTTGTCCTCCCTGGGACTCAGTGTCCCCTTCAGAGCACAAGTGGCCCTGAAGGTGATGCTCACCGGCCCTTGCACACCCACGTGTTCCCTCGCCCTAGGACAGTGATGGCAAACCTTTTGAGCTCGGCGTGTCAGCATTTTGAAAAACCCTAACTTAACCATGGTGCCGTGTCATATATAGAAATGTTTTGATATTTGCAACCATAGTAAAACAAAAATTTATTTTTTGATATTTATTTTATATATTTAAATGCCATTTAACAAAGAAAAATGAACCAAAAAAGTGAGTTCGAGTGTCACCTCTGACACGCGTGTCATAGGTTCGCCATCACTGCCCTAGGATAAGTCGTGAGGGCGGGAGGCACGGCCAGGCAGAGAGCTGACCTCGAGGGAGGGTTTGGAGAGGCCCGTAGGCTGGGGGGATGCTGCCTCTCAGGAGAGCACCGTGTTGGGGCTCCGAAGGCCGCGGGTCGGTCGGCAGCATTGGCACAGACCAGTCCTCGGGCCTGGCTCACGGCCCGGCGCCTGGCACCAAACAGCAAGGGCTCAGAATAGTTCTTAAAGAATGAAGGCAGAGGTCTCCAGGGCCAGATTCGAGGTGAGGTGACGTGTCTGTGTTGGTTCGCAGGAGGGCGGACCACGTGTACCACAGTGGTCAGGAGGTGGAGTTCCCGCTCTTCTCTCGCCTCCAACAGAGTTAGGAAGGTAGAGCTGACCATCACTCACTTTACAAAATAAGAACCGCCCGCCGGCGTGGCTCAGGGGTTGAGCGTCGACCTATGAAGCAGGATGACTTTTGATTCCCAGTCAAGGCACAGGCCCGGGTTGCGGGCTCGATCCCCAGTCGTGGGTATGCGGGAGGCAGCTGATCAATGATGCTCTCTCATCATTGATGTTTCTATGTCTCTCTCCTTTCCTCTCTGAAATCAGTAAAAGTATTTTAAAAATCAGTAATAACCACTAATGTGTCTAGCGTGATCTCCGCTTAAAACAACGTCGATGCCTTAGAATAGCGGACCACAGACAGGCCCGAGGTCTCCAGCCCAGGGCTTCCTGCTGGTCTCCGAGGCCAGTGCGCGTCGCTGGGGAGGACCGGACGTCACGCGGGTAAAGGCAGTTAGGTCACCCACGTGCTTACGCTCCGGGAACTCCGGGAAGGACGGGGGAGGGCTGGTCTCCGAGGGCCGGGGCCTTTCGGGGCAGGAGGCCTACGTCCAGCCGGGGCAGGAAAGGGCCCGGCAGTGAGGGGCACTCTAGCTGGCAGACGGCTCACGAGGCTCACAGGATGGGAACGCGTCCGCAGCATCCTGAACTCATAGTCTCATTGGCTCGTGAGGACGGACACACGTAACCTTTCCTGCCCATCAGCCTCATGGGGGGGCTGTCCCGGCGGGGCGGGCGGGCTGTGCGGTCCCTGCTGGCTGAGGATGAGGCTGAGCCACTCGGCCTGACCACCTGTGTCCCGTGCGCTCCGTGTGTGGTGTGGGTTCTCTGCAGGCTTCTGGCGATGATGAGTGTGAAAGGGCTTTTTAAAAATATATATACATTATTGTTGATACTATTACAGATGTATCCCATTTCCCTCCCCTCCCCCTCCTCCCAGCTCCTCCCCACCCCTCCAGGTCACCACCCGACTGCCCGTGTCCATGGCTGTGCATATAAGTAGATGAGTTCTTTGGTTTATCGCTCCTCATCCCCCGCCCCCCTCGAGGTATGCCAGTCTGTTCCATGCTGCAAGTGCTTCCTAACATCAGAGTCACTGTTTTTAAAAGTGCTATCACATCTCACTGTCCCCACCCCTTCGGGGCTTGGATTGGCGGATCCCAACTGCTAAGCTCATCGGGAGCTGCCCCCGAGAGCCCTCTGGTGGGCAAGCCCTCCTGCGCAGAGGGGCACGGAGCTCAGGCCAGGCTTTGGGTTTGCGGGGCACCCGGCAGCCAGCTTGGAGCTGTCTGCAGGAGGAGTGCCTCCTGAGCCCGTGTTCTTTTCTTTCCAGACGGGAAGGAAGTCATGCCCCCGGGTCCTGGGGAGGAGCGTGGGCCAGAGAGTCAGAACCGCAGTCCTGCCCACAGGCTCGGTTTCTGTGTTTTCTTCTTCATTTTGTTTACTTACTTTATCTAGAGACAGGCCGGCCCCCTCACCCTCCCACTCACCCACACCCTCCAAAATAAAAACCAAGAGAGAGTTGCTCAACTTGGGTGTCTATCCATCTCTTGGGAAATAACCAGCCGCTCAGCTATTTTAATTGATGGAATAAACAAAAACGAGCCTCGGGCATCTGGGGCGGGTACCCACCCATCTGACACGTTTGGGTCAGTGGAGGGCCTGTGATGATGGATGGGAAGGCCAGGCTGTGGGCACACGGGGGCCTGGGCAGGAGGCCGGTGCTCAGATCCAATGCTTAGAGGTGGGGGCAGCTGAGACCTGACAGGTACAGACTGTGTCCCAGGGCTGGGAGCTGTGGAGCAGCATCGAGGGGGAGGAGGCCAAAGTCGTCGTCCCCTCCACCCCCCACCCCAGCCATCTAGGAGATGACAGTTTGAAGCTCTGGAGGGCAAGGAGGCTGCCTGCCAGCCTCCAGACCCTAAGCCGGAGAAGACTAACGTGCAGGCTCCTACTTCCATAATCAGTTCCTGTTCCTGAAACTCAGGAGGGGGGGGGGGAGGGCGGAGCGGTCTACCTGGGCATTGCTGCAAACCGTGTGGGTGTCTGTGCCAGAAAGTGCTCCTGGATGGAGCTCCGAGCAGTTTCCTCTCGGCTCCGGGCCGGGCCAGGCCTGGCAGGGGCTCTGCGGCTTTGCCTCACCTGGCTGGTGAGCCCCTGCGAGGGTGCCCTCCGAGCTCCTCAGGGATGTCTGATCCCCTCCACCCTGGGCTCTGGGAGTGGTGCCCACGGAGGGCCATCCACTGGCGAACGTGAAGCTCCATCCCAACCCAGCCGACTCCTCCCCAGCCCATCGCACACACCTGAGACCAAAGCCACCCCTTCTTCTATGTCTGTTCCTTTCTGAAACACACCTGGGGGTTACTGATCTTCTCTTCTCTAATCTATTCCCAGACCATCTCTGAGCCTTTGTTCATCACCAGCTATTTTTAATTTTTACTGAAAAAGTATGTCATTGGGAGAGAAGGGTGCTTAGACATCACCAGGCTCTGGGGGGGGGGGGTGGCAGGGGGAGTTCTCCCCAGTGTCACACAGCAATAGGCGTATGGTCAGGGCTGGGACTCCTGATTTCTTGGTGCATATACCAAGTGGCTCAATGGGTTGAGCATCGTCCAATGCACTGAAAGGTCGCTGGTTTGATTCCTGGTCAGGGCACATTGCCCTAGTTGTGGGTTTGATGGCTGGTCGGGGTGTGTGTGGGAGGCAATTGATTGATTTTCTCTCTCTCTCTTCCCCTTTCTCTCCAAAAATCAATAAAGACTTGTATTTGTCAGGATGCTTTTGGCTTCAGTAACTGACCACGCAACTCATGCCAGCGTCACTGGAAGCTAGCGGCAGGGGCTCAGGGTGGCCCAGCTCCAGGGTCTCTGCGGAGCCCTGATGTGCACCCTCTTTATATTCTGGCTCTGTCCCAGGGTCACTCTCTCCTCAGGCACATGGCTATGGAAGCCCCTGGCGTCTACACCTTCCTTCCCAGGACACCAGAGGCTGGAGCAGGGCAGCGTCCTAACATTTCAGCAAAGAGCCTGCGATTCACCCCGCCACCCCGCGTCACTTACATCACCCGCCCACCCTGGTCTGATCAGGGTGGAACTCAATGGGCTGACTGCATCCGGGCCAACTCCTGACCAGTCACTAGAGGGGAATTGTGGTCACCCAACCAGAGCCCCTTCGGGCTGGGGACGATCCTCTGTCCCTGGGCGCTGGGCTGCCTGAGGGAGGGGGTGTGGGCATGGCAAGTATATGCGCTAGCATGCTCTTACTCCACCACGAGCCTCTTGAAGACCAATTTTGCTCTGATGATGGCTCCGTCCATAGTACCCGGCGTAGAGGGTTTGGGGCACAACCCACTTGGGGAAATGGTGCTCCCGCATTCAGTCAATAGAAAGAAGCCCCTCCATGTAGCTTTGGGGACCTGTCGGTGCTGGGCCCATTCCCCTAGGCTGTGGTGCTGAAGTGGGCCGCTGCCTGCTCACTGTTGCCCTCCCCACTCCAGAAAACTGCCCTTGTCTGATAGCAAGTGACACCCCAGCCCTTGCACCCTGGGGCAGACACAGCCACTGACGGACGGATCCCCTCTGAAAAGCCAGAACCCTGCCTCATGGGCACAATGCCGCCATGTGCTTTGGCTCCAGGGCCTGCCCCTGTGGATCAATCAGGTCAAGGCTGGATGTTACCTGTAGCAGCCACATTCTCCTGGCTCCGTCCCTTTCCTGACCTGCTTCCCTCACTTCCCACTCCTCCTAAGAGCACGCGCTCAATAAGTAACGCACGCTTGACTCCTCATCTCAGTTCTGCTTCTCAGGAGCTCACGCCAACACAGCACAGATAGCCTTCGCTCTTCCCCACCAGCTCAGATCCAGGAAGATATAAATTTGAGGAAAGAAAACATAGAGAAAACAGAGGACCAAGCAAAGAAATCTGCCTTTAGCTGACGTACAAGTTGGTGTAAAGATCACTGATAGCAGCATGGCCAACTAGAGAAGTCAGCAAGCTTTGGGGATGACCGTGCTTTTGGCAGCTCTATGCAGCATGAGAGCTCACAGTGAAGGGAGAATAAAACATGAAAAGCATGTCCCCCCGAAGCTTACAGCCCTGTGGGGAGATGTCCACGCTGAGAGGTGGTGAAAGGAGCAGCAGTCCTGCAGCCACCAGGATTTGTCCTCTTCATCACGCTGCCCCTTCTCTTCCCGGGAACAATACAGGGAAGAAGGTCTGATAGAGACCTGGGTTCTGGAGTGCATAGTCCCCACTTACAGGGGATCCCAGACCAAGTGCTGGACTTCTACAAATTAGTGAATACTCTTTTGGTTGTAAGGGAAAAAATCCAACTCATAGCAGCCAACCCTCAAAAGGAAATTTATTGGCTCGTAACTTGGGAAATTAGAGGTTGTTGGTCTTTAGGTAAAGCTTGATCCAGGGACTCCAAAGATGTCACCAAGTATTTCTCCCCATTTCTCTCGCGCTCTCTCTTCTCTCCTTCTACACACAGAAGCCAGGGCCACATTAGGCTCTAGGGCTGCATCATTAAGCCAGACCCTCAGAGTGAAGGCGCCTGTACATTCCCAGGGGAAGACACTGACTGATCTGATTTGGGAAACACTCACATTTCTTTACCAATCAGTGTGGCCGGAGGTGAAGTACTATGGTGGCCTCACCATAGTACTGTGGCATTTCCTTCTTGTCACCCAGTGGAGTAGAGGGGGCAGTTCCTCAAAGGAATTGAGATTCTGTCACCCTACGATGGGGAAGATGGGGACACAAACAAGAGCTGTTTCCTCTGGTCAGGCCTCGCAGTTATGAAGGAGGACAATCCTTTCTTGTCCCGGGGCGACAGTCTGGGTGAAATGCTATAATGGACGCCAACGCGCTGATAAACCACTGCGCACAGCACGCACGAGGCACTGCACTGCTTCTCTCATGTCCTCCTCGTGGGTAAGATAGGGGCCGTGGGGCTCTTTTGTTCTTTTTCCCACTAACCGCAGGTCTACTCCTCCACAGGACAATCTCCGAGGAAGATGAACTTCACGCTGGGCCTGGGCCTGCTGCTGGCTGGCTTCCTCACTGTAGAAGGTCTTCGGAAGCCCAGCTTTTCCCCAAAGAATCATGGCGCCGTGAGCCGGGACCAAGAGCAGCAGGGCAGGAGGGCAGCCCAGGAGCTCGCCAGGCGGAACGTGGGCTTCGGCTTCCAGCTGTACAAGAGGGTGGCCTCCACTGGCCCCAGCAAGAACATCTTCTTCTCCCCCATGAGCATCTCCACCGCCTTCGCCATGCTGAGTCTGGGTGCCCAGAACTCCACGCTGGCCGAGATCCAGCAGGGCCTCAACTTCAGGAATATGCCGGAGAAAGACCTTCATGAGGGTTTCCATTACCTTATCCAGAGGCTGAACCAGAAGACCGAGGGCCTCCAGCTGAGCCTCGAGAACACCTTGTTCCTGGACCGGAAGCTTCGGCCAGAGAAGAGGTTTATGGCAGACGCTAAGAACCTGTACAATGCAGACAGCGTCCCCACCAAATTCCAGGACATCAAAAATGCTCAGAAGCAGATCAATGACTATGTCAGTCAGAAAACCCAGGGGAAAATCAATAACCTGGTCAAGGATATAGATCCTGGCACTGTGATGCTTCTTGTCAACTGTCTTTACTTTCGAGGTAAGGCTAGGGACAGCTTGGCATGGAAAAGAGAACATGACCAGTAGACTTGGATTGAAAACCAGGGTTGGCCACCTGCTTGCTCTGTGACCTTGAATTCATAAGTGATTAATCTCTCAAAGGCTCACTTTTCCTATCTGCAAAATGAGTACCTTGCTACATATCTCATAGGGCAGTTCATGGGTATTCAAAGCAAAAATGTATGCACAATGAACTCTGTGAAGTCTAAATACTCTCCATGTGCGCTTTTCATCATTACTGATTATCCTAACACAACGCTGGTTACAGAGGTTGCAGTGACATTCTTTTCCTCATTTCTTAGAAAAGGAAAGTGAAATTTAGAGAGATATTAGTTGACTTACTCAGTTACAAAGCCAGTCAATGGAAGTGAGAACTCAAACCCACTTCTCTTGCCCCAGGATATGTGCACTTTCCATCATTCTAAGTAGATGCCCGGGATGGTGATCGTGTTGTTGGTGATGGTGATGATGACCACTTTGGTGGTTGCTTTGATCGCCTATCAAACCCTGTAGATTCTCAAGTCTCAGGGTAAGAGTGAAAAGGAAGGTGGAAGAATATTCCCAAATCCAAGCATCATCCCACCCACCATACACACCTACACGTTCACACAAAGGTTGGCCAACATAGTTAAGAATCAGAGGCCAACAGCCCTCAGGCCACACAAGATGACTGCTGGGCTGTCAGCAGCATGGTTCTGAACATGGAAGTTCAAGTCTCCCAAAATCCACAGGGAGATGAGTGGCAATAGTGGGAAAGTGGGGAGGGAGTGAAAATGGCAGACTGAAATCTCAGTCTTCCCAAAGCAGAGGAAGAAAGGGGAATCTGGAAATTCCTTTAGTCCCTGCATCCCCTAGATTATAAGAACCATAGTGATGATGATGCAGATGATGACTAGCATTCACTCAACACTTACTATACATAGTCACTACGCTGTGCAACCTTTTCCCAGGCTCTCAGCAGCCCTAGGAGGTCTCCATCAATATTCCCTTTCCATATAAGCACACTGAAGCCCAGGGAGGGTAAGACACCTGCCCAAGGTTATCCATGTAGAACTGCAGTGAGGTGGGTCTTTGAAGGTAGTGCAAAGACCCAGGTCTGGATTTATGCCCAACAGCATCAAAGAATCCTCAGGATAGAAAAGGAGGGTCCAAACACCCAGCTCTAAGAGTTCATTCTCTTCAGCAGGCTCCCAAGGGCAGACATTCCATCACTGTGCTTAGTCCCATGTGAGAGCAGCAACCCCAGGGCTGACTTAGAATAAAGCTGGGCATTGTCACTCACTTCAGACCCAGATCACCCCACTCAGTATAATCTAGTCCCCTTTGCTGGGACACAGTCCATAGCCTTTCTCACCCTCAAGAGTAACCTGGGCTTAGGGCTGCCGGAAGCTCTCCTCTTGGCTCAGCAGCCCCAGGCCTGGCTTCTATGGGAACCGGTAGTCAACTCCCAGCCCACCTCACCGGAAGTCTTGAGGGCATGTCATGAGAACAGGAACTCCTGAGGACATGTCCTGATATCCCAGAGCCTCCAAACCCGTTCCCTGAACTTCAGCATGAGGACAGAGACCAGTGCTTAGCAGGGTCCAGTCCCTTCTCCTTCAGGACACTCACACCGCTTTGTCCTCCTTCAATCTGAAGCCAGGTGGCTACACGAGTTTGACCCAAAATCAACTAAAGAGGAAGACTTCTTTCTGGATGAAAACAGGCCCGTGAAGGTGCCCATGATGTTCCACGGGGGCATGTATGCCACGGGCTATGACGAGCAGCTCGGCTGCACCGTCCTGGAGATGCCCTACTTCCACAACATCACGGCCACCTTCGTTCTTCCCGACAAGGGCAACATGCGGCGGGTGGAGGAGGCCCTGAAGCTGGACACTTTTGACAGATGGAAGAAGTTAATCATGCGGAGGTAAGGGGGTCTGGTGTGTGCAGCTTCTTCCGTCCTCCTCGCTTCCCTCCTCCTCTCCCTCCTTCTTGTTTTTCCGCCTACTCTCTACTTCTTCTCTCCCAGGTGACTGGGTTCTTAGCATATCCCTGTCTCCAGGGTCACACATCCGTCTGCTCACCCAGGACCTCCCTGGATGCCTGAGACATCTCAGTCCCAACATGTCCAGAAGGAACATCCCCATCTCCCCTTAGGGAACCTCCTCCAGCTTCCGTCTCCTCAGTGACTCCATCCTCTTAGTTGCTCATGTTTAAAACCTTGGGGTCCTCCTTGACCACTTCCTCTCCCCTGGCCCCTCAGTCTGCCAGGGACCCCGTCAGCCCCATTTGAAATATATCTGGAGCCTGATCCTTCCCACTTCTATGATCTGAACATCTTCCAAATGGTCTCCCAGCATCACCTCTGGGCCCTGCCCTTCACCATAAAGAGGATATTCCTAACAGAGCTGACGAAATGATCCTTTTAAACCCTCAACAAGACCACGTTACTTCCCTATTCAGAACCCTCTGGCCGATCTTCATTTCACCCAGAAAAAAACAAAACCAACTTGCCTCCTTTGCCTCCATGCAGTGCCCAAACCTGCCCTTTGCTCCAGCATTCCTGGCTCCTGTGAGTTCATCTGTGTTTTCCCTATCACATCCTGCCTTCTTATACGCAGACTGCCTGCCTGTATCTCTGCCACATTGGCTTATTTTTAAATGTTATTGTTTAAAGCAGGGGTCCTCAAACTACGGCCCGCGGGCCACATGCAAATACAAATATTGTATTTGTTCCCGTTTTGTTTTTTTACTTCAAAATAAGATATGTGCAGTGTGCATAGGAATTTGTTCATAGTTTTTTTTAAAACTATAGTCTGGCCCTCCAATGGTCTGAGGGACAGTGAACTGGCCCCCTGTTTAAAAAGTTTGAGGACCCCTGGTTTAAAGTATTACAGAGAGTAATGCATATGTCTCCTTTCTCCTCTGCTCATTTCATTGCCTGTCTTCCTGTGAGAGCACAAGCTCGGGGGCATGGGTTTTGCCCATTCCTCTCATAGATGTACCTCAGCAATGGGAACAGCAGCTGGTACACAGCAGGCACTTAATAGATACTTGAATGACTGGATGGGTGGGAAGGTAAGTTTGGGAGTCATTGACCTGTCTCTGGCATTTAAAGTGATGACAATGCATAAGATCCACAGGGAAGGAGAAGAGAGAAAAAAGAAGGAGACCAAGGGCTGAGACTTGAGCATCACAGCAATGTGACAGGTGACAAGGTGGAGGCAGCCAAAGGCGAGAGGGGGTGGCTGCTGAAGGGAGGAGAGAGCTGGAGGGCGTGGGCTCGGGTTGGAGTGCTTCGAGATGGAAAGATGGCCCAGCCGGAGTGGCTCAGTGGTTGCGCATCGACCTATGAACCAGGAAGTCAGGGTTTGATTCCTAGTCAGGGCACATGCCCAGGTTACGGGCTCAATCCCCAGGGTGGGGCCTGCAGGAAAGTTGATCAATGGTTCTCTCTCATCATTGATGTTCCTATCCCTCCCTTCCTCTCTCTGAATCAATAAAAACATATTTTTTAAAAAGCTGGATCAGCTGTCTAGTGCTGGCCCGTGAAAGCTCACTGTTGGACCCAGCAAGCGGAGGTCAGCAGCAACTCTGGCAAGAGCTGCTTTGGTAGCATGTGGAGGACACGCCTGATTAGAGTGGGCTGGGGCGATGATGGGAGGACGTGGAGGAAGTTGTAGGTACAACTTCTGCTGTGAATGAAAAAGATGTGGCCTGGAAGCTGGAGAGGTGACTCAGCCACAGGACATGTTTTCTTCTCAATATGTTTTTCTTGATTTGAGAGAGAGAGAGAGAGAGAGAGAGAGAGAGAGAGAGAGAGAGAGAGAGAGGAACATTGATGCAAGAGAGAAACATCAATCGGCTGCTTCCTGCCGCACCCCCTCCTGGGGATTGAGCCTGCAACCTGGGCATGTGCCCCAACTGGGAATCAAACCAGCAACCCCTCGGTGCATGCAATGTTGCTCAACTAACTGAGCCACACCAGCCAGGCCCCAGCAGAGAAGTTGTGTTTATTAGGACGGGGGTTATTACAGCAGGGGCTCTGCTCCTGAGAATGGTCAAGTCGATACCATTTATGAGGGTGCGGAGAGGAAGGAGACCAAGGCGGGCCTGGGTTCTTGGAGAGGCAAGCAGAAATGGGGTTCAGGGCCCGAGGACAGGAACCCAAGGCCCACCCTCGGAGGATGTCCAGCTGCTAACTCCAGGGCTGGGGTGAGCACGCGCTGGCCACTGACTGCTGAGTGCCTCCGAGCACCGCATGAGCGCGCTCACTGCCCTGGGTGCCATGGGCACCATCATGGTCGCACGGTGGCTTAGAGAGCGAGCGCATGAGCTCCGAGTGGCTATGACCGGTGCCGCCTGCTGGGAGCTCAGGCCTCGCTGCCGCTGGTGTCAGGCCTGCCGGGTCGGGGCAGCTCGGGGCTGGGACATGTGAAAGGTTGAGAAACCCTCCTCATTCTGTGGGTAAGGAAACAGCCTGAGCTTCCACGTCTGGGAGGAATGTCTCACTCATCACCTACCCTGGGGCCTGCCCTCACGTTGTCACCTCACGCTCCCCAGGGTTGTGGACGTGTCCTTGCCCAGGTTCTCCATCACTGGCACCTACGACCTAAAGAAGACCCTCTCCTACCTGGGCATCACCAAGATCTTCCAGGAACATGGCGATCTCATCAGGATAGTCCCTAATCGAAGCCTGAAAGTGGGTGAGGTAAGCCTGCCTGGCCTGGGCATCGCCCCCTGGGGCACAGGCCCCCATCCTTCACCGAGCCCCCATCCCAGCCACCGAACAAGCCAGAAAGCCACCCACGGTCAGGCCAGGTTCGACTCCAGCCCATGTGCTCCCGGGGGATCGTGACGCTCCCCAGCCTCATGCTTTCAGGCTGTGAAATGAGCATCCACTCCCGGTGCTGTTCTGGAAGTCGATTCAGTGCAACAAACACTTGCTCAAGGCCCAGAACACTGATGAGGCCTTAGAACGGGTCTGGGTCTGAGCCGGACCCTCACTCAAAGGCGTCACCGGCCTGTTGGGAGTAGGTCATGCACATGGTCTGCATGATTAAGAGACGAGCAAGCAAAGGGCCTGTGACCTCCAGCAAGCTGAGCACCTGCCTGTCGGGGGCAAGCAGAGAGGCACACTTGGGGTAGGGTCCCCAGATTTAGAAGATGAAATACAGGCACAAAGGAAAGTTTAAATTTCAGATAAGTGACGATTTCTTTTTTTTAGTGTAAGTATGTCCCAGATAGTACATGGGATATACTTACACAAAAACTCCATCATTTATCTAAAAGTAAAATGTAACTGGATGGCCTGTATTTTATGTAGCAATCCTCCTATTAGGTTAAAAGAGAACTGAGGGGGGGAAAGATTTCAACATGCAGAAGTCGGGGGTGGGTGGGGGGGAGCTTCCAGGAGGGGAGCACATGGCACAAGGCTGGTGGGGGTGGGGACTGTCTGGTGCTCAGTGTGAAGGTCAGGTCCATCGGGGAGGCACCCGAACTGCCACGCTGAGCTGGCGACCAGCTCCAACTCAGGGTTACTTTCCAGTTTGCAAAAGGAAGAAAAAGAGCCAATAGAGTCTTCTCACCTTAAACTTCCCTGCGCAGACATCTTAGAGAGGGTCGTACCAGCCACCCCTCTTGCAGGCCTCACGGAGCCCAGCGCCCTGTCCTTCCACAGCGGGCGGGGGGGGGGGGGGCACAGCCGAGCCTGTGTGGGCACAGCTCCTGGCCCGCTGGGAGCGGTTCGGCTTCTGTGTAATGGAATGAAATGTGTCAGCGTTTCACAGAAGCCCATCTGTTTCCCAGTGTCAATCGCCTGGTCGCAGGTGCTGATGGTCCTGGGATGGATGTGGGGTCCCAGACACGTCCAACAGCCAGCCTGGCATCTGGCTCCCTCGTAACCACCCACCAGCCACCCAGCGGGTGGGCGGAGGAGAGTGAGGGGCCAGAGGCCTCGGGCAGGGCACCACCTCCCGTCCATGGAGCTGAGGCTCAAAGACACTGTCTGCCATCACAGCACTGGCTTCCCTGTAATCCCCAGGAAGGACAGCACCCCCTCCGCCCCCACCCCGGCCCCACAGGGATGCTCCCCCTGCCTGGTTGCCCTCACACTGCACCTCCTTGCTGAGTACCCTTTAGTGTGACAGGTGACAGCGGGAGTTCGGGAGGCAGCACAGCGGTGACTGCTGAGCTGAGCTGAGCAACTTCGGTTGCGGCCTCTCCCTCTGAGCCTCCGCTGTCCTTGGCTCGCCTGGGTCTCCAAGTTGTGTGGCAACACTGACCTCGCTTCCGGTCCCCACAGGCGGTGCACAAGGCCAAGCTGAAGATTGACGAGAAAGGTGCAGAGGGGGCCGCAGGCTCCGGCATGCAAACGCTGCCCATGGAGAGGCCGCTAACCTTCAAGCTGAACAGAGCCTTCCTGCTGATGATTGTGGAGAACCTCACGCCTACCATGCTCTTCATGGGGAAGATCACTAACCCCACCGGCACGTAAGGAGGGGTGCAGTCTGCGCAGAGCCCGTGGCCCCGGGCTGACAACGCTTCCTCCCCCCGGGCTTCGACCACAGGTTCACCGGCACCCGCTCCCACCCCCTCATGAGCTCCAAGCACGCCCCTCCCTGCCTTCACACCTGGGATTAGACCCCCCTGCCTTCCCCCCTCCTCCTCCCTCCAGGCTGACAGTAATCCCTCCCCCTACACCCTTCTCTCCCCCTCCCACCCCCGGCGGCAGAGGAGTACTGTGATTTAATAAATACCTAAAGTACTGGTTGTCTTTCAAATAGAAATTGAGTCCAAGCTCTAGTGGTTTATTCATCTTCCTTTTAAACTAACTTTATTCAAAAGGCGACTACTGCACATCTTAAATATTTTTTTGCTGAATTCCTACTTCACAGCCATACTTTCATTCTGAGAAAGAAAAAAAAAAGGGGGGGGGGAGTTGGGTGGGACAGAGGGAGACTCTACCAAGTAGAGGGAATGGCATGTGCAAAGGCCCTGGGGTGTGAAGGTGGCATGGAGAGTGACCTGAAATGAGATTCATGTTGCCAGAGCAACAGGCTGAGGCAGGAGGGGGTGGGAGCCGGGGAGGTGCTTGGTCCTGTGGGCCACAGGAGAATGCAGGCCTCACGGGAGACCCGGGACAGCTGCTGTCGGTGTTAGTTGGAGGGTGACCGAGGCAAACTCATCTGCTGTCAGGGTCCCTCGGACTGAGGCTGGGCTCCCTGTGTCCCCAGTGCCCAGTGCATGTCGTGGTGAGGGAAGACTGAGCTGCAAGCCCCATGTCCCAGCCCGCCAGCCCCTCCAGACCTCGCCTCTGCTCTGGGATGGAAGCTAGGCCTGCTCTTCACCCGAGTCCGCAGGCGCACCTGCTGTGTAGCCGCCTCCCGCTTCTGCTCAGGCCACCCTCCACCCCACCGGATGCTCTGCTCGCTCCCTCTCTCCCACACCACCCGTTCCCCTCAGGTGTCACTCACCCTTCTCCTTCCGTGAAGCCTTCGGGCCACATGCTTGTGGACTGACCGACCAGCAGGAATGAGTGGATCCTGACTTCTCGTCACCGGCTTACTGAATGCCTCTCCCAGCCGAGCCTGTGGAGGTGCTTTCTCCAACCCACGCCCGGCTGGACCTTCCAGTTAGTGACCAACCCATTCGGCGGATGAGGAAAGTGAGGCTCGGGAAGACACGTGATGCGCCTGTGGTCACACAGTGAAGCAGCACAGAGCTGGGACACTTGTCCATTCATCCAGCAAATATTTGCTGAGTGTCACCCTGTGCCGTGAACAGCATGTACAGAGCTCCTGTTCTTGTGGACACTGTGGGCAGACGGTAGGCCACAGGGCCCATAAACGAATCGGAACATTAAGTGGAGCAGGTCAGGGAGACTAGAGGCGCTGGCGGGGCTGCGGTGGGCAGGTCGGCCTCCCTGGGAGTGGCACTCCCTGCTGAGACAGAGTTTTGTGATTCTGCTCTGCTGCATGACCGGGCCCTGGAGCCTCTGCCCAGGAGATGCCACTCAGGGGCGCTCTTGATGACAGGAGGGGCTCAGCCCCAACCAAGAATGGAAGTGTCCAATGCCAGGAAGCCAGGGTTCAAAGGCCCATCTGACAGGAGTCAGCTGGCGCCAAAGTGTCACCTCCATGTTCATCTTTCCATGCGTCCACTGAGTCACCGGTGTTTACTGAGCATCTACTACGTGCCAGGTGGTGTGCTCGGCAGGGAAAATCCCAGGGAGAGCTCGGGGTCACGTGGCCAGCTTCGTCCCATCCGGGCCCAGCCCAGGGAGCATTCCCAGGCTGCCAGCTTCGTCCCATCTGGGCCCAGCCCAGGGAGCGTTCCAAGGCTGCCAGCTTCGTCCCATCTGGGCCCAGCCGGGGGAGCGTTCCCAGGCTGCCAACTTCGTCCCATCCGGGCCCAGCCAGGGGAGCAAGGCCAAGGCACCTTTCTCTTTGGGAAACACGCTCTCAGCTGCTGCTCGTTTCCCAGGTTTCACTCATTCCTGGATGGTTTCCATGACCATGGCAGAAGCCTCGTCGATTTTGCACTATTATTTGCTCAAGGTTGACCTTTAAATCAGCTTTAGAAAAACAAAAGAAATGTGTTTAAACTGAAAAATTAGTATCAAAACCCAGACAACTTGCCACAAAGAGAAGTTAACTGTAAAAACACACACAAAACAAACCTCTGATTAAATTCCACCGAGACTGTCACCACTGCAGCCGGGGCCGAGGCCTGCTCTGCTTTGTTAAATGGAATGTCAACTGTAACGGAGAAATAAATAATTAGAAAAATAAACTTTATTTGGATTTCAGCAGTTGTTCTCACTAGCACCCTCTGTTTGTCCTGGGCTCAAGCCACGGCGCTGCATGCCGTGGCGTTTCCTGTGCGGACTGTGGCCGGGCCTCGGGGGGGGGGCCCGGGCGCTGGAGTCGCTGGGAGGCCTCAGAGCCAGGCCGGCGGAAGGCCCCAGCCCTGCTCTGCCTGGGGTTTGGTTTGTGAGATTAGTTAAGACACTTAATCTCACCAAATCTGCTCCACAATCAACAGCAAATATAGGTGAAATTTTAAAATAATTTAAAAGAGAAAAATATGAAGATGTAGCCAGGTTTTAAAAGTGATATGAAGGCCAGAACCGGTTTGGCTCAGTGGGTAGAGCGTTGGCCTGCGGACTCAAGGGTCCCGGGTTTGATTCCGGTCAAGGGCATGTACCTTGGTTGCGGGCACATCCCCACTGGGGGGCGTGCAGGAGGCGGCTGATCGGTGTTTCTCTCTCATCGATGTTTCTAACTTTCTATCCCTCTCCCTTCCTCTCTGTAGAAAATCAATAAAACATATTTAAAAAAATAAAAAATAAAAGTGATATGAAGATCTCCACAATCCAGCAGTGGGACAGAAGCATTAAAGTGTGTGAGGCAGGCAAGGGATTCCAGAGTCAGGAAAAGCGGCGACTAGCCAGGGTTGCCCTGGCGGAGAGGTTCTGAGAAACAGGCCTGAGATGAGGCTCCGGGGTCTGCGCCTGCTCCCGCTGCGCCAATCAATTGAACTGGGTGGGTCCAATCAACTGGAGAGGCGGCCTTCCCTTTCCGGGAGGCCCTGAGGTCCCAGGAACAGGAGCTCCGAGCTGGGGGGAGTCCTGGGGAGCTGCTCTCAGGGGGGCAAGGGCAGAGCTTGGGGGGCAGGAAGACCCAGGTCCCCTCACTCCCAAGTCTTTTGGTCTTTCCCTGGAAAATGACTCAGTAGCTCTTGGTGGGGCCTGGGAATCTGCACTTTAATGAGACCAGTTTCTCTGGACAATTAACCAAGCTTGGGAAACCCTAAACTCATTCAGACTGCCAACTGCTTCAAGTACCGGGGGTGGGTGACTCAACAGAGCCTGGCCCTCAGGGTTCCCGCGTCCTCCCACACCCTCCCGGCATTCTGCTCCCTCGTCCCGTCACTCGCTGATCGTAGTCCCTGCTCTAGAGGAAGTCACACAAGGTCCAGGCGATCTGACCGGGGACAGACACACAGGAAGGTAAACTGCAGTGGGCGCTCAGGTGTGGTCTGCTCCGGGGAGGGGCGGGCTTTCTGTGGGACTCGGGAAGTCTCTGGAATGGGCGATGCAGAAGGAGCTGCAGGATGGAAAGGCCTGTCAGGTGGGTGAGTGGGGAGGGCCATCTAGAGATGGAATCATGTGAGATCCAACAAGGGGGGGTGGGCAGGGCCACATTCATTCCCTTTTATTGTGTTTGGTCTTCTTTATTAGATTAATTTACACAGAGTGAGTTACACATGCTTCTGGCCATTATTTCTTCAAAAGTTTCTCTGGTCTCCCTGGCCCCCTTTAGCCTAGAACGCCAACTGCCCACGGTAGACTTCCTGCTTTTGTCCCGCAGGCTGCTGGGGCTCTGCTATTATTTTTTTCCCCCCAGTTCACTCTCTCCATAGATAGGTCCTATGGCTATGTCTTCAAGCTCACTGATCTTTTCTTCTACACCTTTTCTCTTAAACCTAGCCAGTGAGTTTTTCATTTTGGATATTGAATTTTTTATCTCTGAAAGTTTGATTTGATGCTTTTTCATAGTTTTGACTTTTCTCACATGATATTACAGTGTTCTTTACTTAAGTATATTTTAAGTAGATGTTCTACAGTTCTTGCCTGTTAGTTTCATAATCCCAGCTATAGCTGGGTCTATTTCTATTGACTGATTTTTCCATCTGGTCTGGGATCACATTTTTATATTTATTAAAACATCTAGCAATTTTGTATTGGATGCTGGTCATTGTGACATTCCCCTTTTTTGGTCTGGATTTTTTTACCTTTCTTTACAGTGTGTTGACACCTGTTTTGACAGTCAACTAATTATCAGGTACTTGCATGTTTTCAAGCCTTGTCAGTGTATCTAGAGCAGTGATGGCGAGCCTATGACACGCGTGTCAGAGGTGACACGTAACTCATTTTTTTCATTGATTTTTCTTTGTTAAATGGCATTTAAATACATAAAATAAATATCAAAAATATAAATCTTTGTTTTACTATGGTTGCAAATATCAAAAAATTTTCATATGTGACATGGCACCAGAGTTAAGTTAGGGTTTTTCAAAATGCTGACACGCCGAGCTCAAAAGGTTCGCCATCACTGATCTAGAGTAACTTTTTAATTTATTTTTTAAAATATATTTTTATTGATTTCAGAGAGGAAGGGAGAGGGGAGAGAGAAATATCCACGAGGAGAGAGAATCATGAATTGGCTGCCTCCTGCACGCCCCCCCACTGGGTATCGAGCCTGCAACCCGGGCATGTGTCCTGACTGGGAATCGAACCATGACCTCCTGGTTCATAGGTCGGCGTTCAACCACTGAGCCACACCAGCCAGACTAGAGTAGCTTTTTTAAATTAAATGTGTTTTTATTGATTTCAGAGAGGAAGGGAGAAAGGAGAGATAGAAACATCAATGATGAGCATCACTGATCCGCTGCCTCCTACACACCCGCTACTGGGGATCAAGACCACAACACAAGCTTGTGCCCAGACTGCACATTCAACTGTGACCTCCAACCACTCAACCACTGAGCCATGCTGGCCGGGCCAGAGTAGTTTTAAACCAGTCAGTTCAGCCCTAATGTCAAGAGGCAGCAAGTAGGCTCTGTCCTGAATGCCCCAGGTATTCAATGAGGTCTCCTCACCCCCGCTGACCATAATCTAAGTATCTCCCCACGTTATGTGAACTCTGGGGGTTGTTCCGTGTACATCCAGTAGTTCCTTGTCTTGGTTTGGGGGCTTCGGGGATTCATTTTTTATTTTGGGGGCTAGCCTCAGACGGTTTATGCGCGCAGAGCTCAGCTCCGGTTTGGTCTTAAGCTCATGCCCATCTCCGCGGCTCAGCTGGGCTTCCAGGGCTTCCTCAGACAACACGCTCTGTCTCCTGGGCCCAGGGAGCCTGCCGCGCCCCTCGGCTCCTTCCCTGGTGAGAAAGCGCCCTGGGCAGCAACTGGGCATTCACAGGGTCTCCCGCGCGTCTCCCTTCTCCGCCCGTGCTGCCCAATGTCTGATTGTTTCTTCTTGTTTTGTTCAGCGTCTCGATTGTTTTAGAAAATTTTCTAATGATTTAAAAGTCTAAAGGCAGTTACTGTCTTGGCCAGAAGTGTAAGTCAACTCGAATTTCATATGTGTACATACCTATCACCTTCATTAGCACTAAGAGGCCCTGAAAGAGTCTCTCTTGCTCATTTCCAGTCAGATCAACCCTCAGAGGTAAATTACTCACTTACATTCCCGTACTCATTCATTCACTCATCAAACACGCCCTGAGCCCTGAGCCTTGGCCATACAGCGATGTACAGGGAGAACAAGAGAGGCAACCACCTTGATTAAATTTCCAGTCACACAAATGAATGGGAGATTATGACAGTGGAGTTTCACTGAGGCGCATGGTACTAAAAAACATTTAATAGAAGGAATTTTCCTTACCTGGGTGGTCAAAGAGAGCCTCCTTGAGGAATTCACACGAGCTAGGACCTAAACAATAAATAAAAATCAATTAGGGGGAACGTTTGAGGAGGGGGAAGGAAGAACACTCCATGAGGAGGAAGTGCAAATATCACGTGAGGATCATAAACACGGGCAGAATGGCTGGGCATAGCAGCCCAGCCCCGAGCAAGGGCCTTTGAGTTGGGTGATGAAGTTAGAGGGGCCGACGGAGGCCAGACCACGCAGGTCAGTGAGAGATCCCGCTGCCCACGCTAGGGAAGGAGAGGAGAGGCTGCTGGGGCACTGGGAGAGGCGTGTGTTGACATGGGAAGAAGGAAGGGTGGAGGGGTGCGGATGAGTGGTGAGTGGTGGTGCCATGGAAGGAGATACTGAAAGCGGTGTCAGTGGTAACTTTTGTTGCGAGATGGTGTTGGGGTAGGTGAGTTCAGTTTGGTGATTCTGAGCTTAAGGTTTGTTTGCAACATCAGGAGGGGATATCAAGTTAGTGGTGACATATATGGAGTTCAGAGCAAAGGTCTGGGCTGGAGGTTAAAAGAAATCATTTGCATTTTTAGTTATAGAGCAGTGGGTGGTGCGGCACAAGACCAGCGGCTGAGAGAGGAGAGATTAAAGTGAGGAGAGTGCGACCGAGCGCTGGGTGCTGAGCCCGTGAGGACCTGGCAGGAGAGGAGACACCAGCAAAGGTGACCAAGGGGAGGAACTGAGAGAGAAATCCAGGCGAGCACAGTGTCACGGAGCCAAAGGGGGGGCATGGGAAAACAGCTGAGGGTGGTCTCCAGTGCCAAGTGCTACTGAGAAGTCAAGTAAGACGGGAGCCTACACATGTCCATGGGCTGGGCCCATTTCTGTGCACTCAGAACCCAGAGTGGAGCAGGCCAGGGAGTGCGTGGGAAGCGAGGCCATGGCAGCTGTGACCACGCAGCTCATGAAGATTTGGGCTGTGACGGGGGGATGAAGATAGGGCAGGAGTTGCCCTGGCCGATGTGGCTCAGTTGGTTGGGTGCTGTCCCAGGCACCAAAAGGTTGCTGTTTCGATTCCCAGGCATGGCAGATGCCTGGGTTGGAGGCTCGATCCCCGGTAGGGGGTGTGCAGGAGACAGGCGATCACTGTTTCACTCTCACATTGATGTTTCTCTCTCTTTCCCTGTCCCTTCCTCTCTCTCTAAAAAAATAAATTAAAAAGAAATCTTAAAAATAGAAAAAAGATGGGGCAGTAGCGAGAAGGGAATGAGCTCTTTGCTGTGACATTGGTGGTTGTCTTGATGGGCAAAACTTTAAAATCCATTGCAGGGAGCTGATTGGGGGGAGTATTAAACACTGGGGCGGTGGGGGCTTGTCCTGGGGGTGGGAGTGGCCGGGGAGGGGTCGATGGGGGAAAAAGGAGACATCTGTGATACTTTAAACTATAAAACAAACAAACAAATAAATAAATAAATGCGGACAAGAGAGGTGTAAGGGCCGAGGCGGTGATGAGGGCTGCTTCTGGTTCCAGGAGGAAGGTTGGTGGTGGGAGAGGCGGGGGTAGGAGGGTGGTGGAGGGAGGGGAGGGGGGAAGAGTGCTGGGGAAAGTAGGGTATGTCCTTGGTGGAGGAGGTTCTTTTTCTGAGGGGCTCTCTTCAATGGGGGTAAGAGGCAAGGCCACCTGGTGTGTGTGTGAGTGTGTGCGGGGGTGGGTGTCGGTGTGCACACCCACATAAGGGGGGAGCCCATGCTCAGGACATGGAAAGGGCTGCGATCCGCCCACAGGCAGTGGGCAGTGGGCATGGGGGCCATGGCAGCAGCAGAGGGAGACTGGAGCTTGGCGACCGCAGTGGACCAGACTGCCTGCTGAGGGCCTAGCCATTGTTACAGCCACCAAAGCCCCGGGTGTGGAGGGGTTTGGGATGAAGTGAAGCCTTTTGATACCCAAGCTGGACAGGAAGGCCCATGAAAGCAGGGGCGGGTGGACCTCGAAATGCCGCCTTCCCAGGCAACAGGATCCGCTCTGCCTGAGGGTGAGGCGGGACTACTCGGGGCCCAGGGAGAGGGATTGATGTGCGGGGTGCCTGGGCGCCCCTCCCAAGGCCAGTGGGAGCCACGGAGGAATCCGAGTGGGAGAGTGACGCATGAGGTTTGCATCTGGAAAGCTCACCTGTCTGCAGGGCGGAGGGGTGACTGGACCAGGGAGGAACTGAGCGGGTGAGAGACAATGGCAGGTGGACACGAGGAGTGGCAGCCGCAGGGAGGGGTGCAGATGGGGTGGGCACAGGGAGGACAAAGTGTCCCTGTCACCCTGACTGCAGAGCCTCAGGCCACAGGCAAGCCCTGGGAGAGAGGATGCTGGGAGACAGAAGGGCTGGCCCTGGGAAGCCAGAGCTCGGTGGGAGAGGCCGAGTATGGAAGCGGGTTGAGAGCTGCATGGAGTATGGGCTGAGCATGACCTCAGGAGTGTAAGGACCTGCCTCTGAGCCCACGGCTGTGGAACTCCGGCTGCCCAGGAAGGAAGCCCCTTAAGGCCACCACCCTGAGGCCCAGAGAGCATCAGCCACTTGCCTGAGATCACATGGAGGCCAGGCCATGACAGGAGAACAGGACCAGCCATTCACCAGCTGAGCCCAGAAGGGCGACTGGTCCAGGAAGAGCCCCGCCCCCACCCCCCACCCCCCACCCCCAGCCCAGGCGTCCCACGCAGCAGGACTGGGCACGGAGCCAGATGTCCTCCAGCAAGGCCACGTCTGCTGATGGCAAGGGGGACTCTCTGGGAGGCAGAGCCGGTGTTAGCAGGTGCCCCTGGGATCCCCCACTCCCACCACGCCTCCCCAGAGAGGGGACAGGTGCTCTGTGATGCCCCACCCCAGGCCCGAGGGACTTCTCTGCCCCAGGGCACCACTAGCCGTCTCTTCCTTCAACCTCGTCCCTGCTCACAGTTATGAACACCCAGGGCAGGCCTGTCCCTTCCCACCTCCCATGCCCACTGTGGGCATCACACAGACTGTCTCACTTTTCCTCGGAGCCACCTCCTCTGCAGCTGGGGATGTGGGGCTGGAGGAGGCGACGCAGGGCACAGGCGACTGCACAGGCTGTTCCTCAGACACAGCACACTGTGAGGTTGTGAGGAAATGCGTGGTCTTGCTTAGGCTCTGACTCTGGGTCGCCATCTGGTCCACTCACTCATGGTCAAGTGCTGTGATCAGTCATTACTATCCACGTCGGCACAGCAGACCCCAGCCCATCACAGGAGTCCTGCAGGCCCACATTCCCGTATGGCTTCCCCAAGACCCCAGCTCATCAACAGGGCTTCGCACCGTGATCCTCCCTCCTCACTGCCCTCCTCCCTGTGCAGACACGGGCCCAGGCTCTGCCAGCTCAGGCTCATGCACCGGCACCCAGTGAGCTCCAATACTGCGCTCTACTCACCTCCGGCCATTCCAGGTGAGCAGAGCAATAATGACACACGTAGCTGCCCGCACAGTCCTTGAAAATGCCATTGGGGTTGAGGCAGGCTCCACCTCAACCTTCCGGCGGGTCCCAGAGACAGGAATCCAGCTACACGCTGCACAGCTGATTCTGCAGTCTGCCCCCACCCCTCTTCTCCAGCCTCTCTGGGAGCTGCTAACTGTCCTGCTTGTCCCCATTCAATTGCTCCTGGTGTGGAGGGTTGCATGGCCTCTGATTCAGGAGCCAGACGCTCGGCTTACCTCCCCTCAATGTTCTTCCCTCTCTTGCAGGCTTACTTCGTTCCAAAATGGCATCTTCCTTTTATCAAGTTTTCCTAGTTATTAGCCTCTGGGCTCTGATGTATTGTGTGTCCCCACCCAGTCCCCCCAGCAAAGGAGCTCCCAGTAAAGGAGCCCCCCGCCCACCCTCCGCGAGGAGCACCCCTGCCTCCCAGGTGGCCGCCAGCAACACCGACTTCGCCTTCCACCTGTACCGGAGGCTGGTGTTGAAGACCCCAAGTGAGAACATCTTTTTCTCCCCCGTGAGCGTCTCTGCTTCCCTGGCCATGCTCTCCCTCGGTGCCCGCTCGGCCACCAAGAGCCAGCTCCTCCAGAGCCTGGGGTTCAACCTCACGTGCATGCCCGAGTCCGCCGTGCAGCAAGGCTTCCAGCACCTGGTCCACGCGCTCGGCGTCCCCAGCGAGGACCTGGACCTGAGGATGGGGAGCGTCCTCTTCGTCAAAAGGGAGCTGCAGCTGCAGACGAGCTTCCTGGACAACGCCAAGCGGCTGTACGGGTCGGAGGTCTCCCCCACGGATTTCTCCGACAGCCCCACCGCCCGGAAGAGGATCAACAGCTACGTGGAGAAGGAGACCAAAGGGAAGGTTGTAGACTTAATTCAGGACCTTGGACCTCAGACAGCCATGGTCCTGGTGAACTACATCTTCTTTGACGGTGAGACTCTGAGAGGTTGATTTTGATTTTAATGTTGTTCCTCCCCAAGCCCAGGCAAGTAAGCAAGCTAGACAGACCTTGGACAGCGGGTGGAGCAGGGGAGGCCACGTTGGAACTAGCTTTGGAACTAGCTGGGTGCATGACCTTGGCCATCTCAGTTTAAGTGCAATGGGCTCATTCAGGTCTGTCCTTGTGTAGCCTGATTATGTGTCCTGAGGGGCTAACATCAGGCTCAGTGGGCAGCCCATGGGAAAATTTTTTTTTTTCTAGAAATGACCTTGGGAGAAAGGGCCATATCTCTTGCCCCTGCCTGTAACTTTTTTTGTTTTAAAAAGTTATTATTGTCAACTTCTTTAATAGATATAGACCTATTCACATTGTCTACTACTTCTTATGTGAGTTTTGGCAAATTGTGTCTTTCAAGGAATGGGACATTTCATCTAGGTTATCAACTTGGTGGGAAGAGTTGTTGACAGTATTCCTTTGTTTTCTTTTTCACGTCCATAGGATCTGTGGTGGTGTTCCTTCTTTCGTTTCTGGGATTAGCACATTGCTTTTATTCCTGTGTATGGTCCATACTTAGTTTCTCTTTATGCCAAATATGTTTTGTTGTAAAGTCTGGATTTTTAAAATAATGTAATATGGCAGCTCTGAAATTCTGATTCGCGCCCCCTGCCAAGGGTTTGTTCTCATTGCTTGTGGCAGTAGCTGTTTGTTTGGTGCTTTTTCTGAACTAATTTTTAAAGTCTGTTCTTGGTCACGTGTGGCCACTGACGTCTCCTCTTGGTTATTTAAATGACTGGTCAGAGGTTTCTTAAAGGCCTGGCACACGTAAGCAGAGGGCCTTTGTGTGTATGGTGGGGCATGCCATCCACACTCATCAAGGCAGTTTATAACTCTGAGTCCCCATTCAGTTTCTGTTTGTGCCGACCTTCAAGGTCCACTGGAGGGAAGAGCTTACAGCCTTCATGTATTTTTTCAAACATCCACATAGCGTTACCCATGTGCACAGCATCTAAATGCCCAGGGTACACTGAGCTCTTCAGTCTCCATGACATCTCTTTCCTCAGCTTTTCTTTTAGATTTTTGGATTAGTCTGTTGTTTATCCCAGCTGTTATCCTGCGCCAGGCAACCAAGCAGCTAAAACACTTGCCTTTAATTGTTCCTGGCAAATATTCCCTGGCCCTGGAGGAGACGTGCTTTTAGCAGAGTGAACGCCAATCAACTTGTCAGTGGCTCCAGGGAGGTGGTGGAACTGGCCCAGCATCGGGGTGTGGGCATGGGCCCCTGGTGGAACTAGCTGCAGGCGTCACCCTGGGTTATGCCGGGCGGGCAAGGGGAAGGAGCCAGAGCAGCCTGGCAGTGGGACTGTCCAGGAAACTATCAGACAGTCAAATAATTATCAGTCTTTGGGAATGAGGCTTTGAAATGTCTCCATATCTGTTCCTCTTCCTCTGGTGCTGGGAATACAGTCTGCTATTTTTCAAAGCTACTGCTGAGCTAGAGAGAGAAGAAGGAGACTAATGCTAGTTAAAATGCCACAAAGTTTACTGTTCTCATCGAAATTTAGCCATTTTTCTTGAATGGACTCTCCCCAGATTACTAGGAGCCTTTGCTACATTCCCAGTGTTCTGAAAATGCTGGTTCTATTTCTGCCAGTTCTTCTTGTTGCCTTTATGAAAGGGTGACTATGCAGAGGTCCTTACTCTGTCGTTTTTGCAAATACCACCTCCACCATCTGTCCTATTAAGCTTTTTGATTAATCAATTGTTATCTAAAGCCTCAGAAAGCTGCTCAATTTATCAGTGCCTGTAACCATCTTTGACTAATTTTCCCCAAGGAAACGACAGGGCTTTTTGCATTGGTTGAGCTCCCAATCAGATCACATACAGACAGCTTTGTGAGTGATGCCTTCCAGGGAAGCGTACGACAGCTCACATGATGAGAGTTCTTTGAGAGTGAGTCTCTGAAAAGGTTCCGGCCCGTTTCTTTCCCTCCGTGGCTGTCAGGCGGCTGGACTTCACCACAAAGGCAGGCTGTTATTTGTCAAGGGTGTGGGCAGTGGAACTAGGGCAAGTTAAGTACCCAAAGCTGACCATTCTGACCAAAATTTATATGTTTTTCTTCAATGGATGGTTCTGTTTGCTGAATGCATTTGGTTAACGCCCAGAGTTCTAGAACAGCCAATTTTAATCATTGTTGGGAGTTGCTCATTGTCTTTATGCTGGAGTGAGTTTTCAGAGATCCTTGGCTCTTCACCTCACTGTGACTCAAGACTTTCCTTCTCTCTTTGTGTAGCCAAGTGGGAGAAGCCCTTTAACCCGACGTATACGAGTAAAAGGTACCCGTTTGTGGTGGGCAAGACCACGGTGAAGGTCCCTATGATGCACCAGGTGGAGCAATTTGCTTTTGGCGTGGATCCGGAGCTGAACTGCTCTGTGCTGCAGATGGACTACAAAGGAGGCAGCACGGCCCTCTTCGTCCTCCCCCGCCCAGGCCAGATGCGGCAGCTGGAGCAGGCCTTGTCCTCCAGGACCCTGAGGAAGTGGAGCCACTTACTCAAGAAGAGGTGGGCACCTGTGTCAATTTGCTGGGGCCTGAGGCAGGTGACGGTGAACATCCCAGGATGAGGAGAGACCGCGACAGCAGCTGTACGATCATCACTCCTGCAAGTGAGCACCAGCTGCCCGCCAGGCAGGGAGCTCAGTGCTGGGGGTCAGTGTTCTCACTTGAACCTCATAGTCACCTGGCGGATGAGGAGTGTTATCACCCCCACTCACAGGCCAGGAAACAAGGCTCCAAGAGGGGAGTGAATTACCCAAGGCCACGACGCTCCACGCCTCTGTGAAATTATTCTGTCACTGTAGCTATTCTGTGCTAGCTGAGCTGACTCCACCCACCCCTGTGATGTTTAATGCCAGGGCAGGATTCCATAAAGACCCACACACACAGCACTGGTGCTCACCTACAAAATGAGGGTAATAATATCACTCAACTCATAGGGTGTTGAAAAGATAAAACAAGTTCCTATTTATAAAGTGCTTAGAAGGGAGATAGTAAGTGTCCAATAAATGTTTGCTAATAATAAAATTATTATTAGTTCTGTAATTATGGGTAGTATTCAAGGGATGTTAACCATAAGATAAAAAGGAGTCTTACGTCTGATCTCTTAGCAATACTGTCCTGGCATTGTGGGCATCGTCTAGGAGGAGAGAAAAGAAGGATCAGGGATAACATAGTTCAGAAAAGACAAAGATCAATGCCCAGGGGTGGGAGCAGGCGGAGTGCTGAGCCGCTTCTGAGCAAAGCGAGGTGACTTTCAGCTGGACTGATGGAAGCCTTCAAGGAGTTGGTGCGTTTGAGCCACAAGGATGAACAGAACATGAAGGCGTGGGTAGCTCATAGAGCTTGGGAAAGGCATATTGGGCAAAGGAAATAGCACTAGGGAAGATGTACGGTTGGGGATCAAGAGACACTGCAGAAGGTTTCTCAGGTTTCTCCTGTTCTTAGCTTGCAACCAGGGCTGGATGGAGGCAGAGGAGCCAGCGTGGAGGCTGGCGGTGGGGGTGGGAGTGTCTGTAAAGAGAGAGCAGAGAGAAGATGAAGATGGCCAAGCCAGCGCAAGACCCAAGGCAGGGAAGCGAGAGCTGTCCACTGTGCTCCATGTCACCAGGAGCCCATCAATGAGTAGCACCCACACTCTGTGCTTACATTTCTGTGACTTGTTAAGCACATGACTGGGCAAAGCACTAAAATTAAGCTTTACCATCACTAAAATGGAGATGAGTTCATGAATGTGCCTGAGACAATGCCTGGCACATAGCAAATGCCCAATAAATGCGGGCTGTTCACTCTTGGTTCCGGGAAACGATTACCGAGGGGCTGGGAAGTGCCAAATCCAGGGCTGTGTTGTCTAACATAGCAGCCAGCAGCCACAGGTGGTTATTTAAATTTAATTAAAATAAACTAAAAAATGAAGTTCCTTGTTGGCATTAGTCACATTTCAATTGCTCGATTGCCACATGTGGCTGCTGGCTGCCATACTGGACACCATAGACAGAGACTATTTCCAACTTTGCAGAAAGTTCTATTGGACTGGGCTGCTCTTGAAGGTCAGCAGGGTTTGTCTCCAGAAGGGCTGTGGGTGGCATCCGGCCCGGGGAGGCAGGCTCACTGCCGTCACTGCCCGTGGCCTCTGCCAGAGGGTCCCTGGTTGAGGCCCCTTCTCTGCTCTGCCCTCCCTCATCAGGGGCCTCTTTCCCATCTCTGTCCTCCTCAGGGCTGGGCTTGCTTGTCCCAGAGGCTCATCTCCAGCACAGCCTGGTAAGCTGACGGGCATGTGTTGGCCCTTCAGCAGCAACCAGCAGGGCCTCGCGGGAGCAGAGTCTCCTGAAACGTCAGCTGGAAACAGCTGGGACCCAGGCCTGTGCCCTCACCTCTTCCTTTCCCTCCTCCCAGGTGGATAGAGGTCTTCATCCCTAAGTTTTCCACATCTACCTCCTATGACCTGGAAACCGTGCTCCCGAAGATGGGCATCCGGGACGCCTTTGACAAAAATGCTGACTTTTCTGGAATCACAAAGAAAGGCTTCCTGAAAGTTTCCAAAGTGAGTTGGTCAATGAGAATATTCGCCTCTAAGCCTGAGTGGGAAGGGCCTGTAGAGACCGACCGATCGAGCACACTCACCTCACTGACCCGGAAACAGAGTCCCCAGGAGGCGAAGAGACTTCTCTGTGGCAGAGACAGGGCCGCCGGGCATGGCGGCCAGGCCTGCTGCTCCGTGGCCATCACACCTCCCACACACCGTTATCCCTCGCCAGACAAGTGTTCCTAGGGAACACTTGTTCCCTGAGAACCGGGCACCGCCCACACCTGCTGCAGATGAGCAGGTGCCCCCTGACATTCCACCCCACCTCCCTGGAGCCCAGACCCTCACACTGGGGCCCTAACGTGGCCGCCCATGGCCATTAGTGCCCTGTGATGTACAAACAGGAAAGAAAACTAGGAAGAGAGGGAGCTGACTTCCACAATGTAGGATATTGGACCTAAACATTCAGATTTCTGATTCTCTTGAAACAAATCATTGAGTCCAATTCCCAAGTAGTCAGACCAAACCTCTATACAGTGGCCTCTGGCTGGGGCTGAGCCGTGAGCACCCCTTTTAGGTGGAGGGCACCCTCCAGGGTCCCGGTGGACCCCACACTCTACAACAGGTCTCCTCGTCCCACTGGGTTACCTAATGCCTGTCTGCGGGGGTTTCTGATCCCTGACCTAAAATTTGTTTTCGTAACAGAGTACAGTGCTCAGAAGTGGCCCTGGCCACTGAATGGGGCCTTTGTCACTGATGCCCAGGGAAGGAGTACAGATTCCACAAGAATATGATGGGCAGCTCAGGCCAGGTGGCTCAATGGATTGGAGTGTTGTCCCATACACCAAAAAGGCTGTGGGTTTGATTCCTGTACAGGGCATATACCTAGGTTGTGGGTTCAATTCCTGGTCAGGGGATATATGGGAGGTAATCAGTCTCTCTCTCTCTCTCTCTCTCTCTCTCTCTCTCTCTCTCCCCCCCACCCCCCCCAAAAAATCAATAAACATATCCTTGACTGAGGACAAAAAATATGATGAGCACTATGAACCCATGTGCACATGTGAAAACAATGACTGTGACTGTTGGGAGTCACAGGACCCTGAGGCTGAGCAGTGCATGAGCCCACCGTAAGGATCTCTGGTCTAGAAGAGCAAGTAGGGTGCGACAGTCAATAGTACCTGACCGCCGTGTCCCCGCAACGGCTGCAGCAATCACTCTGGTTGTGCACACTTCCTAGATCTCCTTCTCCTTCAATTCGTCAAACAACCCCGTGGGATGTATGCAATTATTACCGGCCTTTCATCGATTTGGAAAGTGAAGCACACGACCTCTAAATAACATTTGCAACAATGAGTGGTGGAACTGGGACTCAAACCTAGGTCTTTCTGGGCTGTACTGGTAATCAGTCAACTCCATGCTAAGAGCCAACTGATCAGCGGCAAACCTCAGGCCAGGCATTTGGCATCTGGGGGGGTGGGGAGCTGGGGGGTGGGGGTGGAGGTGTCCCCATTCCCAGGCAAAATATCAAAGCTCGGGTTTTTTTAAACCATGTCGGTGTCTGTTTTTCCCTCGGCAGGTCACCCACAAGGCGGTGGTGGATGTCAGTGAGGCGGGCACCAAGGCCGCGGCGGCCACGGCCACCAAGCTCACTGCCCGCTCCAAGGACGGCTCCTCTCGCACCATCTGCTTCAACAGGCCCTTCCTGCTGCTGATCGTTGGCAGCGCCGCGCAGACCACGCTCTTCCTGGGCAAAGTGGAAGATCCCACCCAGTTCCCGGCGGGGAAAGGCCTTTCGCGGATGACATGATAACAACGCACAGGAAATAAACAAACCGCGTGGCCTGCAGATCCCGGGGACATGGGGACGGGCCTCTGTGTGAGGGTCCACCTGACCCCATGGAGCTGCATGTGCTGCCCCGAGGCCACTTCTGAGGCTCAGTCACCCCAATCAGTAGAGATCCGGTCACAGACCAAGCCCCTGAGCCCTGGCACGCCCCCTTCCATGCTCTCCCAGGCGGCTGGCTTGCTGGGGTGTGTCTGGGTTGGTATATTTCCATTCCTTAGCCCCTGGGGGTGGTGACATGCAGGCCCAGTGGCCTGTACTTCAGAATCACAGCAATAAACCTAAAACGTGAGTCTGGCCGCACAGCACTCCCACGCGCCTCCAGGGTCTCGATTTGAGAGTGGTCTGGTGGGTAAGTCACAGAGGCCAGCTGTTGTTATGCAGCATTTCAGTGGCTGCCTGAATTCATCTATTCATTCAACAAAAATACAGGGCACCTCATATGTGCCAGGAATGAATCAGGCCGACAGGCTCCTGGTTTGGGGACACAGATAGGAGTGGTAGACCACCTCCATCCTGATGAAATGAAACCTGTAAATGCATGTGGTTGTACCGGCCATGCGGAGTGCTGGGAAGGCCCTCACTAGGATGGTTGGATGAGGGGAAACAGGCGGCGAGGGGGTGCTTCTGTGAGCACAGGCCCGTCGGAGGGACAGAAGGAGGCGCTGTGGCTGTGGTGGTTGAACAAGGTCAGATGGCGTCAGACATGGGCCAAGAAAAGGGGTCTGGGTTTGGTGGGAGGTGCCATTAAACCGGCTGAGTTTCTCCAACAGGAAGATGAGGGTTAGTGTCTGGGTTGGGAAGACCTTTCTGGGTGCTCACCTCGGGGTTCCATCCAGACTGGTCTCGGCAGCTGCCCTCTCAGCCCTGACACTGTCGCATGCGCACACAGGGCCCTCGGGTGCTCGGCCTCCTCCCTGCTGCTTGGAGGGACCGTGACCTGCCCCTCACACTGACTCCTCAGCACCACACATGGGGCGAGGGGCTTCGGGGGTTCCCTGCACAGGCTTCTCCGCCCTCTTCTGCCCCGTGGGCTGCTCTGGCTCCTTCCCCTCACCCACCTGGCATGACCCAGGGAGACACCGCAGCCTCCAGTGGAGCCCGGGGTTCAGGGAGCCCATGCCCACACCCCGATGTGTTGAGGGCCTCTTGGTGGCGTTTCCAAGCTCTTTTACACAGGAAGAGAGAGAGAGAGAGAGAGAGAGAGAGAGAGAGAGAGAGAGAAAGAAAAGGGAGTGGTGCTAAGAAGCTTCTAGAAATTGCTCCCCTCCCCCACTCACAGGAGAGAGCAGCTGACCCAGGGCAGGCCCGGGCCCCGGACTGAAGCCCAGACGTGGGGCTGCCCACTGTCCCTCTCCTGGCTGCGGCGCCAAACCTCACTCCCGCACAGCGCTCGTCTCTGTCGACAGGATCTTATGATTATTATGCTTCATGGCTGCCGGGTGGGAGGGGCGTGGGGGATGGACGAAAAGATGAGGAGGATTGAGAAGTACCCCTGCAGGTATTACATTATTGATCACAAGGAGATTAACATTTCAATTGGTGGGTAAGGCTGACTGCCCTTCCATAATGTGGGTGGGCCTCATCCAATCAGTTGAAGGTCTTCATTGAGTAAAGACCGACCTGCCCGGAGCAAGAGGGAATCTACTAGCAGAGGCCTTGGGCCTTGAACTGCAACATCCTCTCTTCCTGGGCCTCTCGCCTGATGGCCATCCTCCGATATCAGAGAACCAGTTCCATACATCCACCTCTCTCCCTCTCTGCTCGCCCTGGCCGGGCACTACACATCATGCTTTGTTCCCCCCACAGCTCTGCGAGGTGGGCTGTACAGAATCCAAAACGTGCTCCTCCCACAGTGTCTTCTTCCCGGCCACGTGGGAAGGTATGTCAAGGGCCAGGGAGTTTACGTGCCAGCCAAGAGTAACTGATTTCTCCTGGTGAATGCTCTCATTCATTCAAACAACAACCGTGTCTTCATGAAAAACACAGAAGGCTCACAGCACTGCATGGACCCACAGGTGGGGTTTCAAACACTGGTAGGTATAGCAGACCCCTTTGGGGCCTGGCCCAGATGTCCTTGGGTCTGACCTTGAGCGTCCATAGCTCCCACCTGGGCTTTCTTGTGCCTCACACACCAGACAGGCCAGAGGCATGCAGCCCCCGCAGGCTCAGACTCAGCCTGGGAGGGAAGGGAGCCTTTGTGTCTCACAAGTGCCTCTTGATTGGAACCACTGCACCAGCCGACCAGCTTTCCTTTTGCTTCATGGGTGTGATTAAACACTTCTTCTTAACAGTGATTTTTTTCATTATAAAGAAGATACATGCTCTTTGTGAGAAATTAGGAGAATCTAAAAGTACACAAAGAAGAACATAAAAGTCACCTCCATCCCGTCACCTAAAGATTCACTCATAAACAGATATTCATCTGGTGCTAGGCTTGGCTCTAGAACCGGGGACACGGGGTGAGCGGGTCCATGATACACTTTACGGAGCTCTTGGGAGAGGGGAGGGGAGGACATAGAAGAGGAGGGGAGGGAGGGGAGGGAGAAGAGGGGAAAGAGGGGAGGGCAGGACACTTTGCTCTGTTTTCTGAGTTCCCTCCCAGGCTGTTCTCTGTGCACGGACTCTGTTTATTTGAAGTCTTAGGGAAGCACTGAGTAGTCAGAGGTGAGGGCTTTGGCTGGGGAGGCAGACCATCTCTGAGTGGTCCCAGCACCCAGGTTACGGCATTCAGTTAAGTTCACAGAGCCTCGGTTTCCCTTCTGTGAAGTAGGGAACGACTGTGCCTCTCTCACATTCCTTTTTTCCAGTTGTACTGCGAAGTACTCGCCACGCATCGCTGTGTAAGTTTAAGGTGTACGGCAGGATGGAATGAGTCACACGTGCTATGCATGCTGACGGGGCAGGTTGTTAGCATCTTGCATTCCTAGGTGAGGGCGCTGCTTAAAGACCGCTGCCTGGAGCACACAGCACCCGTAAAGGATGGACAGCAACCTCCCCCGACCCCTGCCTTCAGGACCTCTGGCCGGCCGGCAGCACCCTTGTCAGAATCTCCGCCAACCCAGCAGGTCCAGACCACACTCGCTGTTTGCTGCTGGGCCGGCGGGATGGATACGTGGAAAAAGAGGTCCCTTCCTGTTTGCTAATCACCCAGGTCCCTTCCTGGTTCCAGGAACTGGCCGGACAAATATTGACCCGGCTGCTGTGATCTGCAAACACTATTCTCCTGTGGCTGGAGGCCGAGCAGCACCGAAGACCAGGGCCCGCCTGGCACCTCTCTGTGAGTCCCATTCGCACGGGGAATGAAGGCAAGGGCTCTCTCTCTCTCTCTCTCTCTCTTTAGCAGCAGGGATGGGAGGACCGAGTCCCCCTAAAGGAGAAAACGCCATGATGTACTCTTCTAAGGGTTGAAGGAGGAACCTCGGGTTTTAAATAACCTTTTATGAAAAACTTGGTCTTCAACATTTTTGAGAGAGGAACTCCCAGTAATGCTGGCAGACAGGAGAAAACAGAACAATACAGCCCAAAGCCAGATGACAGCGCTGACACAGCAGATGTCCTAGGGACCCTGTTGTTTGAAAAGGGCCCTCAGGGAGCCTGATCTGGATCTGACCCTCCCTCACCGGGCAGGTCCCTGGGCCCCGCATCTCGGTATCTCCACATGCACAGCAGGGATGCGAATGCCTATGGCTTAAGCAGGGGTGGGCAAACGTTTTGACTCGAGGGCCACAATGGGTTCTTAAACTGGACCGGAGGCCGGAACAAAAGCATGGATGGAGTGTTTGTGTGAACGAATATAAATTCAAAGTAAACATCATTACATAAAAGGGTACGGTCTTTTTTTTTTTTAGTTTTATTCATTTCAAATGGGCCGGATCCGGTCCAAGGGCCGTAGTTTGCCCACGGCTGGGCTTAAGGTTCTCCTACGGCCACTGAAAGGGCCTGCAGCAAGTATTTCTCAAAGGGGGCATCTGGGCAGGACTACTCTCCAGCACACAGGGCAGCCGGCCTTTCAGAGCGTCCTGTCCCCCGCTGGACTCCAACAGCACCCCTGCTCGGTCTGAGATGGTCCCAGACACTCCCCCCTCCGCACGCACCCTCCCCTGCATTGCAGGACACCTCCGGCTGGGACCACTGGTACGATGCCTCTGATATCCCCACAAATAAACAGGACGTGGGCACACTGTAATGAGTGCAGTGCTTCACTTCCTCTGGGTCTCTCTGGAAAAGGAAGAGGCAGATTGGGTGGAGTTACCCCGCCTCAGGAGAGGATGAGATGAACACTGCGCACACTCCTGTGCTAGGCGCCAGGCCACGGCAGGTCCTGGAAGCCAACGTGACCTGCCCAGGAGGCAGGCATTTCCATTTGCATTTTGCAAGTGGGGACTCCGTGGCTCAGAGAGGTTCCTTTGCACAGTGTCGCTCAGTGAGTGACTGCGGGGCCTTGATCCAGACCCAGGCCTGGCGGCGGCTCCATCCCCTTTGGGACCAGAACCTTCAGCGAGTCTGGGATGCCTGGTGAGAGTAGATAGGAAACGGTAGCCCACTCAACGGGACAGGGAGAATAAGCCGGAGACAGTTTTGTCATAGTTGTATTTCTTGTTTTCCCCCGGGCAGACCAAATTTTCAACTGCTCTGCTTCTTCCAAATCCCCCTAAAAAGAAAGCGCGGAGAGGGTGGTTAGCAAGCCACAGCGGCTGAGCTGCGCAGGCCTCTGACCGGCGTTTCAACATCTCAGTGTTTCAACATCACCAACACCAGGGCTGCATTCATCTCCTGACCACTGGCCTTGGGGTTCGGCGGGGCATTTAGGGCACAGGCTCTGTAGGCACCTGCAGAAATATGGTGTCTCCCACACCACCATGGCGCTGGTAATCTATCCAGAGGCCACTGGTTTGGGCAAATGGTATTCAGGTGCTGATTAGGACACACACACAATCAGGGCAGATGGACAAGGGCTGCCAGGATGGAAGGGGGCAGCGCAAGTGTCCGTTTTGAAGGGAGCAGGGGACGGCACTCTCCTCACTGGGACATCAGGTGCCGAGTGTGGTGGCAGCGTGGGCTCTGTGAGCACCTGGTGGGGAAGGGGGAGAGACCCTGAGAGGGGCGGGGCACTAGACAGGGCAGGGCGAGCAGAGACAGGCATGTCTCCACTGCAGCTTCCCCTCAAGCTGAGCTGGCCCCTCAGGGTGGAGCCTGAAGCAGGAGAGACGCTGGACTGGTGGCCTCAGCTGTCATAACCCAGGACCGCAGATGGGGCGGCTTCAACCACAGAAATGCACTGTCTCCTGGTTCTGGAGCCAGAAGGCCAACGTCAAGGTGTGGGCAGGGCTGTTCCTTCTGCACTGAGGGAGGCCGTGCGGGCCTCTTCGAGCCTCTGGCTGTTTGCTGGGGCCCGGGCTTGTCCATCTCTGCCTTCCTCTCACGGCGTTCTCCCGAAGGTGTCCAGGTCTAAGTTCCCCTTGCTATCAGGACGCAGTCTTATTGGGTCAGGGCCAGTCCAAGGACGTCAGCGTACCTGGTTACTACATCTCAGTGATCCCCAAACAGGATCACATTCCCAGACACTGGGATCAGGACTTAAGCATATGAATGGGGGGGTGTGGGCACAATGAAACCCATAACAGAAATATTTCCAAAATCTCTGCATTAATTAAGATAGATTTGAGCCATGGCATGTGACAAGAGGTGCTCTCGGTAACGAGCCTGATGGAGGCAGAGGTGATCTCTCTCACGTTAGCCCCCAGGCTCCATCCATCTCTGGCGAGGCTCCTTCAAAGGCTGCCCTCATCCACAAGGCCCCCGGGGCTGCCCATTACAGCCACACTCCGGCTATGGAAGACCAACGTGGAGAGGGCACGCCTCCCCCTGCCAGGGCCTGTCCCAGGAGTTACACACGCCTTCCTCTCCTCTCCGACTGACTGGCGAGATTATAGCTCATGGTCACACCCAGATGCAAAGGAGGCCCAGCAACAGGCATTGCCACCATGTCCTAAACATTCGCTCAGGAGTTCTGAGCATCATTCTCATCTCGTTAAAACGTAATGAATTAGAGGAATGACTGGAAAGAAGGGAAAAAAGGAAGGGAGGGGGAAGGGGGGGAGAAAAGATGGATGCAGGGAAAACAGACCATGGGAGGGAGGGAGGGAAGGAGGGAGGGGACCATGGAAGTTGCTTTTATAACCCAGAGTCCTTTTCTCAGCAACACCCTGTAACGTATCAATGTGTAGAGCAGATGAAGGGCCCCCACTCTGACTGAAGCCTTGGAGGGAAGTGTCCCCAGCCCGGGCTGCTCACCCTCCCTGATCCTCTGCAGGGCCCTCATGACCCTGTGGGATACAGTCTGGATGTGAGGTTTGTGGAGGGAGCAATGGGGAGCTGTGACGTCATTGAGTGATGTGCTCAACCTCTTGTTTTCAGAGGATGGAGCCAGCGTGGCTGTGGCTGTGGCTGCTGGGAGCAGGGATCCTGGCCTCTGCCCATGGAGACAAGAGCCCGGGGTTGCCTCAAGCCCCCAGGGGTCGGCTCCCAGAGCCAGCGCCCGCCTACCGCCAAGTCACACCCACCATCACCAGCTTTGCTTTGCGCGTGTACAAGCAGCTGGCAGCGGAAACCCCAGGAAACATCCTCTTCTCCCCAGTGAGCATCGCCAGCACCCTGGCCCTGCTCTCTCTCGGGGCCCAAGCCGACACCTCGACCCAGATCCTGCAGGGTCTGGGCTTTAACCTCACGGAGACCCCGCAGGCCAGCATCCACCTCGGCTTCCAGAGCCTCATCCACGCCCTTGATCTGCCCAGTCCCAAACTGGAGCTGAAAGTAGGCCACTCCCTGTTCCTGGACAAGCAGCTGAAGCCTCGCCAGCGCTTTCTGGACGACATCAGGGAGCTGTATGGAGCCTTGGCTTTCTCTGTTAACCTCACGGATTCTGCCACAGCCTGGAGGCAGATGAATGACTACGTGAGGAAGCAAACGTACGGGCAGGTGGTGGATTGCCTGCAGGAGTTCAGCGAGGACACGCCTATGGTTCTCCTGAACTACATCTTCTTCAAAGGTGAGTGCTAGCTTGGCAGACTGATCACGTCCTCCATCTCCAGCTCCACCCTACAGCTGGGCCCCACCCTCTATCCCTGGCCCGCCTCCACCACCGGCCCTGCCCACCACCTCCAGCCTCTCCCTCAAAGACACCATCCTAAAGTCACGAATGTTTCTTATGGCAGTGACTCCTGCATCCTATATAATAAAAGGCTAATACACAAATCAACCAAACGGTGGAATGACTGGTCGTAATGACATGCATTGACTACCAGAGGGCAGACACTCAATGCAGGAGCTGCCCCCAGGTGATCAGTGCGATGCAAGAAGCCAGGCTAACAGCTGCAAGCACAGCAGCAGTGGCAGGAGAGGCTCCACGGCAGCGCTAAGGATGTCCCATTGCTGGCTTAGGCCCACTCCTGGCAGGGGCTCTCAGACTGTGAGAGGGCACAGGCCCGGCTGAGGGACCCTGCCCTGAGTGCATGAATTTCATGTACCGGCCCTATAGTATTCAATAATGTTCTTATACCACTACTTCTTCATTTGCAAATATTTGGTTTCTCTTGCCATGTTTTTTTCTATTCTATTTTTATTCTGATTCTTTTTGTTACACACCCAGTCTCACTTTTCTATTAACAATTCAATTTTAGAAATATGTCTTTTACTTATTCATATATTTTTATTTCAGAGAGGAATGAAGAGGGAGAGAGAGAGAGAAACATCAATGATGAGAATCATCGCTCAGCTGCCTCCTGCACATCCTCTACTGGGGATTGAGCCCACAACCCCGGCACATGCCCTGACTGGGAATCGAACTGTGACCTCCTGGTTCATAGGTCAACGCTCAACCACTGAGCAACACCAGCCAGGCAAATCTTTTATTTTTATATTATTATTGATTTCAAACATACAGAAATATACAAAGAAAAATATAAAACCATCATACACTCCCCCCACCAAGAATGAAAACATTAGCATTTTACCATTTGATTCAGACTTTTTAAAAGATCTGACAGATAAAGTTCAATTTCTTTTTAATGCTTTCCTCGTCCCCTTTCCTTCCCTCCGTCCCTCCTGGAGGCCAGGACTGTCCTCGGGCAGGTGTGCATCCCCCTCACCCATGTGTGCGTGCCGTGAGCTCATTAAGGGTGTGCACATCAGTTACATACTAATGTGTGTAAAGATTTTACACAAATGCTCTCATCCTGTATATATTATTTCACACTTATGTGTTAGTGTCATTACCATGTTATATTTATATAGATAATTTTGACTGTTGCATTGAACATGTCACAAATTTTGTTTGTTTTTTAACTTCAGTTCTTTCCTGAATTCGTACATCTATCTTTATACTTTTCATGCTTTTTTGTTTTTACCTCATGTTGTTTCCTATTCCGAGGTCCCATCCATGATCTACCTTACACTCAGTCACGTCAGTTTAGGCTCCTCTTGGCGGGGACAGCTTCTCAGCCTCTCCTTGCCTTTAATGGTTGTGCTGATGGGGTGGAGGACTGCCAGGTGTTCCGAAGAATACCCTCAGGGGGGATTTGTTTGATGTTTTTCCCAGGAGGAAGGCTGGGTGAGAGGACTGGGAGATTTATGGTAAGAGACGGTTCCCCACCCTGTAGCGCAGGGTTGCACGTGGGTGCGTAGATGAGGAAAAAGGCAGTCACAGCTCAGTGGGAATGGCACTCTGCAGGGGGAGGGGTGGGTGCCATGGGCTCCTGCAGAGACCCTCGCCCAGCCTTGGGAAGTGGCGGGAGGCTCCCTGGGAGAGAAGGAATCTAAGCCAGACATGAAGAATGAAGCTGCAGGAGAGGCAGAGAGAAGGGGTTTCAGAAGAGACAGCAGCGTAAGTAGAAGCCCGAGCTACAGAGATACCACGTGTTCTCAGGAATGAAGCACATTGGTTGGACTGAGACAGAAGGAATTGGGGGATGCCTGGGGCAGTGCGAGCGCTGCAGTGAGAAGATGAGCCGGAGTTGTGCTGAGAGTTCTAGACTGTCTATGGGACCCAGGACTCCCAAACAGCTGGAAGAGGGAAGGGGCATGGCCACATCTGTTTTGAGGAAGATCAGTCTGGCTACAATGTAGAAAATGGGTTGGGGGAAGTGAGGGTTGGAGAGACAAGTTAGGATGTTCTTAAGGTGGAACAAAGTGAGGAAGAGGGTGGCCTTGGATGCAGTAGTGGCTGTGGAGAGAGGATCAGCAATACTTGGTCATTGGTTGGGTGTCCTCACAGATCTACGGGTTTGTGTCCTCACAATTCTATGGGTTTTGTGTTTTCATGGTTCTATGGGTTCTGGGTCCTCACGGATCTACGGGTTTGTGTCCTCACAATTCTATGGGTTTTGTGTTTTCATGGTTCTATGGGTACTGTGTCCTCACGGATCTACGGGTTTTGTGTCCCAAGCCAAGTGGAAGCATCCTTTCCAGCGCTACCAGACCCAGAAGCAAGAGAGCTTCTTCGTGAACGAGAGGACCTCACTCCACGTCCCCATGATGCACCAGAAGGAAATGCACAGGTTCCTGTACGACCAGGAGCGGGCCTGCACGGTGCTGCAGATCGAGTACAGCGGCAACGCGCTGGCCCTGCTCATCCTCCCAGACCCGGGGCAAATGCAGCAGGTGGAGGCCGCTCTGCAGCCCGAGACCCTGCGGACATGGAGCCAGCTGCTCCTGCCCAGGTAAGCGATGAGGAGCAGGACTCTGGCACACCTGGTGCAGGTCCCCCAGCAGTTCTTAACTCCAAGTGCAAGGGGCCAACCCTAGGTTAGGATGACCAGCTGTGATCTTGAGCAATTTTCTTACCTTCTGGGCCTCAGATTTCCTCCCCTGTACACCGAGGCCCTGGTAACCGCGACACTGGGTTGTTTGGAGGATTAACCACGTGAATATACATGGAGCTCCAAGGAGCGACCTGATGCATGAGAAGCGCTCACAGGGGGAAGTGAGGGCTGAGTCATTCTCCGCCCTCCCGGGCATCTTTCTGCTCAGCCTCCCTTCCCTTGCTTCTCCCTTTGTCTAAATCATGATTTACTGTCAGAAGATAGTCAGCTGTGGCAAAAAAAATCAGGTCAAGGACAATTACTAAGAATAATTATGACTCCCATGGGACAGTGTGAATTTCTTAAAAGTGCATCTTTTGTTAAAACATTTCTTAAAGAAATTAAAAACCAAGAAGAGCACTGTAAAATCAGATCCCAGTTTAATGGGATCGCAATCTGACCCCCTCCTGTCTCTTGCTTGTCAGTTTCTGGTTTTCTCACAGTAGTTTCAGTCTTTTCCAGTTTGACTAGACCCCTTCAAGAGCCAACTCCTTCTTGGGGTGTATCGTCCCTTATGAAGCACCTGGGATGAAAGCTGGCCTTGAGTTCTAATGACCTCTGCTGCTAACAAACCACCCCAAAACGTAATGGCTTGGAAAACAACATCTACTCTCTCTCTCGATTCTGTGAGTGGATCAGCCTAGCTGGGCAGTTCTGACTGGGGGTCTCTCCTGCATTGGAGTCAGATGATGGCTAAGGCTGGGGCATGAAGACTCCTCTGCTCAGATGTCTGGTGCCTGGGCTTGGTGGCTGTCACAGCTAAGGGCTGGGCCGGCATCTCTCTGTCTCCATGCAGCGTCTCCATGAAGCTAGCTTGGTCTTCTGTCTCCACATAGGGTCTCCACGAAGCTAGTCTGGCCTTCTCTCTGTGTCCATCCAGCGTCTCCATGAAGCTAGCTTGGTCTTCTGCACAGCAGCTCAGCATCATTGATATTGTTACATGGCAGCCCAGGGCTCCAAGGAGACATGGAGTGAAAGCTCCTGCTCTCTTAAGGCCTTGGCTTGGAAGGACAGCTTCTGTCCTGTCTGTTGGCCAGAGCATCACAGAATCCACCAGCGTCAAAGGGCGGGGTACAGACAAACCTCCTGATCCCTCTCTAGCCTACGACCAGCCTCCGCTCAGCACCCCAACCACACCGAGGTTCCAGGGAGAGTAAAGGGTGTTTTGTGTTTGGACAGAGATTCCAGCACCAAATAAAAGAGATACGGGTCAAGGCCCGGCCTCTGGCCAGGTCTAAGGACGTTTCCTTGTTGACTGTGAATCTACATAGCTCCTGTCAGTTTCTGAGTCCAACCCCATCACCCAAGCTTCCTTGGGGTGAGCTTGCCTCTTCCCCCTCTCACAAGGAAGTCTCATAGGATCTTCTAGACCAGCGGTTCTCAACCTGTGGGTCACGACCCCTTTGGGGGTCGAACGACCCTTTCACCGGGTCACCTAAGACCATCAGAAAACACATATATAATTACATATTGTTTTTGTGATTAATCACTATGCTTTAATTATGTTCCATTTGTAACAATGAAAATACATCCTGCATATCAGGTATTTACAATTCATAACAGTAGCAAAATTACAGTTATGAAGTAGCAACGAAAATAATTTTATGGTTGGGGGTCACCACAACATGAGGAACTGTATTAAAGGGTCATGGCATTAGGAAGGTTGAGAACCACTGTTCTAGACCAATAGGTTTTCCTTCAGGATGGGTCTGTTTTGACCTCTTACTTGGACCTTCAAGAAGCAAAATCAACCCAAGTGACTTTCCTAAATCTCAGATGTTTCTCAGGCCAGAGTTAAATTTTAGAGCATTTTAATGGGCTTTCAGCATGAAAACTTCAGACCTGCCCCCTCCTCCGGTCTGGTCTCCCTCCGTCCACTCAGCTGGGAGGACAGTTCGCTAGCCTGGGGAAAGCATACTTCCTGGTAACGTCCTTCTTCACTCACATTGGGTGGACACCTGGGGTGTGTCCAGCAGCCTGCTGGTCTTGCACTTGCCAAGGTTTGCCATTTCTGGAGCATATAACCTGGAAGGGATACTTACCCACATTGGGCTCGGCAACATTTGCAACTCAAGAGCTGACTTGTTGGGAGTCCCTGGGCGGCTGAATGGAACCATCTTCCAGGTACAGAGGTGACTCGACGCAAACCCCCCTCAAGGGTGGGGCCTGCCCTGCTCTCCACCTCCATTTCCTCCTTTTCACAGTTTAACCCCAACTTCTGACTGCCCCCACTTCACATGGGCACCTGGACCCTCACGCTGCCCCCAGGAGTTCGAGTGTAAGGGTTCCCTAACCTGAATCCGGCTCTCCAAGCTGGACTCATTAGAGGCAGAAGTTTCTGAGCTGGTTATTCACCAGCCCAGCTTGCAGGTGCCCCCAGTAACTGTCGAGTAACTGAGAAGAAGAACCCCCAAAAGCAAAGGACAGGTTTGCTCTGTGTTCAAAGAACCTGCAAACTGAACCCAGGAAATGCTGGTCAAGGCATGTCAGGAGCAGGAAAGTCACGCTAGCGATCGGTGCCCACGCTTGATGGTCACTGCCTCTCATCAGACCCTGACGCTCAGACAGTGAGAGATGAAGGGCTTGTATAGGGGTTGCCAATAGATGGGTTTAGGAAGTAGTTCAGAGGCTAGGCCGACAGGACTTGCTGAGGAGCAGACGTGGACGTAGGAGAATGTTAACAACAGTCGCCTTAGGTGGGAAGTATGTGGATCTGAGCAGTTACGCTTTGTAAAAACCCTGGCCCAGTGCCGGGCGTCTAGAAAGCCCCCCTCGCTGTTCCCCTTCTCAGATCAGACAGAGAGGCCTGAAGGGCTCTGGGAAGAAGCCACAGAGCTCTACAATGCCCGAGGAGAAGGGCTGTGGGCTGGGGGCTGTGGAATGTTCTGGCACAGCAGGCAGTGTCCCAGGAAGACTGGTTCCCCTCACTCTGGGAAACCCTTCTTCCTGCCAGCACGCAGGCTGCCCACGGCCAGGGGGTGCCTCCCTGTCTGGTTCTCTCCGCAGCGTGCTGGACTTGCACTTGCCAAGGTTTGCCATTTCTGGAGCATATAACCTGGAAGAGACACTTCCCCACATCGGGCTCAGCAACATTTTCAACTTAGGAGCCGACTTGCTGGGAGCCCCTGGGCGGCTGAATGGAACCATCTTCCGGGTACGGAGGCCACCAGGCCGGGCAGGTGGGAGGGGGTCTTCTCCCCCTTGACATGAAGTGTAGATTTGAAAGTCAAGTTCTCCTTTCTCTTTCCTATGCCGGTTCTTTAATATCACAACCTGTGAGGCTCCCTTTCTCAGCAGCACCCTTTCCAGCTCTCTCTCCAGTCCTCAGAGCAAGGAGACAGAGTCCATAATAGAGATGCCACACATTTGGTGACATCCAGGTGTGGGACAACTTTGCTCTGTCTCCTACACTTCCTCCTAAGACAGAGCTGAGGAGAGCAGAGACAGCCGGTCCCACGGAGCGCATTTGAACCGCTGACTGAGGCTTGAGCAGGCCATTATAGAGATGAGAAAACTGAGGCTTAGTGAGAGGAAGTGCAGCTGGGGGTGGAAAATGATACCTGGGCCTGTGCCACATGCTCCCAGGGGCTGAGAACATTCTGGAGGGCACTGTTGGGTTTCTGTGGCCTGGCTCAGGCTCGCTGGTCTCCCCACCTTCAGGGTGAGCCCCCAGAACATGGCAGGGGGAAGATGGGGAGAGGAGGAAAATAACACGAAGCTGGAGGTGCTGTCTTGGAAGGCGGGGCCTGGGGGACCTGGACGCTCTGGCTGCCTCTCCTGGTGCCCCACAGGGCAGACTCTGCCCTTGGAGTGTCCTGAGCTGTCCCTGCCCTCTCTTCTCCTTCTAGGTGTCGCACAAGGCAGCCATGGACATGAGTGAGCGGGGAACCAAGGCTGGGGCTGCCTCCGGCCTCCTCTCCCAACCCCGGCCTCTGAACGTGACGTGGGCCCCCCACGCCCGTTTCAACAGGCCTTTCCTGGTGCTTATCTGGGAGGTGACCACCCAGAGCTTACTCCTCCTGGGAAAGGTCGCCAACCCAGCTGCAGGCTGACGCCAGGGAGGCAGGAGGGTCCTGTCGCCCCTGCAAACTCGCAGGCAGGCCTCAGCCGCCTGCAGGCCGATGGGAGGAATGTTCATCCGTGTGCAGAGGCCCAAATAAAGTTGCTTTGGGTGTTGTGAGCACTGAGAGCAATGCTCACAAGGAAGGTGGCTCCGCGTTGCCCTTCATTCGCCCCACAATCCCCTTGAATCTAGTGTCGCCTTCACCTATGGTCAGAAAGTTGACAAAGAGAAGAGCTCCATGTTATGTCCTGGAAGATGTCCACACCACCGTCACCAAGTGTCCCAGGAAAAGGCACAAAGGACATCAGGAGAAATCAGAGTCTCCCCCTTCACGGTGGCCACCGTCAACTCTAAAGCAAAGCGAGGCTGTGCTGAAACGTCACTGCCCAGGCACCAGGGCAGATCCCTTGGGAGGAGGTGGGTCCAGAGCAGGCACCTGGCACCATGCTCCATGCAGAGGAGGGTGGGAGGATGGGCCAGTGCACAGATGGACCAGTGCAACATGGGAAGTCACATGTCCAAGGGCACCCCAAGGTCAAAGGAAGTGGGAGCGTTAACATGGTCAGGAGCCAATGGGTGTAGGCCAAACCCGTGGTTAGTGGGATGGACTGGGGCAGTATCTGGTCGTCGTGGAGCATCCTGCAGAGGTCAGAGGTCCCTCGCCCACAAGTGTGTCCCTGAGTCTTCAAGAGGCATCTGCCTGAAACTGTGGGAGACGCAGAGGGCTGTCACCTCAGCTGCATGCACAGGGTGGACCACCTGCTGCAGGAAGATGGGCGGTTAGAAGGCAAGTGGGGCACAGAGCCTTCTCCAGGGTGCAGAAAGAACAGACATGAGAGCTTGTTCGTTGGCTCACATGCTAACCCAAGGGGTCTACACTCATGGGTATAGTTTCCAAGGCCAACTGTCAAATTCAGTTTGTGGGCCACCAGTTTTCAATCCCTACAAAATGTTCAGGCCACTAAATGTTTAAATAATATCAGGATAGAGAAGTCCATCCACTTACACCAAATAGAGTAAGATTAATGAGGCAATACTGGATCATAAGAGTCTGTGGAGATGCCTTGATCAACTTTGTGTTTGGGGAGGGGGGAAATGTTTGTCAAAGTAATGGGGATCCCTCAGATAAAGAGGGTTAAAGGGTAACTTAAGCCTGTGTCTTATCATCCACCATTTACACAGAGAGAAGCAGAGAGGAAAAACCCCCACTCACTGCCTTAAAGGCTAGAGCTGCCCCCTGCTGGTTAGAGAGGGTGGCTGATACATTCCCTCTTCTCCCTAGAGCAGTGGTTCTCAACCTTCCTAATGCCGTGACCCTTTAATGCAGTTCCTCATGTTGTAGTGACCCCAACCATAAAATTATTTTTGTTGCTACTTCATAACGATAATTTTGCTACTGTTATGAATCATAATGTAAATATCTGATATGCAGGATGTATTTTCATTGTTACAAATTGTACATAATTAAAGCATAGTGATTAATCACAAAAACAATATGTAATTATATATGTGTTTTCCGATGGTCTTAGGCGACCCCTGTGAAAGGATCATTCGACCCCCAAAGGGATCAAGAGCAACAGGTTGAGAACCGCTGCCTTAGAGGCTGGGCTGAGGAACAGCTGTGGGAGGGGAAGTTAAACCTGAATTTCAACAGGTAACCTTTTAGTGTAAACATAGCCCATGCAATATTTGGGACACACTTGTACTAAAAACTTTTGTTTATATAATTTCAAGTGAACAGGGTGTGCTGTATTTTTACTTGCTAAATCCAGTAACCCAGGGAGGAGTGTGTATGGTCAGCACTAACGAGGGGTCAGAAGAAAATCCATCGAGCTAGAGGGCAGGCTGGTCTGGCATTGGGGTGGAGGGACCAGTGAGTCTGGTTAGAGAACACAGTAGGGCTGACAGAATATCCAAGGAGGCTTCCCACCCCCCAGAGGGGCTCAGTTCACACTGGAAAGGTGCTGTTGCAGCCACTGGTGTCAGAAGCACTGGTTCTCCAGGGCCAGAGCTGGTCTGCAGCCCCTGGGCCATCGGGAGGCAGCTGTCCAAGGCACACAGGCCACAGCCGAACATACAGAGGGAGTGAGGGCTCTGGTGTCAGTGTCGGGAGGACCACAGCGTCAGAAGGGCCACAGGACACAAAAGTCCAAAGGGGAGGGTGGGCAGAGGGAGTGGGGGCTCCAGTGTGGACAGGAGGCCTACAGCTCATGAACTGTGTGGAGGGCGCTGGGTTATGGCGGTCACGGCCGGGCCAGGTGGCCGAGGGACTGCACATTTCCAGCACGACCTGGATGTCCTCACACCCTCACTGCAATCCTCCCCTCATCCTCTGCCCCCCCCCCCCCCACACACACCAACCACCACCAGCCTGACAGCAGCCAGAGGCCACAGCGGAAGCCAGCCTCCTCCTGCAATGCCCCTCTAGCATCCCCTACTGAGAAAGCTTAGCAGGCCCACCAAGTAGGGAAAATGCTCACAGGAACCAAGGCCATTGTCATAGAGCCCACATGGAAGAGTAAACTCGGAGGAGAGGCCCTACATTGATACTGATCAGACCCAGGAGAAAAGAGGAAGTGGCTCACTCACTGAAACCGCTCAAGATAAAATTAATTACTTGAAATTTACAGAGTATGATACTGCATATATATTAGTTCTCTTTCATTTGAATATACTGCTCTATTCCTAGACTAGAGGCCTGATGTACAAAATGCATGCAGTGGGTGGTGGTGGGGGGGGCGAGGGGTCCTTCAGCCTGGCCTGCGCCCTCTCGCAGTCCGGGAGCCCTCGGAGGTCCCAGGACCCCTTGCTCCTTATCATCCACCTGCTTGCTGCTCCTTACCACTCGGCTCACTGCTCCTTAGGCTCCCACCACCGCAACTGCATTCACCAGCTGTGAGGCCGGCTTCTGGGTGAGAGGCGCTCACCCTGTGTGAGCACACTGACCACCAGGGGGCAGCTCCTGTGTTGAGCATCTGCCCCCTGATGGTCAGTGCATGTCATAGTGACTGGTTGTTCCTGGTCGTTCAACCATTAGGGTCAACTTGCATATTACCCTTTTATTATATAGGATATTAGGCCCTACATTTAGTGTCAGAAACGTATAAAAAACAACATGTTAGAATGTTATTTTGGCTCATAGAATTTCTGAAAGAGAGGTTCTGAAATAATGCTCCCATATTAGTAGTACTTTGGTTCTGCTGGTCTAAGGCTGAAACTGGGTTTTCCCATAAGGAGTTCAACTTCCACTCAGCCATTTTTCTTTCTTTCTTTTTAAAATATATTTTTATTGATTTCAGATAGGAAAGGAGGGAGAGAGAGATAGAAATATCAATGATGAGAGAGAATCACTGATCGGCCACCTCCTGCACATCTCTACTGGGGATCAAACCTGCAACCCTGGGCATGTGCCCCTGACCAGAATCGAACCCGAGACTCTTAAGTCCACAGGCCAATGCTCTATCCACTGAGCCAAAACAGCCAGGGCCAGCCATTTTTCTTTTTAATATTCACCCTAGGATATATTTATTGATTTTAGAGAAAGAGAAAGGCAGAGAGATAGAGAAAGAGATAAAGAGAGAGATTTATCAATGTGAGAGAGAAACATGGACCCATTGCCTCCCATACACATCCCAACCCGGGATCAAACCCACAACCTAGGTATGTGCCCTGACCGGGAATCGAACCCACAACCTCATGGTGTTGTGGGATGATGTTCCAACCAACTCAGTCACCTGGCCAGGACTCCCTCTCAGCCCTTGTGCTTCCCCTGGCCCGTGGCCCCTGGGTGGCATGACCTGGCCTCTGAGCTGGGCCTGAGGCTCCTCTCAGCTCCCACTGGCCCACTCCCAGGAGTCATCCAGAATCCCAACACGCCGGCAATGTGTGTCTTATCCTCCCCAAGTCACGACCATTCCCATCACAGATCAGTGTCCTGCAGCCACAGCAGAGGCACCGGCCACGCGCTGCTCACCATGACCCCCGCGGTGGCTCCCCAACTGGCACAGCATCTTTCATCGGCTCTATTTTGTTTTCTGCAGGAAGAGACACTTACATAAAGCACCTGCACGTCTTGAGTGCCATGTAAGTGCTATCTATTTACTTACTTATTAAATCTATTTTTATTGATTTCAGAGAGGAAGGGAGAGGGAGAGATAGAAACATCAGGGATGAGAGAATATCAATGATCAACTGCCTCCTGCCCGCCCCACACTGGAGATCGAGTACGCAGCCCAGGCGTGTGCCCTGACCGGGAATCAAACCACGACCTCCTGGTTCATAGGTCGATGCTCAACCGCTGAGCCACGCTGGCCAGGCTGTAGTGTCACCTAAATACAAGTAGATCCTTGCTGCGTTGCTTGAGGACATTGCCTGGAGGTTGCTGCTTCTCTGAAAAAGGGACCCCGAGAGGCTCCCTCCTGTGGCAGAGCAGGTTGCAAACACACCTGTGTCCCCTTCTCTGGGGTTGAGGATATTTCCACTCCCAGCTATTTTCCATATGAAAACAAATATCAAGTAGGACAAAACCTGCAATTGAATGAAAAATGAGGTAAAAAAAATTCAGATGCTGCACTGCATCCCAGAGCAGGTGCAGATTCTGCCAGGGCCGGGCATGGGGAGGGGGCTGGGGACTCGTCCCTCCGTGGACGCCTTTCATGCTGAGAGCCTGTTCCTGCGAGTCTTTCAGAAGGAAAGGCTGGGAGCGTGGCCAGCCCCCCACTGACGCCTGTGTAGGAGGCCACGCCAGAGGAACTGCCTGCGCATCTGTGCCTCACACCTGTGGAAGGTCACAACGGAAAAACAGGCCTTTGGGCTGGGCCTACGCAGCCTGTTTTCCTAAGAACTGTTTGCAGAGATGACAAGAAAGCAGTTATTATGATTCTGGGCTGCGAATGAAAACACTGTTTAGAATTAGCATCACTGTTACGTGATCTGCACAACAGGAACGCAACCTTCCACTGATGTCATCATCCCAGGCCCTCCTCACAAATGCCCATTGTCTCTGTCTCCGTCTCCGAATGGAGCACTGTGTGGCCTTCTGCCTGAGTCAATGTTCCCCCAAACAGCTACTCCTTATTTTTAAATCTCAAGTAAATGCTGCTGCCTCTCCCTCTCAAAGGCCTTTTTGTATCTGGGTTTACAGTGTCAATAAAATCAGGGTGTCTTTGGTGCGATTTATTCAGCCCTGTGACTACCTACCAAAGCCCCCCTCCCACTCCCACCCCCGCACCTGCCCTCCTAACACCAGATGAGCACCTCTGGGGTTTTAGAGCTAGAACAATCCATAGCAGCCCATGTCACTCGCACAGGGTGGGGCAAAAGGAGGCACACAGCTGTGATCCTGGGGAACACGGTGTGTCCTGGTACTACTTGTATCAGTTATCACATTCTTTTCCATCCCAACTGTAAACCTACTTTCGCCCCACCCTGTATTTAGTCACTGATGTCTTCTCACCAAAGACCTCACTGCCTCAAAGCATCAAGTTAGAGATGCCAAATCCGACCAGGGGGCAGGCCCAATCCTGGTCATCCATGCTCCCAGTGAGGAATTCAAGAGCTTTTAAACCTTTAGTCCCACCCGGAGCCCTCGCTACTCAAGGAGTGACACCAGCGCCAAGTCTGTCAGCGCCTCGGAGACAGTGGCCCCCTCTGCCTGTTCACCGCTGCCCTCGTCATCCAGTGGTTCCTTCACATCCTCTCACAGCCTGGAAACCGCAGCTGCATCACCTGCCAAGCAGAGCGCACGCCGCTGCGTCTCCTCTGGGCGCCTGGCTGGCCACTGTCTTAGGACAGTCCCTTGGCCTCGCTCCCCTCCCTGCAGCTATGTATGACCAGGGTCCAGCCCAACCCTCCCAGTTCTTGGCACAGTTTCTGTTCTTTTCTCCAGAACTTTTCAACTTCTCCTCCCAATTCTAACACCTACTCTTGCAAACAACCTTGATAGGAAGGACCAGGCACGTAACTCGTGAGCAAGCACATTCTTAACAGAACAGACCGATATGAAAACATCTCAACGTCCTACCGAGCGCTCTGCAGGCGCCCAGCACAGGCCTCCACGCTGCAGGACAAAGCCGACACCTTCCGGCAACATGTGTCCAGTCGCCTCGATACCAAACCTCCCTTTTAGCCAAACCACTGACAGAGCCACCAGGCAAGGGGACCTCAGCGCCCCTTTGGGAAATAAGGTTCTCTACTGGCTGCTCCTCTAGCTGCTCATGGGAAAGTGGTGAATAAGCCACCCCAGGAATGGTCGGGTCACAGTTCTCTTTAGGACAAAGGGGCACAGCCAGAACAGAGAAGGAGATTCATACACAGCACGAGACAATCTGCATGCAGCCCAGAGTGTCTGCTCTGCTCTTTCCCCTGCAGGGTGCTCTGCTTGAAGCTGGATGAAGAAGAACCCAAACAGGCCCGGGGGAGCATCCTCTTTTATCCAGGCTGGGAGCCACTAGGTGTGAAATCGCATCATGACAAAGGCACATGGCCGCAGCGATGGGTCACACTTTATAACCACTATCATCGCAAGCGACCCTTCATGCTACTCAAAACCATGCTGCCTGTCCCAGATGCTCTCTCCCATTTCCCCATGGCTGGTTCAGATTCCTCCCACTCCTGACACTTCCACCACCTCCTCCCTAATCTCATCTCAGCGGGTGACTTCCTTTTGTGCCGCACTGAGAAAGTAGGAAGAATCGAAAGAAAACATGGACGAGATTCCAGCTCCACATCCTCTCGCGGTCCTTCCCTTCTGCTGTGGAGGACGCGTCCATGCTCCAGCAACGCCAACACCGTCCTCATGGCCTGGACCCTCGGCCTTCACCGGCTCCAGGCCAATGCCCAGCAACCTCTCCTGCTCCTGCACTACCCCTGCTCCCGCTCTACTCGAGCACTCCCTCTGTGAACACTGCGTGGCAGGTGCCCGGGAGGCGCAGAGGGATGAGCAGGTTCCAGAAGGCACACTTCCCCCATAGGTATCATTATGGANTGTTTTCTGACCAGAGGTGGGTAACTTTTTCCAGGCTCTGATCCCAGCTCCATTAATTTGCCCATAAGCTTCCTGGGGGTATTGAATTTGATTATGGGTATCAGCATAGGCTACTTCTCCTACCAGCATTTCATAAGAAATATTAATCTGGGCAGCTCGATTACGAGAAGCTTGTTCCTTAGCCTTTTCATCATATTCTGATTTCCACAAGAGATAATCCCCTCCTGATAAACAAGCCTTGGCAATAGCTCTCCAATCATTAGGTGGGAGAGCCTCTGAGGCCATAGTTTCCAAGATGGTTAAAGTATAAGGGGAAGTGGGCCCATACTGAGCACAGGCTGTTCTTAACTCTTTTAAGGTTTTAAAAGGAAGCGGGTCATAAGTACGCTCACACTGTCCCATGTTAGGGTTCACCTGTTCCCTAACGGGGAAGGCGTGAATGCCCAATTCCTCACCACACTTTCGTGCCTCCTGCAAAGCCATCTGGCTAGGGGAAAGTGGAACTTGTGCTGCACAAGGCAGCGAAGAGAGGTGGGAACGGCCCCCGCGGCTTCTCTTTTTCTTGCCAAGAAGATTTAATGCTTCTAAAAAGTGTTCTAACACATCCTCCATATCACTACCCTCTTCAGTTCCAGCAGAAAAATATTCTTCCTCCTCTTTTGCCTGAGCAACACCTGTATCGTCATCATGATAAAGGGTAGCAGCTTCCTCAAGATCCTCCTCATCTTGAGGATTTAATTTGTCTTTAAAATTTACATTATTCCTTTTCAATATACTGTCTTTTTTAGACCCCTGTTTTGTGCCATCACACTGCTTCTCCTTTTTTCCTGGCTTAAGAGACGGTTGTTTATGGTCATGCCTGGGATCTAAACAATCCCGTATCAAATTCCATAAGGAAAATAAATCAACCGGTGTACATAGAGCTCAGGAAGTATGTCTCAGCGCTGCGGCTGATGCAATGGTGTGAGCACACTCCACCATGACATGCTTCCTCGGCACACCAGGAAGTAGCAACGCCTGCCTGAACGAACTCCTAGAGCCACGTGCACAGTACCCCAGCCTTTCAGCCATTGGTCGCCTGTAGCAACGTGTCTCCCTCTGATTGGTCCCCTCATGCTATATATACCCCTGTAGTTGCGTCAATGAACCTGGTCTCCAGAGTCGTGCATGCAGATGCCCTAGCGCGTTGGGGCTCCGTCGTCCTCACCCCCGAGGGACCCCCTGCTTCAAACCGGGGTCTTACTTGGCCCAAGGGCTTTATAATGATTGCACATTTGCTCTCCAACTTTCTGCCACGTTTCTAAGTTAATGGTTCCTTCCTCAGGAAACCAAGGGCAGACCTCCTGAATGAATTTTAAAAATTTTTCTACTTGCTTGTCATTAACCTTAGTTCCTTTACTGTTGAGCATAGACTTTAACATTTGCCCATAAAGGGCATTTTCCCTAGATTCTAACTGTCCCATGCTTTACTCCCGACTATCAAAAAATTGCTCCTCCCTTACCTTAATGAGTGCACTCTTTATCCGGAGGAGTTCCTCACCGTCTGCTTCCCAAGTCCTCAGGTTCCTGGTCTCCGGGCGCCAATTTGTCAGGGCCAGCCTGACAGGTTGAACCAGGCTGAGGTAGGGAGGTGGGAAGTGAGCAAAGAAAGAAAGACAGGAGAGCGGGATCGGGAGGACTGCAGCTCAATCGAGGAACTGCAGCAAGTTTATTAACCACGCGATGCTTTTATACACAGCACACTGAATAGGAGGTCTGTCAAGAGGAATGTATTCTTTGTTTCCTCTTCATCTCTAAGGGAGAGACAGCAGAAGGACAAGTTCTCAGTACAGCAAATCTCAGTAAATAGTTACAGACTTCTTAGTAAGCCATGAAAGGCTGTTCTCATACTACAAAGGTTGCTCTCATTCTACTGATAACCGCCATCCAAACAAGTCTGGGAAAACTGTGTGGGTAAGGGTCCCAGCCTTGCTAGCCCCTTCAGGTGCAAGGACCATGTCAGCTTACACCCGGTCTCCTACAATCCCCAGGGAGCCGACCCTCTCCCATCAGGGGGTCTGTACGTGGTGCAAACTGCTTGGTCAAAGTCAAACATGAGCACGATGCACAAGATGATCGAGATGATCGTACTGGGCTGTGCAGACAGAGGAGGAACGCTGCTCTCCCAGGGCACACCTGGGCAGGTCCCTGACACTCCCTGAGTTTCACTGCTCACCTGCGGCGAGACAATGACAGGCGGGGGACTACTGCCCAGGGCTGCCCTGAGGCTGCCGGACACAGCCACGGAGCCTGTGCCCAGCACATGGCAGGGAGGGAAGCTGCCCTCCATTTGTCCGGAAAGTCCCATGTGCTGGGCCGTGTGCTGGCATATCCTTTGGCCTCCAGCCTCCACGGTGTGGCTGGGCTCCCCGAGACTGAATGGCCTTCCTACTGAACAACTGACCGGGTGGAAGCCGGTGCTGGCGGACCTCCCAGGACTAGTCAGGGGGTGGAGGGAAGCGCAGACATGAAGAGAAACTCCAGAGAAGCCGCCTTTTCGAAAGACCCAACAAGCAAACAAGAAGGTGTCAGGTGTGTACCAGCATCCTGCTTGGTTCCCGAGCTAAGGAATCCAACAGGTGCTTTCTGCCTGACCAGCATGGCTCAGGGTTTGAGCTCGACCTAAGAACCAGGAGGTCACGGTTCAATTTCCTGTCAGGGCACATGCCCAGGTTTCAGGCTCGATCCCCAGTGTGGAGCATGCAGGAGGCAGACGATCCATGATTCTCTCTCCTCATTGATGTTTCCATCTCTCTCTCCCTCTCCCTTTCTCTCTGAAATCAATAAAAATATTTTATAAAAAGGATGTGCATTCTGGCTGTGAGAACATTTACACAGAGAGTACACAGAAGAGAGTGACAGGCACTCCAGCTCGTAGGGGTGCATCCCCGATAATCACTGCATATCTCCTTCCAGAGCCTCCTGTCCTGTGCTTTGGTTTCTAGATGTGTAAGCTCTTGCCCTAGACCAGTGATGGCGAACCTATGACACGCGTGTGAGGTGACACACGATTATAGTGGTTATATAACTTGATTTTTCTTTTTTAAATGGCATTTAAATATATAAAATACATATAAAAAATATAAGTCTTTGTTTTACTATGGTTGCAAATATCAAAAAATTTCTATATGTGACATGGCACCAGAGTTAAGTTAGGGTTTTTCAAAATGCTGACACGCCAAGCTCAAAAGGTTCGCCATCACTGCCCTAGACAGTGTATTGTGGACCGGTTTGTTCTTTTGTTTCTTTACATGTAGGTTAAACCAAACACCAAGATAGAAGAGGGAGAGAGGGAATCAGCATTTACTGAGCGTCTGCTGAATCTCTGGCCCTCTACCCACATCCTTTACTTTGCCCTAAACTGCTCTAAGACTTTAGCACTCTGCTCTCCATTTGCAGATAAGCCAGGAGAGGTTAAGTAACATGTCCACTGTGGACTGAGGCTGCTCTGATCGGCCCCAAATCCATGTTCTTGCCAAAGTCCACCCTGTCCCAGGCGGCGTCTGGATCATCATTTTTCCAGAGCTTTTCATATAAGAAAGGGAGTCTCAGAGTCCCATGTGGGGGTGACAGCATGTCTATGAGTGTGTGTGCATGTCTGCATGTATGTGTGCATGCATGTGTGCGTGTGTGTGTATGTGTGTGTATGTAAAGCCTTTGCCTTAAAGCCTCTGAATGGCCCCACCCCACCTGGCGAGCCTGGGGCTCCGGCCTTAGGGAGGTAGGACACTTCTCCTTTAACCCCCTCCTACCTACTTCCTGTTTAGCCCCCTGGAGGCCAGAGAGGGAGGGCCGAGGGCCGGGGGAGGCCCAGAAAACACCCTGTGTTTGCTCAGCACAGACCTCTTCCCAGAAGGCAGTGTTGACCAGCTATGTTTGCCCTGCTTGGCCAACACTGTGCAAAGTGGAAACTTAAATACCAGCCTCTTCCTCCCCCAACCTGTTTAAGTGGAACGGAAATCACCGATTTCTCACTAAATTCCTGGAGGAATTTTGCTTGTTCCCAGCCAGTTCACTGAATTAACTTCCTCTTGCCCGCCAGAAAAACATCATGCAGCTTGAGGTTGAGACAGGGGCATGATCCTGACACCATCACCACTGGAGCCGGTGGGGTCCAGACGACCATCCCCGCTCCCCACGTGGGTGAGGCCCCATTCAGGTCTCGACACTTAAAGGCAGATCTGAGATGTGAATGGCTTCCCGCTCCAGTCCTGGGGGTTTGTGGACATGAGGCAGATGGAGAGGGGAGAGCAGCGCCTTCTAAAGCTTAGCGCCCACTGCCCAAACCTCGCCATTTCACCTGGAGAAATGCGCGTGTTCACACAGGCACGTAACATGATGGCCACAGGAGTGCATGCAGAACGGTCACAGCTGATGACAGCCCAGACATCTCTCCACAGAGAAACTAGCCGAACAGGTGCTGGCACAGGCAGCAACTTCAGTGAATTCCAAAGGCATCATGTGAACAAAAGAAGCCGGACACACACACAAAGCACACAGCGTGTTCTGTCGTTCACACGCCCTTCTGGGAGGAGCGAAACTAATCCATGAAGAGCAGTCCCCTTTGGGGGAGATGGAGAGACAGAGTGACAGATCCGCTCTCTGCCTCCATCAGAGAGGCGGGTACACAGATGTGCACAGATGTGAAGATGAATTGAGCTGTGCGTTTAGGATTTACAGTTTTGCCGCATGTAACTAACACCTCAGAAAGAATAAATCCAGCCCCCAGCCCCCTCTGTAACACACACTGGCCCTGTTCATTCCATAGCAGCCACGGGGGCCCGCTGGGGCCCTCAGCAGACCACACGGGCTCCAAGCAGTGCCTGGGCACAGCGCCGGCAGAAGCGCAGAGGGGAAGAGAAGCTGAGCCTGCTGGAAGGGACAGGGTCGGAGCTGCACTGAGGCAGCGGCACAGGATTTCTGGGCGCTGGCCCTATTTCTGGGGCTGATGTAGGTGAGGCTGGGCTTTTTCTTTCTTTTTTTAAAAAATATTTTTATTGATTTCAGAGAGGAAGGGAAAGGGAGATAGAAACATTAATGATGAAAGAGAATCATTGATTGGCTGCCTCCTGCACGACCCCTACTGGGGATCAAGCCTGCAACCCGGCATGTGCCCTTGACTGGAATTGAACTCGGGACCCTCAATCCGCAGGCCGACGCTCTATCTACTGAGCCAAACCAGCTAGGGTGAGGCTGGGCTTTTTCGAGAGCAGGACAAACAGAGATGGGACATCGGGAACCTGGGGACGGCAATTTATTTCCACCCCAATAAATCTTATCACTAACCCTCATCCTCCCACGTGGGGGTCCCCAGAAATGCCTCCCTGGCGCCTCTGGGGCAGGACCCCATTTCCACCAGCAATGGAACTATGGACACGTTTTTTTGTGATTACGTTTTTGCTTTTGCTTTTTAAAAATCGTGGCACTACTGTGATTATGTTTTTGTTTTTAAACATTGAAATGTTTACAGATAAAAAATAAAAAGTAAAAAGATTAAAAAGTAAGATTTAAAACATAAAAAAGGATAAATCCATAGGAAATCAAGGCCGGGAGCGGTGATGGTGGACGTATCAAGGTGGCAGCATGGAGAGGCAGAGGGACAGGTGTCCTGGGCCTTCCTGGTTATTCCCTCTGAAGCTGCAGAGTGAACACAGCAATGGGACCGTCTCTGCGGAGCTTTGGGAAGATGAGAGTTTGTGCACACGGGGCCCGGCACCCAGAGGCCAAGCAGAGGAGGGTTGCTTCAGCTGGGCTGACGCTGGGAGTGGGGAAAAGCAGGGTCTGCTCCTGGGCAGCGGGACCAAGGAGAGAGGCCCCTGCATTGGCTCCTGAGTCGCAGGGAGAAGGAAGGAGGGGACAGCGGGTGTGACAGGATCCCCTCCCGGGTGGCATGGCAGCCTTATAGCTCAGCCTCCCTCTAACCTTCTGCCGTGAGTGTCCCCTCTTCTCGTGGGCAGACTGAGGAGGCAGCTGGCGGAGCAGCTTCGGGTGCAGGGGGGAGCCTGGCCTGGGCGAGCAGGGTAACAGGCACGGGGTCCTGGCTGTGAGGGGCACCCCGTGATGGCTTCCAGCTCAGACAGACAAAACGCTGTGGGTTGTTAACCTAATAGATGACATGCCCCACCCACATGTTCAGCATCTAAAGGTTTTCACACCTTTCCGCTGGCACACACCCTAACCATCTGAGCAGGGGTCCTCAAACTTTTTAAACAGGGGGCCAGTTCACTGTCCCTCAGACCGTTGGACGGCCGGACCTTAGTTTTAACCCTTTGCACTCCAAACCATTCTGAACATTGGCTACCAGCTACTCGACGCTACTTTGCAGCGGAAATGTGAATTTACAGACCCTCGTATTATTTAGTATAATTTTGGAACCAAGTAACATATTATAATGATATTGGACTTATATGAATTAAGTGACATCGAGGAATGTATATTTGCAAAAAAACAATATTTTATTGTTTATAATTTTGTACAGTATGATAAGTTTTGTAACACTCCCCAATATGCATTGCAGGCTGATTAGTGCATGTTTGACAGTAATAAGTGGTTTGACGCCTGCCACCAGGTGTTTTCCTGTTAGAACACACAATGCAGTCCCGTTTTCTTTGTCCCACATCGGGAATATGTAGTTTATTGTTTAATCCGACACAAAACCCGCTGACCTTTCTTGTATATATCTTAGCAATCTTACGATATTTTGATTTAATTTCTTGTGCCATTTCAAGATAAAACTTCAGAGAAACATGCATGTCTCAAAAAGTTGCGTTGAAATAACTCAATTTCCCGTCATCACTAATAAACTGCAATGTCCCCTGAGAGGGGACATCCGAGTGATATGCTAGAATTCCGATGTCCCCTGAGAGGGGACAGCGGAGTGCAAAGGGTTAAAAAAACTATGAACAAATTCCTATGCACACTGCACATATCTTATTTTGAAGTAAAAAAACAAAACGGGAACAAATACAATATTTGTATTTGCATGTGGCCCGTGGGCCGTAGTTTGAGGACCCCTGGATTAAGGAAATGCTACATGTCTGCTAGACTTCATTTGGTTAACGCAGTTCATCAAGCATCCTTTGCGTACCTGTTTTGTGCTCAGCCCAGAGAGTGAGTAAAAGCCAGCCCTACCTTCAGGTAACTGCAGTCTGGGGTTAGAGCTAAACTCGGGTCCTGCCTCCTTGCCCTGCAGCCACACAGCCTGGTTTGAATCTCCCCTGCCCATCTCGCCAGCTCCGTGACCTAGGGCCAGGTGCTTGACCTCTATGACCTTAGTTTCCTCATCTGTAAAATGGAGATAGCAAAAGCATCCACCTGGTGGGCGTACTGTGAGGATGAAGGCTGTAATGTCTCTTAGAATGGTGTCTGGCCACGCCACATGCTCAGTGGTCATCAGCTGCTGTGATGTGTTCTCAGGGGATGGGACACCGTGCTGTGGAGAGAGACCTAACCCACGGAGGTCGGGGAGGCTTATCGATGAGTTTGTCTTGGGTGGGATGGGGGTCCCTGAGTCAGCCATGGGCAGAGGAAGGGAAAGGTATGTCCATTGGGGATGAGAAAAGCCTGGCACACACTGGCAGCCCAGCAGGCAATAGAGCTGGAGACAAACGGAGGTGGCGAATGGGATCTTCTCTCGGGCAGGAAACGGGAATTTGTTCTGGAAAGGCCAGCAAGCAGGCATTTTCAGTTTTGCAGGCCACAGGGTTTCTGTCATGACTCTACTCGGCCACCGTAGCACAGAAGAGCCAAGGACGATAAACAAGTGGGCATGGCTGTGCACCCATCAAACCTCCCACATGTACACTGAAAACTGAATTCCATGTAATTTCTGTGGCACCAAATATTATGCTCCTTTTGAAGTTTTTTCTCTCAACCATTTAAAAATGTAGAAACCATTCTTGGCTTGCTGGCCATACAAAAGCAGGCATCATGGTTACGGCCTGTGCCTCAGTTTCCCCATCTCCAATGAGTGGCTTTTATTGGCACCCACTGCACAGCACTGACACAGAACCTGGCTAACAGCATGTGCTCGAGAAGTGCAGGTGGCCTGAGGGTATGTTGCAAAATGAAAGCAATGGGCGACTCGTTAAAACCAAGCAAACAGACCAGCTTCAAGTCAACAGGAAAGATGACGCCAGGGGAACTGACCCATTCCGGGCCAAGGTCAGCGTTGGGCAACACTGAGCCTATTGCTCTCTGTTAATTGAGCCACCCATTCGGGACTTGCGTTTTCCTGAGAAACAAGTCCCAAAGTCCGTGGGGGCCTCCCACAGCCCCCTGGAGGGTCTCAGACACCATGTCCAGGGCAGGAGAAAAGAAGATGGGCCTGGGACAGGGTGCTGGGCCAGAAAGCAGGTGCGGGCTTTGTGCAGTGTCAGCAAGGACCGCCAAAGGGAGAGAAAACTCAGAGGAGCACCTGTTGGCCACAGTGTGGCCACCTGACTGTCCTCACGGGAATAAACAACAAAAATAGTTCAACAGGACAAGCTGAGTCTCCTAACGGCCGGAAGTCTGTAATGGCCACTAGAGGCGATAAGGTCAAAAGGGTAAAGTTAAAATGTACAAAAGGTTACTTTTTAAAAAATTGATTTCAGAGAGGAAGGAAGAGGGAGAGAGACAGAAACATCAATGATGAGAGAGAATCATTGATTGGCTGCCTCCTGCACGCCCCCAACTGGGGATTAAGCCCAAATCCAGGCATGTGCCCTGACCAGAAGCAAACCGTGACCTCCTGGTTCATAGGCCAATGCTCAACCACTGAGTTATGCTGGCCGGGCAATGGTTACTTTTTAAATGAAAACGTTGGTTCTTTTTTGAATTTTAACCAGTAGGGGATGAAGCTTAAGGTGAGTGCTTTATTCCTTCTGTTAAATATATTGTCACGTATGCTGCATAGATTCGCTTCTTTTTCTCTATCTGGGTAAGAATGAGGAGTGAAAACAAGAAGCTGTGAATTAGCCAAATTGTTCCAGAAAAAGCAAGAACCACACACAGGAAGGGGCCCTGGAGAAAAGAGGAAGGAGGAGGGCCCATTAGGGTGCTGCAAGTTGGTAGATTCGCAAGACGCCAAGACGAACTGAGCTAATGGTGCGAACCCAGTTCATCTCCTGGGAGAGAAAACCTGGAACATTTGACTGACCCACTCAGTGAAATGGATTGTAAGACGTGTGGGCGATGCTGGCAGAGCAGGCCTGCTGGGAAACGCCCCACAAGTATCTCCTCGTGTAGCCTCACGCAACCCTAAGAGAAAGAGTCCCCCATATTACAGATGACCCCCATTGATCCCCACATGATCCCCATTTTACAGATGAGGGACCTGAAGCTCAGAGAGGTGACATGAAGTCGGCGTGGCTCCAACCAACCCACGCCCGACTCGGCCCTCCGCATCTCAGAGGTGCTCAGAAAGATGCTAATTGCATCTGGCCTTGTACCTTCGAGAAGCAAAATGAGCTCTTTGTCCCTGAACAATGAGTGCTGCTCCCCAAGTCTTCCTCCTGCTCAGCCCCCTGGGACCATGGGAAAGGTTTCCCAGGTCCAGAAACACATCCAAAGATTATACGATGGCTGGCATCCCCTTAGGGTCCACCTGTGCCTGAAATGGCCCAGATCTTACATGTCATCATCTCCCTGACTCTTCACAATCCTGGCAGAAGTGACCATCCTCTCCTCCATCTCACAGATGGGAAACTGGGGCACAGAGAGGTAAAGTAGCTAAGAGCTCACAAAAAGGCAGGGGTGGAGTTAAGGGTTGAACTCAGATGCTTAGCTTCCAAGCCCACGCCTGGGTCACACAGGCCAGACATGGCAGGAGCAGCAGGTGACATGCAGGACTGCCCGGGCCGGGAAGGGCCATCTAAAGTCCCCCTGGTAAATGACAGCTTTGTGCAAGGCAACTTCCTGCCCCAGTTTCCTGCCCCTCCCGGGTCTGCTGCCTCCACCAGCCACCCAGACCTCCTTCTTCCCAGACAAGCAGAGACGGGACGCTGTGCTCTGGGTGCGCATGGCCTGTGTGCTGTGGCCCTCAGCACCCCAGGGCCCCGAGGAGCAGGAGCAGGAGGGGGAGAACGGGCCACTGCAGGAGGTGTGACTGCCAACAAAGCGTCGGAAACTGGAGGTAGAGCAGGCCATACCCTCCTACTAACCCCCAGGCTACTGGGCTAAGGGGCCGAGATTGGACATTGCCATCCAGTGCAAGAGTTGGGAGGGACAGCTGGTCTTGGAGCTCCATTGTGAAGATGGAGAAACTGAGGTACAGGAAAGAGAAGAAATGTCCATGAGGTATGGAGGGCAGGCTTACCTCAGCCACAGCCTGGCTCCCTCAGCTGCCAGCGGACCTAGAGCCTGGGGAGAGTTGCCCATTCTGCCAGCTCAGGGGAAGAGTCGGGGCCCTGCAGCCAGACTGTGAAATGGGGGATTAAGGGGGAAATGAGGGAGGGGATCCTCCCTTTCTGGGCTCAGTTCTGCTCCTGCATGAGGAGGGGTGACAGAGAGGACTGCACAAGAGAGCCAGGAGGACAGCTTCTGGAAAGCCCCTCACCCACCTCGAATGACACCAGGGAGGGCAGGGGCAGGCAACATCATAAGGGCTTACTATGCGCACAGCACTGGGCTCAGGCTCTGAGATGGCCGTGAACGGCTGCACTGAATCCTCGCAGAGGTGCACGGGGGTGGGTGCTGTCCTCATCCCTATTTTACAGATGGGAAACTGAGCCACGAGGAGGTCAAGGCTTGCCTGAGACCTCACAACCAATGAAGGGGGAGCTGGGTTCCGGTCTGAACCGTGTGCAAGGGGAACCTGCAGGTCATTCACCTGGCAGAGCCCACACCTGGGATGGGGGCAGTGACAGGAGGGATGAAAATGCACTCATCACTCCATCAAATATCCAGAGAGTAGATGTGCCAGACAGGCAGGGGGTGTGGAGAGTGTGGTGTGGTCTGCCTCAGGCTCTTAAAGGGACCACAGTCAAGTGGGACCCTATGGTCTCAACCCTGTACCATGCCCCCAACCCCACCAGTGCCCCTAAGGGCCTGCAAAAGCTCCAGAACAGACCACATCCCCGAGGAAAACCCCAGGTATGTGGGCTGCACAGGTCTGCGGGCAGAAACCAACAGGCCTGTGGCTGCCCAGGAACCAGGCCTCCGGGGTTCAGAGAAGCCTGGAGGGCAGGCTGAGCAGAGGGCTGAGCAGACCAGCTCTTTACAGAAGTCATTCTGCACATCCCCAGCGACCACACTCGGAAGTGGGACGGAAACACCTCTAGCAGCGGCTCTTCCATCTAGAGTAGTGATGGCAGGAGGGGGAGAACGGGCCACTGAGCTCGAACCTTTTGAGCTCGGCGTGTCAGCATTTTGAAAAACCCTAACTTAACTCTGGTGCTGTGTCACATATAGAAATTTTTTGATATTTGCAACCATAGTAAAACAAAGATTTATATTTTTGATATTTATTTTATATATTTAAATGCCATTTAACAAAGAAAAATCAACCAAAAAATGAGTTCGCGTGTCACCTCTGAC